>JASDQU010101921.1:186907-228487 GCA_032191745.1 Picea mariana
TTTTCAGCGTCTGTGTTTGCATTTGTGTTGCAGCATGTTTCAGCATCTGTTCTTCATAAACAATCGATTGCCATCAATGACAACCTTGATCATCTGCGCCTTGATCATCTGCGTCATCTCTGTTGTAGCCATATTTCCAACAAAATAAAGGTAATATCCTCCTCCTAGGAGATTTTAATGTTAAGAGTGCAACCAACCAAGTTACTCTTTTAAGCAATGAGTCCAACAATAATCCTTTATGACTAGTTGAGGACCTTGTTTTAGCTAATAGCTACAAAAGAAGCTCTGAAGACCTAAGTGAGAATTTGTTTGGTACTAAATTAGTCAATCTTTGCAGCTCTCAAGACCTAATAATTTGCAATGGAGTAATGAAGTGGTCAAACTCCCACTAGATGACTTGTATTCATGGGCTAGGTAGTAGTGTTGTAGATTATGTGATATGTCATATCCCCATTTCCAACCAAATAGTAATGTTTGACCTTTGAAATGACCATGAACCTAACTTTGATCATAGACCATTAACCCTAACTCTAAACTTTACCATGCACAGGAACGCCATTGAAGAGAATTCTAGTACAATCAAAGGCAAATTCTCTTTGACAAAAGTAAAGTTGACATTTTCTTAAAGGATTTAAATAATGAATTACATCTCCTAACTTATAAGGACAACATTGAAGACATCTATGATAATTTTACAAGTACCCTTTAAGCTTCTATTAACAATATCTATTTTGTGGTGTCTCGTAAAAAGAATAATAGAACAATCAACCCTTGGTATGATAAAGAAAGTAAAATTGCTAGGAAAGTCAATAGGGATGCTTCTAATGAGTCCTCAAAACTCAATAAGATCAATATGTACAAATCCCTAATTAAAAGGCAAAAAATGTATTATATCAATAAAAGGCAAGAACAACTATCTAAGCTTGATCGACCTAGGAAGTTCTTGAGGCAAATTCTAATCCGCAATGCTGAAGAAAATAATATGATTCCCTTAATGGACTGGAATTCCTACCTTAAAAGTCTTTACGAGTTCCCTAATGCCATGGAAATCATTCCTATTGTCCCTACAGAGGATGAAGTTTTATCTCTGGATAACATAGAGTTCAGGGTTAAGCGGCTTGCAAATGAGAAAGCTAAGGACATTGAAGGCTACCAAGCTGAAATTTTTAAAATCAGAGGGCCTATCATCATCCCTCACATACACAAGCTCTTCAATTTAGAAGTCGAGCAAGGCTTCTCTAAACCCTGGACGCAAAGCCTCATTGTTCCTATTTTTAAAAATGGGGATAGAAACATTCCCTCTAATTATAGGACCATTATGATTAGCTCGATTTTAGCCAAGATTTATGGAATTATTTTGGAAAAGAAGATTATTCTTTGGCTAGAGATTCACGGTAAAAAAGCTAAAGGCCATGCCAGGTTTAGGAGATATCATTTAATTGTGGACCATCTTGTTACCTTTAGTATCATTGCAGAGGAGTTCCACAATACTATATCCAATATTTTTTGTTTCTTTGTCGACTTTAGAAAATCTTTTGACACAGTTCCCAGGAATAACCTCTGGGATAGGTTGGAAGAGATAAAAGTGTCTTTCAAGTTGAGGGTTGTTGCAATAAGGTTGTATGAGAATGTTATTTCCAATTTTAAGAACACTGAGGGTTGGTCAAAACAAATTCACTGTAATATTGGAGTCAAGCAAGGGTGTCCCTTGTCTCCTATCCTTTTTGGCATATACATTGATAAATTAAAATATTGTTTGGATGAAGCATGTTGCATCGGCCCTACTCTAACTGGTATAGTAATCAATCTTCTTCTTTACGTTGATGATATCATTCTTATGGCGAGGAGTCCCAATGATCTTGGAAAGCAACTAAGAATCCTCAAGGATTTTTGCTTCAATATGGGTATGATTGTTAGCACTGGCAAGACTAAGGTCATGGTCATTAAATCCAATAAGACCACTTATGATACCTTCGTATATGACAAAAACAACTTAGAGGAAGTGACTTCATACATATATCTTGGAAATGATATTCACCACAAGCTCAACTAGAAGTATAGCATTGAGAAAAGGATTATTGGAGAAAGGAAAGCTTATTATGGGCTTGAAAACAATTGTAAATTGGTTGATCTTTGGATTTGGGATAAGAAGAAGCTCCTCTTTGAGACTCTTGTTACGCATGTTATTATATAGGGATGTGAAGTCAAGGGATGCAGTATCTCTCGTGAGTCTTGGAGAAAGATAGAGCAAATCCAAAAGATTTGTATAACCTATAATCTTAAAATTAAGGGAGATACACCCTATCCCATCCCCCTCTTAGAGGCAAGCCTTTCCCCCATCGAGAACATGACTATGTATATATACCTATTGTATAAGAACAAATTAAACAACATGAAAGAAAAGAGGATTCCTAAAATTGCTTCTAATTTCAGTCCTAACCACCTTATAGTCAACCGAGGTTGGCATAAAGATATTCAGTCTTGGCTAATCCATTGGGGAATCGTGGAAGATACCATTTTGTAGAATAAGGATAATATTAAAAATATCATTAAATCAAAATTTAAGGAGAAAATGTGGTGTGATAAAGAGTTAGAGGAAAAAAGAAAATTAAGGTATTATAAGGAGGTAATCAACCCTAATCTGTAATATCAAAATTATCTCTATGTTTAGACATGTGTAAAGAAAAAAATAAGCATTGCTAAGATAAGAACAAATTCTCACGAGCTCCATAGTGAAACTTGGCATTGGTCAATCCCTAAAACACCCTGGGACGAATGAGTGTGTCACATTTGTGACACTAAAAACGTTGAAAATGAAAAGAACTTTCTCAACTTAGATTGTCCAGCCTATTCCCATATTAGATCTCAATTTCAAAATATTTGTCACACTACCAACCTCCCTAACCTTTTAACTCAACAAAACTATGGTGATCTTGGAAAGCTTCTCTTGATGCTTTTCAAGCACATAAACAAAATTATAAAGACTTTCAAGTAATCCCCTACCCTCTCAAGGTCCAATAGACCAACTTAGTCTCAGTGGACGTTAATCATCATCATCATCGTCGGTCTCAGCATAGCCTCTTACACCTAGGGAGACACAAAGTTGTGATAATGCACCACTGCTTCCTCTGTTGCGAGGGATACACAGGTTTTGTGGGTAGAAGTTACGTTTGGTGAAAATTTGGTGACAATTGTGATTTTGAAAGTTAAAAAAATGTTTTAATGGAATATTTTATGAGAGAAGTTGATAAGATGTCTTGAAATTTAATGGATGAGTATGTTTGTGAGAGAATGGCAACACTATCACCTAATAACATGAGTTTTAATCATGTAGTCTATTGGAGACGATTCAAGTGAATTTATAATTTTTTTTAATGGTTAATGAGTTGGTGCATGATTATATTAGTTATTGATATAATACAATTTTCTTCTTAAAAATATTTCATAATATTATTTTCATATTTTAAAAAATATTAATTGAATTATATTTTTACAGTGGAGTATGGAAGAGATGTTCATGTAACATAACGCATTAAAATAATAATAAATATTAAAAAACAAATAATTATACTAATAATTAAATATTAAAAAAACAATATGTTACCTCCATTACACACACACACACACACACACACACACACACACTACAAATACAACTATATACATTTGGATAGAAATTTCTGACATCAATGCTAAGAACATGTATATAGCAATTTGTTATTTTGCACCTATTAACTCTACTTTTTATAAGAAAAACAATCTAGATAGAAATTGTCCCTATAATAATTTAGAACAAATATTTATAGTTTGAAAAATAAAGGTAATATCCTCCTTCTATGAGATTTCAATGCTAGGAGTGCAACCAACCAAGCTACTACTTTAAGCAATGAGTCCAACAAGCTCTTAATACCTAACTGAGAATTTGTTTGGTACTAAGTTAGTCAAGCTCTGTAGCTCTCAAGACTTAATAATTTATAGTGGAGTAATGAAGTGGTCAAACTCCCACCAGATGACTTGTATTCATGGGCTAGGTAGTAGTGTTGTAGATTATGTGATATCTAATATCCCCATTTCCAACCAAATAGTAACTTTTGACCTTTTAAATGACCATGAACCTGACTTTGATCATAGACCATTAACCCTAACTCTAAACTTTGCCATGTACATGAACATCATTGAAGAGAATTCTAGTACAACCAAAGGCAATTGGTCTTTGACAAAAGTAAAGTTGACATTTTCTTAAAGGATTTAAATAATGAATTACATCTCCTAACTTATAAGGACAACATTGAAGACCTCTATGATAATTTTACAAGTATGCTTTCCGCTTCTATTAACAAGATCTCTTTCGTGGTGTCTTGTAAAAAGAATAATAGAACAACCAACCCTTGGTATGATAAAGAATGTAAAATTGCTAGGAAAGTCAATAGGGATGCTTCTAATGAGTCCTCAAAACTCAATAAGATCAATATGTACAAATCCCTAATTAAAAGGAAAAAAAGGCACTATATCAATAAAAGGCAAGAACAAATTTCGCAACTATCTAAGCTTGATCGACCTAGGAGGTTCTTGAGGCAAATTCTAATCCACAATACTAAAGAAAATAATATGATTCCCTTAATGGACTGGAATTCCTACCTTAAAAGTATTTACGAGTTCCCTAATGCCATGGAAATCATTCCTATTGTCCCTATAGAGGATGAAGTTTTATCTCTAGATAACATAGAGTTCGGAGTTAAGCAGCTTGCAAATGAGAAAGCTAAGGACATTGAAGGATACCGAGCTGAGATTTTTAAAATCAGAGGGCCTATCATCATCCCTCACATACACAAGCTCTTCAATTTAGAAGTCGAGCAAGGCTTCTCTAAACCCTGGGCGCAAAGCCTCATTGTTCCTATTTTTAAAAATGGGGATAGAAACATTCCCTCTAATTATAGGACTATTATGATTAGCTCGATTTTAGCCAAGATTTATGGAATTATTTTGGAAAAGAATATTAGTCTTTGGCTAGAGAGTCACAGTAAAAAATCTAAATGCCATGCCAGGTTTAGGAGATATCATTTAATTGTGGACCATCTTGTTACCTTTAGTATCATTGCAGAGGAGTTCCGCAATATTATATCCAATATTTTTTGTTGTTTTGTCGACTTTAGAAAATCTTTTGACATGGTTCCCAGGAATAACCTCTAGGATAGGTTGGAAGAGATAACAATGTCTTTCAAGTTGAGGGTTGTTGCAATAAGGTTGTATGAGAATGTTATTTCGAATTTTAAGAACACTGAGGGTTGGTCGAAACAAATTCACTATAATATTGGAGTCAAGCAAGGGTGTCCCTTATCTCCTATCCTTTTTGTCATATAAGTTGATAAATTAAAATATTGTTTGGATGAAGCAGGTTGTGTCGGCCTTACTCTAACTGGTATAGTAATCAATCTTCTTCTTTACGTTGATGATATTGTTCTTATGGCAAGGAGTCCCAATGATCTTGGAAAGAAACTAAGAATCCTCAAGGATTTTTTCTTCAATATGGGTATGATTGTTAGCACTGGCAAGACTAAGGTCATGATCATTAAATCCAATAAGACCACTTATGATACCTTCGTATATGAAAAAAACAACTTAGAGGAAGTGACTTCATACATATATCTTGGAATTGATATTCACCACAAGCTCAACTAGAATTATAGCATTGAGAAAAGGATTATTGGAGGAACGAAAGCTTATTATGGACTTGAAAACAATTGTAAATTGGTTGATCTTTAGATTTGGGATAAGAAGAAGCTCCTCTTTGAGACTCTTGTTACGCCTGTTATTATATATGGATGTGAAGTCTAGGGATGCAGTATCTCTCGTGAATTCTGGAAAAAGATAGAGCAAATCCAAAAGATTTTTATAACCTATAATCTCAAAATTAAAGGAGATACACCCTATCCCATCCCCCTCTTAGAGGCAAGCCTTTCCCCCATCGAGAACATGACTATGTATATATACCTATTGTATAAGAACAAATTAAACAACATGGAAGAAAAGAGGCTTCCTAAAATTGTTTCTAATTTCAATCCTAACCACCTTATAGTTAAGCGAGGTTGGCATAAAGATGTCCAGACTTGGCTAAGCCATTGGGGAATCGTGGAAGATACCATTTTGGAGAATAAGAATAATATTAAAAATATCATTAAATCAAAATTTAAGGAGAAAATGTGGTGTGATAAAGAGTTAGAGGAAAAAATAAAATTAAGGTATTATAAGGAGGTAATCAACCCTAATGTATAATATCAAAATTATCTCTATGTTTAGACAAGTGTACAGAAAAAAATAAGCATTGCTAAGATAAGAACAAATTCTCACGAGCTCCATAGTGAAACTTGACATTGGTCAATCCCTAAAACACCCTAGGACAAAAGAGTGTGTCACATTTGTGACACTAAGAAGGTTGAAGATGAAAAGAACTTTCTCAACTTAGATTGTCCAGCCTATTCCCATATGAGATCTCAATTTCAAAATATTTGTCACACTACCAACCTCCCTAACCTTTTAACTCATCAAAACTATGGTGATCTTGGAAATCTTCTCTTGATGCTTTTCGAGCACAAAAACAGAATTCTAAAGACTTGCAAGTAATCCCCTACCCTCTTAAGGTCCAATAGACCAAATCAGTCTCAGTGGACGTTAATCATCATCATCATCGATCTCAGCATAGCCTCTTGCACCTAGGGAGACATAGAGTTGTGATAATGCACCAGTTCTTCCTCCGTCATGACGGCTACACAGGTTTTGCGGGTAGAAGTTATGTTTGTGCGAGAACCATGAGGGGCCATGGAGAAACAGATGTAGAGAACCTCTCGATCGTTGACATGTTCCAAACTTGAGCATAGAGCAGAGACATAAATGAAGACCAATGTCATATTTGTTGGAATTTGGTGACCACAAATTTCTCCACAATTGGATTTTAGATCCTATTATTGTGCGTTGGTTGTAACTGATTAGACTAAGTTAGAATATGGATATGAGTGCATTCAATATTCAGTTTCTTGTGTGAATTGCTATAAGTTTGTGTATGCCCGTAGAGGTTGAGAGAGTGAAGAGTGGAGTGAGCCTGCTGTATTTTTCCATGAACAATAAGAGAATTGATACCTTCTTGGTGGACATAGCCCGAAGTTGGGCGAACCACATAAACTTATGAGTTCTTGTCTTGCCATCTTATATTTGGTTATGATTTTTTGTTTGCTGCATAATAATTAAAGACTGTATCTATCCAAAAAACAATTTGTATCAGAGTGACTGGGTTATCGCTGTGTTGAGAGCGATTGAGTTATCATTGCATTGAGATCAATTGAGTTGAATATCGTTGTTGCATTGAGATAGTTGAGTTGGAATTACGCTGAGATGAGATATTTGAAGGGAGCACTACTTCCAAGGTCAGTACTGGGCTCCCCTAGTGGAGGGAGCGTAGATCTCAAACAATCCTTCTAAATTTTTGTGAGTCGTACTTCAGCATTGGCCCATATTCTGGAAGGAAGCGTCAGCCATTTTCTGAAAGCCCTGGTGGAATGAACACGAGCGTTCATGCAATTTGTTGATTATCATTACTAAATTTTGGGAGAAAGGTTGCAGCAACATTCCAAATCGCGAAGCATAAGCAGTCCAAGTCGCACATATTGATCATCATGCTCTGTTACTTTGTAATATTTTGAATGATATTACATATGTGAATTTGGAGGAGCAAAAACAGTCCAAATCGTTTAGCAGTGATGAGGCACGACGTCTTTGTAATAAACGAAGGAATATCCTCATAAAGGGCACGACGGAGCTTTAGAGATCGACGTAGCTCTGTGTTGTCGAAAGGTGTGACGATTCTTTAAAATTGTCGCACTGTGCTTCTTCTTTGATCCACGACAATCTATTGAAATGGAAAAAACTCAGAGTGCTAAATTCGAAATCGAGAAGTTCAATGGCAAAAACAATTTTGAGATCTGGAAGGTGAAGATGCACGGTCTTCTCATGCAACAAGGCGTGGTGAAGGCACTTTTGGGAAAATCAAAGAAACCAACGACCATTTTAGATGAAGAGTGGAAAGAGATCGATGCGAGAGCACTGAGTGCCATATGTCTGTGTTTTTCCGATGATGTTTTGTTCACCATTGTCTCGAAGAAGAAAACAGTCAGTTTGTGGATGAAGCTGGAAAGCTTATATATGGCTAAATCCTTAACGAACTGGATCTTCCTGAAAAGACAATTGTAGAGTTTGCGCATGAAGGAAGGTACAAAAATAGTTGATCATTTAAATACTTTTAATACTCTTTTAGTCCAGTTGACTAGCATGGGATTGAAATTCGAATCTTAAGACAAGGCGATTACATTATTGTGTTCTTTTCCCAAGTCATGGGATCACTTTGTTACCTCTATTAGTTTCAATTCAATAGAACATATTGAGTTTGATGTTATTGTTGGAGCTTTACTGTCTGAGGAAACAAGGAAGAAATCCAATTTAGAAACCTCTACATCTGAGATTGTAATATCCCCCGGTAGTGCCCCAGTTATATTATGAATTGTAATCATGTTTTGTAGGATGTTAGCCGAGTATTGATAAGCTTGTGGGCTTATGTGTTTATTAGGTCGGAGAGCCTAAGTATTAAGGAAAGAAGCTTGATTTTGTATATGTAATTATGCAGATCATTAATATAATATATGAACATCGTTGCATGCAGACCGACCACGAAGAAAGAGTGATGGGGGAATAAGCTTCCATGGGGTGGGTAAGGGAAAAGGGGATAAAAGGTTGGAAAGAGGGGCTAAGCTTAGGGGCTTAAGTCCTTAAGAATAATATTTTTATTATTATTCTAAAATCGTGTGAAAAAACATGTTTTTATCCTAAGTCCTAGGAGAGGGAACACATGCAACTCCAAGTGTGAAAAAGGGAACGCATGTAGCTCCAGGAAGACAAGTGTCGACCTAGGTGCATGCGGTTAAAAGCTGAAGCGTCAGCTAAGTTTGGGGTTCCTCCTCCATTCTGTCGTCGGTTGTCTGAAACCGGCAATTTCATCTAATATCTGCATGCATACCCTCACGCAAATCTAAAACCCGAAGCCTGTGATGTTTTCTCGAGAAGTCGATACACCTTCTGTCTAAATCATCGAGTCTGTGTTCAACCTATGTGCAGATTTCTTGTCACGCATCTTGAAATCGGTGTTACCTGAACCGTGTTGTGTCTTAGTGATCCGTTGCCATTTTTCTAGACGTCCACACCGAATTTTCTTGTTGTTGTTTTCACCCGTGAGTTAACCAAAAGTTGTTATTGTTGCTGTTATCCTGAACTTGCAGGAATTGAATTGAAAACTGGTTGAAGAACCGGGTTGTTAGGACCATGGTAGAAGAGGCAGGTTGTCAGGCCTATGAGAAGCTCTCTCCAGGTGAGAGATTCTGTTGGGAAGCGGTTTTCTCTTAGAGAGAGTCCAGCACCAGCTATTGAGCTCTAAGAATTCTTAATTCATCCTATTGTAGAGACCCAGAGAGGGAGGTGAAGC
Organism: Picea mariana; assembly: GCA_032191745.1. Lineage (NCBI taxonomy): Eukaryota > Viridiplantae > Streptophyta > Pinopsida > Pinales > Pinaceae > Picea > Picea mariana. Next base: position 196,431 of record JASDQU010101921.1, read on the forward strand.
ACCGATGGATTGTTCTTGTGAAGGTGTATACTCCCAGGTGGAACATGCATGTGGGGAATGAGAGTCTGTGAGTAGTGGGCATAAGAAGGCTCATAGAGAGAATCTTTTCGGTTGTATTGTGCAGTTTTCATGTAACCTCAGCCTAGTCTAGGATTCCCTTGCCCTAGGTGGAGCTTGGTCCCAGATCGGGGGTGACCTACTGCTGAGCGTGATAAGAAGCATGGTCTAAGGCTGGGAGGTTTGTGGAAGGTCTGCACGTGGTTGGTGGAGTTACTACAGTTTCAAAGATAAGTATATGCATGTGTTTAATTTCAATTAAAATGCATGTCTGTGATGCTTTCAATATTGTCATGTATTCTATTGCAATCATGAATTACTATTAATTCCATTATTTCTGTATGTTAGCAGTAATCATGTGATTACTCTGTATTGTTTAGTTAAATGTGTTAATTTGATTTAATGCATGTTATTTATATAAGTATGAGAATGTTTCTGCATAGTAGCATTGCTCGGCATTGGGAGTGATGGTCGGGGACGTTACAATATGGTATCAGAGCCATGTTTCCATGTTGAGCCTAGATGGGCTGGATAAGTGGTCTTTGGACCCGAGGTTTCGAGAGGAAATTGTGTCTGGAGGACTAATTTCAAACCTCAGAATGTTTCTGAGTGCCAAGGGGTTACTTGGCCATGTTACTAATCTCGGGAGGGGTAGCAGTAGAATAAAACCGCAGTTGTCGTGGTAGTTGACCACAGAGAGAGAGAGCTCAACAATTGGAGTGTGGGAGTCGTAGGATCTTTTCAGACTGAAAGGAAATTCATTACGACCATCAGATCTGGATAAAGTACAGGAGGGCTATGCTGGAAACCCTTCGAATTTTGGCAATAGGGAGAAGTGGGGTGTGTAGAGGCATAAATGCCTGAAACCCGAAACCCCGAAGTCCCGAGGGAGATCTACATTGTAGATCTGGAGGAAAAATCTTGACTGTTGGATCAAGAAGAAGGGAATATTGTAATTTTAGGAGTTCAGCTGTCGGGAGAATGGTATGCGTTATTTCACCAACTTCCGAAGCCTAATGTTCCAAAATGAAAGAGTAGACGTGGTGGGGCCGGATGATGTCACTAGTATTCTACCATGTGGCATCATATGTGAGTAGGGTTAGTGGGGCCCCAGGTTATGTAATGTAGTTAAAATTTGGAGGACCCACAGTGGCGTTGATCACGATACATCAAGATCAAAGGCCAGAAGGCATTGCGGGGACCCAAGTCGCATGGAAGATATTTCTCTAAGGCATTCCCGCAATCCAAACCGTGGTTTCTATGAGAGCTTATGTGTCAATTTCTAGAGAATTGCGGGATGAAAGGTGGGTTTCTCCAAACCATCGTTGCATTCCCTCGCAATTGGGAAAACGTTAAGTGAAGTAAGGTAATGATGTCACCTAAGGTGACATGGAAGTGTTCGGGGTGTGCGGATGTGAAATCTTATGAAGTCCCAAAGTACCGGAATTCGGACACTTGAGGTTCCACAATAAGTGTCATTCGTTGGATACTGGGTAGACGTGGACAGTTGATCCGCCCTACGTCGCTAGTTTGTTAGTTCGAAACTCGGGAATTTGTTGGGAAGTGCTTTGAAACCTCCCGAAACATGAAGTTGTGAAGCACCTTTTTGTTAGGTGAGGGTTCATGACCCGTGATCACGTGGGTTGGGGAATAAGAGAGAAGGGGCTAATTCCTGAAGGATTGTTATAGATCCGAGCAGAGCTCAGAAAATTTGTGAAATATGAACGTTTCTTAAAAAAGACTCGGTTTATGAATTCTATGGGATTTGTTTTTAATGAATGATGGTTTGACAAATTCTGGTTTTCCACACATTGTGTTGAAGAAGTTTAGCAAGTGCTAGAACCAATTATATTTGAAATTGAGTGCAAAGAAATGGAGGAGATACAGAATGCTTCCAGTTCAAAGAAAGGAGCTAAAGGGATGGATGTTCGTTTGGGAGTTGAAGGATCAAACTCTAATGGGCATGGAGAAGAGATAGATAAGGAAGGGAATATGATGACGATCATTGAAAAATTGTAGAAAGATGCCCAAACTCATCGAACAAATAGAATAAAGATCAGGATAAACAAGGTGAATTCAACTTAAAGTTGATGAAGATTCTGGAGAAAATAGAAAAGAAGTTGGACCAGGAGAGAGACTCGAACAAAAAAGGGAGTCACCTGAATTCTGAGGGAAGAAGATCAAGGAGTGTTGGTAAACACCATCATCACTCCCAAGGTCACTCCAAGAGAAGGGCACGTAGTAGTTCAAGCCCGTCTCCTACCAGAAAGAACAGGAGATCTAGGGTGGATGAGATGAAGCGAGAAATGAACAAGATTAAACCTCCCACATTTGATGGAGATCATAAGAAGGAGGAAGATGCGGAAACATGGTTTCTTGGCATGAAGAAATATTTCCAACTGAAAAACTATTCCTCTCATGCAGAAGGTAGAATTGTGATGTATCAACTGAAAGGAAAATCATCCATGTGGTGGGATCAACTTGTGTAGGTGAAGCACATTAGAGAAAAAATATATCACTTGGAAAGAATTCAAGAGGTATTTCAAGAATAAATACTTGACTAAGAGATATTATGACAGAAAGATGAAGGAGTTCTTTGAACTCATGTTAGGCATCATGACCATTGATGAATACGAACATAGGTTTTTGGAATTGCTAAAGTATGTTATGTTCATCAAAGAGGAGAGTGTCAAGATTCAAAGGTATCTGAGTGGACTGCCACCTTCCATCAGTGACAAGATCCAGTATGATGACCCTAGGACCATGGAAGAAATGATAAGAAGAGATAAATGCTTATATGAACAACAAAGAGAAAAGCCTACCTTTTGGAAGGCTTGGGATGACCAGAGGAAGTTCAAGAAAGAACAGAGGCAAAAAGGAATCAAACCTCCCTTTTTCAAAAGCAGTCCTCAAGGATAGCCATTGTTTAGAGAGATGAGAATGGATGACGTAGGGGAACAAAGGCCAATACGGATGCCCATTCAGTGTTGGGGCTATCAGGGAAACCATAAGTACAGAGATTGTCCCCACAAAAATGACAAAGTGAGAGTTGTCCATAATGTTTAGCAAGCTGAAATAATGGAGGACATGGGTAGTAGAATTCCAAGGATCTACACAGCCCTGGAAAACAAGCAAGATAAATATCAGTCACACATGATTGAAGTGGAAGGTATGATTAACAACCAACCATGTAATATTTTAATTGATTCAGGGGCTAGCCATAGTTATATATATCCTAGAGTGGTGGAAAGTTTGCATTTGTCGAGAAGAAAACATGAAAAGTATTGGTTAGTGCAACTAGCTACATGAATCAAGAAGAAGGTCACTGAGTTGGTTAAGTCCTGTCTTATGGACTTGAATGGACTGAGCACAAAGGCTGAATTGAATGTTCTGACTTTAGGTTCTTATGAATGTCTAATTGGGATGGACTGGTTGGACCAACACCATGCCATCTTGGACTATCGTAATAAGGAATTCACTTGCCTGGATGAGGAAGAGAATCGGAGAACAGTCCAAGGAATTCCCAGAGGTGTTTCTATCAGATAAATCTTAGCAATGCAGCTGAATAAGTGCTACTGAAAAGGATTTCAATTATTTGCAACCCATGTGGAGGAAGCATCTAAGGATGAGATCTCAAAGATTAGAGATCACGCGGTACTAAAGGAGTTTGAAGACGTATTTCAGAAGGTACCCGGACTACCTCTGAAAAGATATATTGACTTCTTTGTAAACTTGATGCCTAGAGCAACTCCAATGTTGAAAGATTCTTACAGAATGAGTACGACGGAGATGAAAGAACTAGAACTATAGCTTGAATAGCTTCTGAGGAAGGGGTATATATGCCCAAGTGTGTCACCTTGGGGTGCCCCGGTCCTGTTCATGAAGAAGAAGGATGGGATGCTAAGATTGTGTATCGATTTTAGACAGTTGAACAAAGTAACTGTAAAGAACAAATATCCTCTATCAAGGATCGATGATCTCTTTGATCAGTTGAAGGATGTGTTGGTGGCCCTACATGAGTTTTTCTTTTTCAAGTGACAAATGCCAATTCATGTAGCTGCCTACGCCTCATCCTGTAAATATTTCTATTTGAAGGTGACTATTCGATTGTAAAAATGATGTTTTAATTATTCCTATTTATTTTTATCTTGCATTTTCATGCTTGATTCATGACTGAAAGCATGAATCAAGCATTAAAACTTAAAATCGTATAGCAATTCTATCTAAGGCTTGGTCTTTAAAAGGGTCAATGTGATTACATCTCTTTTCATGAATTTTGTTTTGCTTTGAGCTTATCATATATCAATGAAATAATTATTTTGAGTTGCTCTTGGATTGTAAGCTTATATTTTGGGTCCTTTGTAAATATACCAAGAATTGATTGGCTTTGGTTTACAAAAACATATCCATTTTTAACCTTTGCAAATCGAATATACCCATTACTTGTCATGGGAATTAAACACACCACGATCGTACCCTGTACTTCGTTTTAGCTAGCAGTTTGAATTGACAGGCCTCTCATGACAGATCAAGGTGTGGTGTTATGCTCTGTATCCAAAACATTCATCACCAGAAGTGACCGAATTTCATGTCTGAAACCATTATGCTTATATTATGGTCGCACTAGTGTGATTACTAGTTTTTCTCCTTTGTTATCAGCTTAGACTTGTCTCTGTTGCTGCTACCTCTTAAGCCCACAGTTATTTCGAGTCACCCCCCTTACCATGTGTTGAAACCCTTGATGGCCCCTATCATCCAAATTGAGCCAAATGGATCTCAAACTTTGTTGCTTTATGATGAGGTGAGTGAAGATCTGAAGAGCCAAGGTTGGGATTTGTTTATTAAGAAGTTCCAGGGGTATAACTTGCAGGTGGCCAAAGAATTTTCACTTACATTTGATGGATGTAGAGCTAAGGTGGGTGATATTCAGTTGGACTTCACTGAAGAATTTCTAAGTGAAGCAACAGGACTCCCCCTCACTGGTAAAAAATGGTTTAAAAATTCGAAGTTGGACGAAGTACCCTGGAGTCTGTTCGTCACCTCTAGAAAAATTGAATGTTGTGACAAAGGTATTCTGTTCTCCCTACTCAAGGTTAGATGGTATGGTTTATTAGCGGTTTTAAAACAATTTATTACCTACGAAGGTCATTATGGCCTGGTCTTCCTTTACCATGTGTGATTGCTCATGCATTTTATCAGCTTCCATTTAAACATGTCGTTTTACCTGCTAAGAAGTTTGTATGAAATGTCAAAGAGATATAAGAAGAAGAACTTAGATTCTAGCCCTTTTCACCATGGTTTGATTAAATTACTGTTGGTTCATCGTTTAGAAACCTTGAGTGATGATTGGGACCAGTTTCTAGTTCGAAATAGTTTTGTTACAGAGACTTCTGTAGAAACCCCTGTGGTGGATAAACCTATGATAGAGAAACCTCTTGGGTTCTCAAGTGGCAGGCCAAATTTCTTGTATGAAAACCTGCATGAAAGGGCATTGCCTGATTAGTCTTTGCAAGAGAAATAGGATGCTAGTTCTAAGGTTATTAAAACTCCTGAGCATGAACAAATTGTTTTCCCTGATCCTACTTTAAAATCCAAAAACAAAAAGCCTCGCAAATAGTCAAATAAAAATCAAGAAATAGGGTTTCGTAATAAGAGGGTTGGCCAACTCATTTCAAGGAGTCTGTGTAATAAATCCAAACCTCATGTGAGCTCAATCAATTCAATCGAGATCCATGAGGATTCAGACTCCGAGATCGAGAGGTTTCTGGTACATGAAGATTCGAATTGTTACGAACCATATCAACCATTCGATTATGTGAATAATCTCCCACCATGTCTAAAAGAAAGCAAGGAATTTACAGGTATCAAGCTCGCTCAAAGGCCAACAGTGGATAGTAGTGGTGTTTTATCACACAATTACACACTTCCTCAACTTATTTCCCCTGCTGTACATTGCGAAGTTTGTTTACATTGGATAGTTCAGTACTACACAGACATCCCCATCCTTTAAGCAAGGATCAAAGCTCTCGTGGCTCAAAATGACTCAATGGAAAATGAAAACTGTGAACTCAAGGCCAATGCACAAAGACAAACAAAGCGTTTGAAAAGGACAGGAAATATCATTATAAAAAACGCTGACAGTGTCAAGGCCGTGGTCAATTCTGAGATATTGTGATTCAAATTTTGTTATTAGTTGAATGATAAGTTTGGTTTTTATCACAGTTATGTTTTTTGTTATTTTTCTAATCAGTCTAGATCGATTTAGATTTCTATTACCAATAATAAGACTGGCTATAGAATCGAGAGATTTTGTAGCCAAGTCAATTCTCATATAGAATTTAGGAATTGTTAGTTAATAAAATATTTGGCTTACTCATTTCATTTTTCAGGATAGGATGTATCTGATGTTGATCTTATGGGATGGAGCATGATGGACTTAGTTGATCAACTATCTTCTTTTTGCTTATTTTGTAAATAGGAGAAAATTCTCATAAATTTTGAAGATTTAGTTTGATCTTGAGTGGCTCTAAGCCCTCTATATTTGTAACTTTTAGATCTTTTTGAGATCTGATCCTATCTTAGAAGATAAGAAGTTTAGCCTTTGTAAACTCTTTAAATACTCCATATTTTGTAATGGAAATCATCTTGGTTGAGGGCAGAATATGGACGAGTGATTCCAAGACTTAATGAAACAACATATATGCATTTTGGCTTTAGCCTTTTGTTAATGATGTTTTCATTTATGTTTTGTTAATCCTAATACATTAATAGGTCTAATAGCTTTAGACTTAATGATATATTATGTGCTGGATGTTTATATTATAAATATCATCTATAATTTGTTGCTCAAAATATAAATGTTATGATCATATCTCCAATTAGAATGATAGGATTTATCTTTGAATTTTAATTGAATGATGAAATGCATAGGTTACTTTCAGATTTATCTCGCTGTAATTATATGCAATTTATAAGATCACAGGGTTATGTTTGTGTTTCCTTCTCTGTCATTAAAACTTAAGATGCCCATACACATTTTGAATCTATTTAGAATAGTCATAAGGTTCATTGCAGATTTCTCTCTTGGACGTGGCAGTTGGATGTTCTTCACTCATGCAGACACTTGGATACACCTCACTAAATCACTGACAGGTTAGCCTCTTTGTTTTGTTTTTTTTTAATTCTGTCATTTACATATTAATGAAACCAGAATGTATGGTTAAGATTTTGACTACCCACACATCTGTGTTTCATAGTATATTCAATGCAAGATTTTTTAGATTTATAAAGGAAAACAAAAAAAAATTTAAATGTGCTTTCTTTATCTACTTCTTAACAGAAATAACTTTCACATTTGATTTTGTAAGTTTCGATTAAAACTTGCAATTTGTAAATGATGTATATAAGTGATATTAGTATATTTTCTACTTAAAATACCTACAATAGTCATGTTATAACATATGTATATATATAATTTATAGTATTTAGTAATTAATTAGTTATTTATTTCTCTTATTTTTAGTATTTTAGATTGGCTAACAGAGCCATTAAACCCGTCAGAACGAGTTACACCAAACAACTTGGGTTATTTAGACAACCTCGGACCAGACTTGTTCTTCCAGTTGACGGATGGTCAATTTCTCCTATCAACAAATGGCACTAGAAGGAGGGCATGAATACAATTTATGGCACATGGAAGTCGCAAGACTCTGCCCCCTCACTCCCCTATAGTAACACGAAGTCATTCTGACAACAACATTACTTCTGAAACAAAAACTACCTCGAACGAAAATCCCCAGATTCCAGTTGAGCCGGTAACACCAAACCCTCAAGGGGCCGATGTACAAGAAATTGCTCGTCAATCACTCGTAAAGAAACACAGTGCTTTGGCCCTTATCAGACAACATGGTAGGCCACTGAATCAACCCTTATATTTATTTGATATCAAAGAAGAGCTTGAAAGCATTGGTCTGCTTTTAAACCCTCTAGGAGACGATATTATCAATCTTACAGATACACCTACTCTTGGAGCTGGGGGATCTGCTATTCCACCTTCCTCACCTCATTCATCTCCATCCTCTTTAGGAGGAGAGTCATCTAATGAAGGAAGTTCATCATCTGAACCATCTCAGCCTTCGACACCACCTACACCCATGGCAAACCAAAACAATCCCGCCAGACCATGGCTCGATCAAGATGTTTTGGTTGTACCTGGACCCCAACACCCTTTACCAAAACACCTGGGGAAATGGTTACCTAAGTTCGATCCAGATTCTACGCAAATCATCGAAGATCACATACAGAAATTCATGCTAACCATTAGACTCCAAAGTGTAGAACATGAAGATGTAGTATGTAGACTTTTTCCTTACATGTTTGAGGGCAATGCCTCTACATGGTATTTTTCTCAACAACCTCACACCATTGTATCTTGGGACAGATTCAAAACCTGTTTCTTAGAGAATTTCGGAGATGATAAATCTCCTGAAGTCTTAGTTATGGAACTTTCTAGCTTAAAAATGAACCCTAAGGAGAAAGTAAAATATTTTAACCAAAGGTTCCTCTCATTAAAAAACTAAATTCCCACTGATTCAATGCCCGCAGAAATCCTTATTGTAGCATATTACACTAAAGCTCTGCATAATAATATAGCAATTTGGGTTAAAAGATCTAATAAGTCCAAGTTACTGGAAGCCTTCGAGGAGGCAAGCCAAATCGAAAAATATATTTTGAGCTTGAAAGATAATCTTAGTAATGAGGCAGAAATAACCCCATCTTCTAAGAATAAAATAGAAATTCTTACTAGGCCTACCCAAACCAAAACCCAATAAAAAACTTCAGACTTAGAAAGTTTGCAAAAGGTTGTCCAAAAATTATCGAATCAAGTCGTAGACTTGAAGAGATTGGCCGAAGAAGCATCCTCAAGAAAAGGAAGTTTTAAACCTCCTTTCAAAAAGCCTTTTCCCCCCAACCGACCAAATCTAACCACCGAAGGTCTAAAATTTGAAAGCTTACAATACGCTCTGCAAATTATCCTTGAAGCACATGATAACTTGGTCCCTCCTGAAAGTTCGGAAGACATAGTCAAAGAAGAAGTACTTGAAGAAGAGGAGTCATCTCCCAATATCTTCGGGCATTTCTCCGACAATATTTTTTAAGCAAATTTTGAAATTGTCCATCCTTACAACACCATAATCAAAACACAGAGCAAACCCTCTTCCGAAATAAGTAATAATGTGCCCCCGAAACAATTGAAACAAGCTTAAACAAAATAGAATTTAGCAGCCCCAGTTCTAGAGTATGATTTAATTGAAGACCTAAAAAAACTCAGGGCTAATATTTCGGTTTACAAACTTTTGAAATTCCCTCTTCTTCTGTAGAAAATTCTTCAAAACATCACTGAAAATAGTAAAAACAACAATCTGAATAGTAAGAAAATTGCAGAAATCAGTTCTAAAATGGCTCAAAAGATCCCTACTAAAACAACAACTGAACCCCCAGATAAAAAGGATCTCACTGAAAAACTGTATCAAATGTAGAAAAAGTAGTTTCAGGGACAACGACTAAAAATCAGTAGAATTCTATTGTTAATACTCGCAAAAATGTCCCCCCTTTCTTCTTAACTTTTGAAATTGTTAATAGAAATGTACCTAATTGCATGGTATATTCCGACGCATCATCAAATGTGATGTCTTTATCTGTTTGCCAAAAAATTAACGCAGAAGTTCAACCTTCTAGTCTTAAAATCATTCAGCTCAATCAGACGAATGTTAAGGTATTTGGTGAACTAAAGAATGTGCTCGTTAGGTTATCTTCTAATCCTAAGGTTCACCAGATTATTGACATCATTGTTGTTGACATCCCCGAAGTCTATGGTTTATTTTTTAGTAGGGATTGGTTCGATCAACTACATGGTTACTTTGCAACAGATTGGTCGCATTTATGGCTGCCAGAAAATGGACAGCCAAACAAAATTAGGATTAACCATGAACGTTATCTCAAGCACACCGTGACGGATTTGAATGATGCAAATGAACCATTTACTGCTTCCACTAATTCACTTGAAATGCAGGGAATGAACACCTTCTTTGATAATTTCATGGCTGAAACTTCACCCATCACCAATCCAAAGCAACAATCAGAATTCATGACCTATACTCAATCAACAACCTTGCCAAATGTGCCAAACACTGTTGACGAAGCTCAGATATGGTCACTTTACTTCGATGGATCCAAATCCAAGGAAGGAGCCAGTGCAGGATGTGTACTCATCGACCCCGCAGGTAATAAGACTTTCATTTCCTGTCAATTAGAGTTCAAGTGCACTAATAATACTGTTGAATATGAAGCAATTCTACAAGGGCTTAAGAAATCCTTTGATATGGACATAACAAATTTAATAGCATTTGGTGACTCAGAAATCGTGGTCAGGCAGGTAATAAATTCCATACACTGCTTGTCACCACATCTGAAAAGTTATCAAACCGAGATATGGAGTTTGATACAAAATTTTTCAGCATTTAACATCAATTCCATTCCTGGACTAAGTAATTCGGAAGCTGATTTATTGGCTAATGTCGTTTCCAAAATTTTTCCTGTAGAAGGTCTTTCTCCGAATGCATTTTCGATTGAATTATTGTTCAGGCCGTAGATCCCAGACAACATCACCAATTGGAGAGTGTTTGACGATGACCAACAGATCATCAGCTTCTTGCATATGGAGGACATTTTCCAAGGTGTAATTATCGATGAAGGCACTCACGATGAAAATCTATGTAACTTCATGGTAATATTGGATTCTAGATCTCTTGAATCAACGTTTGATCTGGTAAACTCTATTCCTAGAACCGTTGTAAGACTAGAAAGGTTCTATGATTTGCATGATAAATTTAGAGGATCAATTCATTGTAAAACGAACAGTTCTTCCTTGACTTACGAAACGATAAATCTAAGGACTAAGGATAATCCTCAAAATATCAATTTGGGAATGGGATTCTCCGAGCAAGAACGATCCGCTTTTATAAAACTATTTAAAGAAATCAAGGATGTTTTTTCCCGGACATATGATGATTTAAAAACTTTTGATCCTAATATAATACAACATATCATCCCCATGAAACCAAAACTCATCCTTTTCAGCAAAAATTAAGAAAGAAGCACCCCAAATTGGAACCCACTGTCAAGAAAGAAATGAACAAATTATTAAATGCAAATATAATCTTCCCGGTGAGACACACACAATGGGTGTCCAACCTAGTTCCTGTAAGGAAGAAAAGTGGTGAAATCCGACTCTGTGTCGATTTTTGTAACCTAAACCGAGCATCTGATAAAGACAATTATCACGCTCCTCCAATGGAACAAATTCTTCAGCAAGTATCTGGTTCTGAAATACTATCACTGCTAGATGGTTTTTTGGGATACAACCAGGTCCTCATGTCTCCACCAAACTAGTTAAAAACCACTTTTCGTACCCCATGGGGCACTTATGCCTACAGGAAGATGCCTTTTGGGCTTATAAATGCCAGGGCCACTTTCCAAAGAGCAATGGATATTGCTTTCATGGTCTCATAAATCAATATGTAGTTTTCTATCTTGATGACATTATTGTTTTCTCCAAAAACAAGAAAGATCACTTGTCTCACCTTAGGGCTGTCCTAGAACGATGTCGCAAGTACGACATATCTCTCAACCTTAAGAAGTCAATCTTTGCTATGGAACAAGGAAAACTTCTCGAGTTCATAGTATCCAATGACGGGATGATCATCGATCCCGAAAGAACTCAAGCCATTGCCAAACTCCCCCTCCTCCAAAAAATCCATGCAATCCTTTTTAGGCCAAATTAATTTTGTCAGAAGGTTTGTCCCAAGTTTCTCAGAAATTGTAAGGCCATTGCAAAATTTAATTAAAAATTATGTTCATTATCGTTGGGGACCACACGAAAATCAAACCTTTGATTCCATCAAAAAATCCATAGTGGAAGCCCCTTCCTTGATGAGTCCTAATTTCTCACAAGATCTCACTCTTTACACTTTTTCCTCTGACCAATCTTATGTTGTTGTGTTGACCCAAAAGAACACTAAAAGCAATGAAATACCCATTGCCTTCATGAGCTCATCTTTCAAAGGAACAGAGATTAACTACCCAGCTGTAGATCAATAGGCTCATGTAGTTTTCAAAGCAGTGAAACATTTCTAATCATATTTGTTGAAATCCAGAACTAAAGTCATTGTGCCTTATCCTTCTGTTAGAAACTTGTTAGTACAAAAGGAATTGGGTGAAAAATGGGAAAACTGGATGACATCGTTACAAGAGTATGACCTCGAAATAACCCCTGCACAAATTTTCATAGGTCAAGGCCTATGCAAACTAGTGGCTGATTCAGTTGAAGAACGATAGAGTCAAATTAATGTCTCAACTGTAAATCAACATAGTGAAAATCAGATCTACTGTACACAAGTTATTGCTAATTCTTTGTTTGATGATATTAAGTTTTATTTAACACACGGTTCTTCTCCTCGCCATATCGATCCAAAAAAGAGAAGAGCATTAAGGCTAAAATCTTCACCTTTCCAGTTGGTAAATGACGTATTATTCCGTAAGAATTTTGATAGTGTTCTCATGCGTCGTTTGGAAAGAGATGAAGAAGAGAAAGTATTATCTGCACTTCATGCAAGGGAAGCTGGTGGGAACTTCAGTGGACACACCACTGCTCACAAGGTATTAAGGGCTAGGTACTATTGGCCCATGTTGTTCAAAGATGCCCATGCATTATGTCATAAACTCATAATCTACCAAAAGGTTGTTGGACGAGTAAAAAAGGTAGCATTCCCTTTGCAACCCATTTCAATGGATTCACCTTTTCAGTAGTGGGGTCTCGACATCATAGGTCCAATTAACCCCACTTCTTCACAGCAGCATAAATACATCATTACAACAACAGATTATTTTTCCAGATGGTCTCAAGTTGCACCACTGAAAGTAGTAAACACTAATCAGGTGATATCTTTCCTTGACACGAATATCATTACTAGATTCAACATTCTCGAATGTTTGGTATTTGATAATGATTGTTAATTTTTGTCCCTCGATATGAGTGTTTTTTATTTAGAGAAAGGGATCAAACTTAAGTATTCTACCAGCTATTACCCCCAAGGAAACTACCTAGCAGAATCAACGAATAAAAAATTGATCAAGATCATCAAGAGGAAAGTTTCTGAAAACCACAAGAACTAGCACAACGTGCTTTTTAATGCACTCTGGGTTGATAGGGTGACTCTGAAAACCTCTGTTGATAATTATCCTTTCTTTCTCATCTATGAAAGAGAAGCAATTCTCCCTCCTCATGTTTTGCTTCCCTCTCTGCAATTATCACAAAAAGTTCAGGAAGAGGATTGCCCTCCTCTTGAAAGTCGAATTAATGCCTTGTTGAAACTAGAAGAAGTAAGAGCACAAGCAAAGGAGAGACTGGATCAACATCAGTAGATTGTGAAAGGCTGGTTTGATTCAAACTCTGCTTCGGATAGAAACTTCGAGGTAGGAGATTTGGTTCTCAAGTGGGATAAACCTCACGAAGGAAAAGGGGAACACACCAAGTTCCAGAACCTGTGGTTAGGGCCTTTCATAATCGCTGAAAAACTAGGTCCCAGCTCCTTATGTCTACAAAGTTTGGAGGGACAACCAAACACCTTCCCGTTGAATGGCCAAGCTCTCAAGAGGTTTTTTTCCTGATAAATTACAGACCCACCTTTGTACATAATTTTTCTATTTTCATTTTGTTTTCTGGTTTTTGGTTCTTTTCATTTTGTTTGTTTTCGTTGATCTCTGGATAAGATTATGTCAGTGTCACCTTTTAGTTCATGAAGGGAGACCAGAATGCCTCATTATGAAGCAATAGTTAAGGTCTTTTAGAGCATCAATGTTGTAACTAGCTGAAACATAGACTAGCTGAAGAAACTTTTTGTTCATAATAGGTTTCCTAGTTTCACTTTATAATTATGAGTAGACATGACCATCATTAAAGCTCTTTACATTGTTCCTGTTTTAAAAAAACAAATCAAGTATGCTTTCCTGTCCTCGAGAAATTAATCTCATCAGAAAACCAAATTCAGATCATAATGAAGGTTATCAAGAAATAAATTAAATGCTGAAAAATATCAAGTGTTCTGAAAACTGAAATTTTCAGCATCACCCCGCTCTTCTGAAAGACCATTAAATTTATGCCGAATTGAAAATAATTTCCAGAGAGTTGTGGGAAGTGCTTGTAAACACGCCAAGATACTGAACAGGCCTGCTGGCAGTGGGTAAATGCACACATGATTCCAAGACAACTTCGTCGGGGTACTGAATAGGCCTACTGGCAGCGAAGCGATCGGGTTCAATAAAATTATCAGGTACAAATTTTGATATCGGTCATAAGTATCCTTCATTTGTACTGAAATTTCTTGGACAAGACAGAGGCGTCAAAGTGGGGCAATTGACATCCCTGTCGAGACTATAAATGCCTACTAGCAACAGTGGCCCTGTCAATAGTATCGGAGCCATTTGACTTGAATATTGTTGCTCTCGTAATTAAAATTTGTCACCGGATTTCATTTGAACAGGAAGATATCTAAAGCTGGACTGTGAAATGATTGTTGCAATTTGATTGAGATGCTTGATTTCCTTCAGTTGTTCTTTGATCTGTAACCATTCTAAGCAGTACTAACATGAAATCATCGGTTATGCAGAGATAACTGCTTCTCCCAGTAAGTCGCCATTGTTGGCAGCCCTACATGATTTTTTCTTTTTCAAGTGACAAATGACAATTCTTGTAGCTGCCTACGCCTCATCTTGTAAATATTGCTATTTGAAGGTGACTATTCGGTTGTAAAAAGGATGTTTTGATTATTCCTATTTATTTTTATCTTGTGTTTTCATGCTTGATTCATGACTGAAAGCATGAATCAAGCTTTAAAACTTAAAATCGTATTGCAATTCTATCTAAGGCTTGGTCTTTACAAGGGTCAATGTGCTTACATCTCTTTTCATGAATTTTGTTTTCCTTTGAGCTTATCATATATCAATGAAATACTTATTTTGAGTTTCTCTTGGATTGTAAGATTATATTTTGGGTCCTTTGTAAATATACCAAGAATCGATTGGCTTTGGTTTACAAAAACATATCCATTTTTAACCTTTGCAAATCGAATATACCCATTACTTGTCATGGGAATTAAACACACCACGATCGTACCCTGTACTTTGTTTTAGCTGGTAGTTTGAATAGATAGGCCTCTCATGACAGATCAAGGTGTGGTGTTATGCTCTGTATCCAAAACATTCATCACCAGAAGTGCCCGAATTTCGTGTCTGAAACCCTTATGCTTATATTATGGTCGTGCTAGTGTGATTTCTAGTTTTTCTCCTTTTTTATCAACTTAGAATTGTTTATGTTGCTGCTACCTCTTAAACCCACAGTTATTTTGAGTCACTCCCCTTACCATATGTTGAAACCCTTGATGGCCCCTATCATCTGAATTGAGCCAAATGGATCTTAGACTTTGTTTCTTTATGATGATGCGAGTGAAGATCTGAAGAGCCAAGGTTGGGATTTGTTTATTAATAAGTTCTAGGGGTATAACTTGCAAGTGGCCAAAGAATTCACCCTTACATTTGATGGATGTAGAGCTAAGGTGGGCGATATTCAGTTGGAGATCACCGAAGAATTTTTGAGTGAAGCAACAAGACTCCCCCTCACTGGTCAAAAATGGTTTAAAAATTCAATGTTGGTCGAAGTACCCTGGAGTCTAGTCATCACCTCCATAAAAATTGAATGTTGTGACAAAGATATTTTGGTCTCCCTACTCAAGGTTAGATGGCATGGTTTATTAGTGGTTTTAAAACAAGTTATTACCTATGAAGGCCGTTATGGCCTGGTCTTCCTTTACCATGTGTGATTGCTCATGCATTTTATCGACTTCCATTTAAATATGTCGTTTTACCTGCTAAGAAGTTTGTATAAAATGTCAAAGAGATACAAGAAGCATAACTTAGATTCTAGCCTTTTTAACCATAGTTTGATTAAATTACTGTTGGTTCATCGTTTAGAAACCTTGAGTGATGATTGGAACCAGTTTCTAGTTCGAAATGGTTTTGTTACAGAGACTTCTGTAGAAACCTCTGTGGAGGATAAAATTATGATAGAGAAACCTCTTGGGTTCTCAAGTGGCAGGCCAAATTTCTTGTATGAAAACCCTCGTGAACGGGCATTCCCGATCAGTCTTTTCATGAGCAACAGGATGCTAGTTCTAAGGTTATTAAAACTCTTGAGCATGAAAAAATTGTTTTCCCTAATCCCACTGTAAAATCCAACAAAAAAAACCCTTGCAAACAGTCAAAGAAAAATCAAGAAACAGGGTTTCATAATAAGAGGGTTGGCCGACTCATTTCAAGGAGTCTACATAATAAATCCAAACCTCATGTGAGCTCGATCGAGATCCATGAGGATTCAGACTCCGAGATCGAGAGGTTTCTGGTACAGGAATATCCGAATTATTCTGAACCAGATCAACCATTCAATTATGTGAATAATTTCCCACCGTTTCTAAAAGATAGCAAGGATTTTATAGGTATCAAGCTCGGTCAAAGACCGACAGTGGATAGCAATAGTGTTTTAGCACACAATTACACACTTTGTCAACCGATTGCCCCTGCTGTACATTGCGAAATTTGTTTACATTGGATAGGTCAGTACTACACAGACATCCTCATCCTTCAAGCAAGGATCAAAGCTCTTGCGGCTCAAAATGATTCATTGGCAAACGAAAACCATGAGCTCAAAGCCAATGCACAAAGACAAACAAAGCATTTGAAAAGGACAGGCAATATCATTATAAAAAACACTGACAGTGTCAAGGCCGTGATCAATTCTGAGATATTGCGATTCAAATTTTGTTATTAGTTGAATGGTAAGTTTGGTTTTTATCACAGTTATGCTTTTTGTTATTTTTCTAATCAATCTAGATCGATTTATATTTCTGTTACCAATAATAAGACTGGCTACAGAATCGAGAGATTTTGTAACCAAGTCAATTCTCATATAAAATTTAGGAATTGTTAGTTAATAAAATATTTGACTTGCTCATTTTGTTTTTCAGGATAGGATGTATCTGATGCTGATCTTATGGGATGGAGCATGCTAGACTTAGTCGATCAACTATCTTCTTTTTGCTTATTTTGTAAATATGAGAAAATTCTCATAAATTTTTAAGATTTAGTTTGATATTGAGTGGCTCTAAGCCCTCTATATCTGATCTTTTTGAGATCTGATCCTATCTTGGAAGATAAGAAGTTTAGCCTTTGTAAACTCTTTAAATACTCTATATTTTATAATGGAAATCATCTTGGCTAAGGGCAGAAGATGGACGAGTGATTCCAAGACTTAATGAAACAACATATATGCATTTTGGCTTTAGCCTTTTGTTAATGATGTTTTCATTTATGTTTTGTTAATCCTAATACATTAATAGGTATGATATCTTTAGACTTAATGATCTATTATGTGTGGGATGTTTATATTATAAATATCATCTATAATTTGCTGCTCAAAATATAAATGCTGTGATCATATCTCCAATTAGAATGATAGGATTTATCTTTGAATTTTAATTGAATGATGAAATGCATATGTTACTTTCAGATTTATCTCGTTGTAATTATATGCAATTATAATATCACAGGGTTATGTTTGTGTTTCCTCCTCTTTAATTAAAACTTAAGCTGCCAATACAAGTTTTGAATTTATTTAGAACAGTCATAAGGTTCACTGCAGATTTCTTTCTTGGACATGGTAGTTGGATGTTCTTCACTCATGCAGACGCTTGGATACACCTCACTAACTCACTGATAGGTTAGCCTCTTTATTTTTATTTTTTTTAATTCTATCATTTACATATTAATGAAACCAGAATGTATGGTTTAGCTTTTGACTACCCACACATATGTGTTTCATAGTATATTCAATGCAAGATTTGTTAGATTTATAAAGGAAAACAAAAAAAGTTTTAAATATGCTTTCTTTATCTACTTCTTAATAGAAATAACTTTCGCATTTGATTTCGTAAGTTTCGATTAAAAATTGCAATTTGTAAATGATGTATATAAGTGATATTAGTATATTTTCTGCTTAAAATACCTACAATAGTCATGTTATAACATATGTATATATATATAATTTATAGTATTTAGTAATTAATTAGTTATTTCTTTCTTTTATTTTTAGGATTTTAGATTGGATAACGGAGCCATTAAATCCGTCAGAACAAGTTACACCAAACGGCTTGGGTTATTTAGACAACCCCGGACCAGACTCATTCTTCCTATTGACGGATGGTCAATTTCGCTCGTCAACAGGATGCTAAGATATTTTCAAAGATAGATATCAAGTTAGGATATCACCGGGTAAGGATAAAGGATGAAGACATCATCAAGACCAACTTTAGAACGAGGTATGGTCATTACGAGTTCACAATGGTGCCATTTGGGTTGTCAAATGTAGTCGTTTCTTTTATGTGCCTGATGAATGGTGTATTCAAGGACTATCTAGACAAGTTTGTCATAGTCTTCCTGGATGACATCCTAGTTTATTCCAAGTTGGAGGAAGAGCAGGAGCAGCATTTGAGGATGGTGTTGCAGGTGATAAGAGAGCACCAATTGTATGCCAAGTTGAGAAAATGCTCGTTTTATCAAAAGCAGATCCCTAGGGCATATTATTTCGAAGGATTGGATAGCTGTAGATCCTGAGAAGATTGAGGCCATCAGAGAATGGTCAGCGCCAAAGAATGTGAAGGAAGTAAGATCCTTTATGGGTCTAGCTGGTTATTACAGAAGGTTTATCGCAGGGTTCTCGAGGATAGCTCACCCTATAACTTCCTTGCAAGGGAAGGAGAAGAAGTTTCAGTGGATAGAGGATTGTGAGAGAAGCTTTCAGCGATTGAAGCAACTATTAACCAATGCTCCAATCTTGAGGATTGCAGATCCGAACAAAGACTTTGTAGTGTGTACAGATGCATGCAAAGAAGGTCTGGGAGGATTCCTCAGTTAGAATGGATTCATAATTTGTTATGAATCTAGAAAGTTGAAAGAGCACGAAAGGAACTATGCCACTCATGATTTGGAGTTGGCAGCAATAGTACACACTCTAAAGAAGTGGAGGCATTACCTCATGGGAAGGAGGTTCGAACTGAGAATAGACCACAACGGTCTGAAGTATTTGTTTAATCAGCCAACCTTGAACGCTAGACAGAGTAGGTGGTTGGAGTTTCTCTGTGAATACAATTTTGATATCAAGCATATCAAAGGGAAGGAAAACAAAGTGGTTGATGCACTCAGCAGGGGAGTGCATGAATTACATGCTACAACCATTAGCATGTACCGAACTGATTTTAAAAGTAGAATTTCAAAGGCTACAAATACGGATTTGCAATACAGGGATTTGGTAGCAAAGATACAGCAAGGTAAGATGCCATAGAAAGTGGAGAATTATAAGTTGGAAACTGACGGAATACTTCTGTACAAGAACATAATTTATGTACCTAATGTCCAGGACTTGAAACTTATGATTTTGCATGAAATGCATAATGTGCCTTATGCTGGGCACCGTGGATATCAGAAAACTATGGCAGCAGCCAAGAGCCATTACTTTTGGCCAGGTATGAAGAAAGAGATTTTTGAATGCATCATCAGATGTATGGAGTGCTAGAAGGTTAAAGCTGAGCACAGGCACCCATCAAGGTTGTTGCAACCTTTACCCATTCCTGAGTGGAAGTGGGAAGTGGTGACAATGGATTTCATCATGGGATTGCCCAGAACAGGAAAGCAACATGATTCAATCATGGTGGTGGTGGACAAGCTTACAAAAGCTGCCCATTTTATTCCACTAAAGACTACTCACAAGGCAGCGGATGTTGTTGATATTTTTATGAGGGAAGTAGCACGATTGAAGGGTATTCCCAAGACAATTGTGTTTGACAGAGACCCAAAATTTACCTCAAATTTCTGGAAGGGGTTGTTCAAAGGATTCAGAATGAATCTAAACTTTAGCACAACTTATCATCTTAAGTCTAATGGATAGACAGAGAGGGTGAACATAGTAATAGAAGACATGCTAAGGAGGTATGTGATGGACAAACCATCGAAATGGGAAGACTACCTGCATTTGGTAGAATTCACCTACAACAATGGGTATCGAGCATCGTTGAAGATGATACCATTTGATTCACTTTATGGCAGAAAGTGAAATACTCCAATAAGTTGGGATAATATAGCTGACAAGGCAGTAGTTGGGCCAGAGTTTCTCAAGGAAATGGAAGAACAAATGCTAAAAATTAAGCAAAATTTGAAAGTTGCCCAAGACAGGCAGAAAAGTTATGCTGATAAAAACAGAACCCACAGAGAGTTTAAAGTGGGAGAGCATATTTTCCTAAAAGTGAAAGCCAATAGAAGTTCCCTGAAGCTGGGAAACTGCGCCAAGTTGGTAGCCAGATTTTGTTGGCCATTTGAAATCCTAGAAAGGATTCGGCCAATTGCATATATGATTTCTTTACCTGCATCCATGACTGTACATAATGTGTTTCATGTTTCATTGCTTAAGAAATATATACATGATGATAATCATGTAATTGATTGGAATGTGATTCAGGTAGAACAAGAAGGTGTCCTATGAGTGCATCATGTGCGCATATTGGACCGGAAAAGAAAATAGCTCCAGAATCAAGCCATGGGGCTTGTAAAGGTCCAGTGGAATTGGTACGATCCTGAGGACATGACATGGGAGCATGAGGATGCTACGCGGGCAGAATACCCACATCTTTTTGAAGATTTTGAAAATATGTTGATGTTGTGTAAAGAGTTGCACTAAGGATAGTGCAAAAATAAGGGGAGGGGATTGTAATATCCCCCGGTAGTGCCCCGGTTATATTATGAATTGTAATCATGTTTATGAATTGTAATCATTTTTTGTAGGCTGGTGAGCCGAGTATTGATAAGCTGGTGGGCTTATGTGTTTATTAGGTCGGAGAGCCTAAGTATTAAGTCCAGAAGCCTGATTTTGTATATGTAATTATGCAGATCATTAATATAATATATGAACATCGTTGCATGCAGACCGACCACGAAGAAAGAGTGATGGGGGAATAATCTTCCATGGGGTGGGTAAGGGAAAAGGGGATGAAAGGTTGGAAAGAGGGGCTAAGTTTAGGGGCTTAAGTCCTTGAGAATAATATTTTTATTATTATTCTAAAGTTGTGTGACAAAAGATGTTTTTATCCTAAGTCCTGGGAGAGGCAACACATGCAGCTCCAAGTGTGAAAAATGGAATGCATGCAACTCCAGGAAGACAAGTGTCGACCTGGGCGCATGTGGTTAAAAGCTAAAGTGTGAACTGATTTTGGGTTTCCTCCTCCATTCTGTCGTCGGTTGTCTGAAACCGAGAATTCCGTCTAATCTCTGCAAGCATACCCTCACGCAACTCTGAAACTCGAAGCCTGTGATGTTTTCTCGAGAAGCTAATTCACCCTCTGTCTGAACCGTCGAGTCTTTGTTCAACCTCTACGTGGATTGCTTTTCACGCATCCTGAAACCGATGTTACCTGAACCGTGTTGTGTCTTAGTGACCTATTGCTATTTTTCTAGACGTCCACACCCAATTTTCCTGTTGTTGTTGTCACCCATGAGTTAACCAAAATCTTTTATTGTTGATGTTATCCTGAACTTGTGGGAATTGAGTTGAAAACGGGTTGAAGAACCAGGTTGTCAGGCCTGTGAGAAGCTCTCTCCAGGTGAGAGAGTTTGATGGGAAGAGGTTTTCTCCCAGAGAGAGTCCATCACTAGCTATAGAGCTCTGAGAATTCCTTATTCGACCTGTTGCCGAGACCCAGAGAGGGAGGTGAAGCACCGATGGACTGTGCTTGTGAAGGTGTATACTCCTGGATGGAACATGCATGTGGGGAATGAGAGTCCGTGAGTAGTGGGCATAAGAAGGCTCCTGGAGAGAATCCTTCCGGTTGTATTGTGCAGTTTTTCTGTAACCTCGACCTATTCTAGGATTCCCTTGTCCTGGGTGCAGCTTGGTCCTAGCTCGGGGGTGACCTATTACTGAGCATGATGAGCAACATGGTCTAAGGCTGGGAGGTTCGTGGAAGGTCTTCACATGGTTGGTGGAGTTACTACAGTTTC
Organism: Picea mariana; assembly: GCA_032191745.1. NCBI lineage: Eukaryota > Viridiplantae > Streptophyta > Pinopsida > Pinales > Pinaceae > Picea > Picea mariana. The sequence goes on from JASDQU010101921.1 coordinate 218,700, forward strand.
CAAGATAAGTATATGCATGTGTTTAATTTAAATTAAAATGCATGTCTGTGATGCTTGCAATATTGTCATGTGTTCCATTGCAATCATGAATTAATGTTAATTCCATTATTTCTGTATGTTAGCAGTAATCCCGCGATTACTCTGTATTGTTTAGTTAAATGTGTTAATTTGATTTAATGCATGTTATTTATATAAGTATGAGAATGTTTCCGCATAGTAGAATTGCCCGACAGTGGGAGCGATGGTCGAGGACGTTAAAGAGGCAATGGTGATTAGAGGAAGGCCTAAAGAAAGAGGACATGTTCAGAGGGATTTATCTCGTTCAAAGTCAAAGGGAAAGAAGAGTAATCTTAAGTGTTGGTTTTGTGGCAAATCTGGACACCTAAAGAAGGATTGTTGGAAGAGACAACAAGCCTCCAAAGAAGACCCTCCAAAGGAGATGAAGGAAGCAAATGCAACTGAAACAGGTTCAACAACAAGTTCAAGTATGGCTGATGAAGTTTTAGCAATTGGTATTGTTTCACGTTATGATCAACAGTGGTTATTAGATTCTGGTGCTTCAAATCACATGTGTCTTCATAGACGCTAGTTTATTACTTACCAGTCTCTAGATGATGGAATTGTTTACATGGGAAATGATATATCATGTAAAGTTGTGGGAATTGGTAGCATTCAAATTAAGATGTTTGATGGATCTATTAAGATTCTAACTGATGTGAGACATGTACCTGAGCTAAGGAAGAACCTAATCTCTTTGGGAGTATTAGATACTGGAGGATATAAAAGTACTATTCAAAGTGGAGTTATGAAGGTCTACAAAGGAATCCTACTAGCTATGAAAGTGAAGGTTGGAAACATGTTTCTATTAGAAGGAAGAACTGATTCAGATCATGCGACAGCTATATCCAAGAATGACAGTGATTATGTTCGACTATGGCATCAACGATTGGGCCATATGAGTGAAAGAGAATTGAAGGTATTATCTGATCACAAGTTACTTCCTAGTCTAAAGTCTTTACAGTTAGATTTTTGCAAGCACTGTATTTATGGAAAACAGAATAGGCAGAGATTTAAAACCAGAAGACACACTAGTGAGGGAATCCTTAATTATATCCATTCTGATGTTTGGGGGCCATCCCCTACTATTTCGTATGGAGGATCATCATACTTTGTTTCTTTTATATATGATTTCTCTAGGAAGGTGTGGATCTATATGTTGAAAAGAAAGGCTGATGTGTTTACTATTTTCAAGCAGTTTAGAGATTTGGTGGAAAAGAGCACTGGTAGGTCCATTAAATGTTTAAGAACTGATAATGGTGGTGAATTTATGTTGATGGAATTTGAGAACTATTGAAAAGAGTTGGTATTGATAGGCATAAAACCACTGCCTATAATCCTTAGCAAAATGGAGTTGTTGAACGCATGAACAAGACTCTTCTAGAGAGGGCAAGGAGTATGCTAAGTAACGTCAACTTGCAGCAGGAACTATGGGTAGAATCAGTAACTACAACTTTTTATCTCGTGAATTGATCAGCATCAACAACAATAGAGTGCAAGATTCATGAAGAGGTATGGCCAGGTCACCCTTGTAATTATTCTAATCAAAGTTTTTGGTTGTGAAGCCTATGCTCTAATTCTAAAACATCAACGTTCTAAATTAGATCCAAAATAAAAAAGGCTTATCTTTGTTGGATATGGTGATGGTATTAAGGGGTATAGGTTGTGGGATCCTACTTCCCACAAGATCACCATTAACAGAGATGTAATATTTGATGAATCATTTCTCATCAAATTAGATGTAGATGTTCAAATGAAACATGTAGAAGTACCGAAATATCAACAGATTCGGTTTGAAACTCATTCAACTACAGATGAAAGTGAACATGAACAATTTTCTGAAGATGTTCATGAAGAGGATCCTACAAAGGAAAACATGGTTGATGATGAAAATCAACAGATTTTAGATGAGTCACAAACTTTTCTAAGGAGGTCTACATGGGTCAAAGTTCCTCCAAGAAGGTATGATGATTTTGTTTCATCAGTTTCTTTAAGTACTAATGATGATGAACCTTCGTGCTATCAGGAAGATGTGGAGGGTTCTAACAATGAAAAATGGAAAGAAGAAATGAAGAATGAAATGAATGCTTTAGCGAAGAATGCTACATGGGACCTGGTAGAACTTCCACGAAACAAGAAAACTGTAGGTTGCAAGTGGGTCTACAAGCTGAAGAAGGGTGTTGATGATAAGGTAGAAATGTACAAAGTAAGGCTGGTTGCAAAAGGATATTCCCAGAAAGAAGGTATTGACTTTCTTGAGATTCTTTCACCAGTTGTTAAAATTGTTTCAATTCAAAGTATGTTAGCATTGGTTGCATTACTTGATTTGGAGTTGGAGCATCTAGATGTTAATACTTGTTTCTTACATGGAGATTTGGATGAGGATATTTACATGGAACAACCTGAAGGGTTTGTTCATAATCGCAACAAGAAATTTGTTTGCAGGCTCAAGAAATCATTGTATGGTCTAAGGCAGTTGCCCAAACAATGGTACAAGAAATTTGACTCTTTCATGATGAGCCTGAATTATACAAGGAGTGAGTATGATCATTTTGTTTACTTTAAGAAATTGAATAATGGCATATTCATTATCTTAGTATTGTATTTTGACGATATGCTTTTAGCAAGCAAAAGAATAACTGAGATCAACAGGTTAAAGGCTCAAATGGATAGGACGTTTGATATGAAAGATCTAGGAGCAACAAAGCAGATTTTGGGCATGGAGACATTCAGAGACAGGAGGAATGGTAAGCTTTGGTTGTCAAAACAAAAGTATGTCGAGAAAATACTTTTGAGGTTTGGTATGAACAATGTGAAACCAGTTTCTGTACCTTTCGCTTCCCATTTTAATCTTTCTTCAAGTTTATGTCCTAGTACAAAAGAAGAAAAGGAATATATGTCTCGAATACCGTATGCTAATGTAGTAGGAAGTTTGATGTATGTGATGGTTAGAACAAGACCTGACATTTCACATGCAGTTGGGGTTGTCAGCAGATATATGGCAAATCCAGGTAAAGAGCACTGGGCAACAGTGAAATGGGTGCTTTGGTATCTGAGGTGCACACGTGATTACTGTATCACCTATAATGGTGGTTGTGAGTTAGTCTGTGGGTATGTTGATTTTGATTTTGCAGGTGATTTGGACAAAATGAGGTCAACTTTAGGATATATATTTACTCTTGCAGGTGGAGCTATTAGCTGGATGTCAAAGCTACAAAGCATTATTGCTTTATCCACTACAGAAGCAGAATAAATAGCTGCTTCACATGCTTGCAAAGAGGCGGTTTGGTTAAAAGGTTTGTTTGGTGAGTTTGGAAGGATGCAGGACAAAGTAAAGCTACATTGTGATAGTCAAAGTGCTATTCACTTGGCTAAGAATCCAACCTACCACAATAAAACTAAACATATTCCTATTAAGTACCATTTTGTAAGACAGGTCATCGATGAAGGTGGAGTTTCTCTTGAAAAAGTTCATACAAAAGAGAACTACGCAGACATGTTCACAAAACCAGTACTTTTAGAGAAGCTATGATGGTGCTTGGCTTCTCTTGGCTTGCAGAAAAGGTGATGAAGAAAAGAAGAAGCAAGGTATCAGGTTAATTATTGTCAAGGTGGAGATTGTTGGAATTTGGTGACAACGAATTCCTCCACAATTGGATTTTAGATCCTATTATTGAGCGTTGGTTGTAACTAATTAGACTAAGTTAGAATATGGATATGAGTGCATTCAATATTCAGTTTCTTGTGTAAATTGCTATAAATTTGTATATGCCTTTAGAGGCTAAGAGAGTGAAGAGTGGACCTGCTATATTTTTCCATGAAGAATAAGAGAATCGATACCTGCTTGGTGGACATAGCCCGAAGTTGGGTGAACCACGTAAACTTATGAGTTCTTGTCTTCCCATCTTATATTTGGTTATGATATGTTGTTTGTTGCGTAATAATTAAAGATCGTGTCTGTCCAAACAACAATATTTACTTTCTTGGCCCCCATGCAAGGAGGTAGACCACTGGGACAAACACTAGAAAACATCTACATTGTACCTTCCCACTTACTTTGTCGCCTTTGTCACATCTAGCCTGTGTGGATCATAATCCATCGCTCATGCAATGATGCCTGATGAAGCGATGACAAGTGGATACGAGCTGAATGCATGGGCTGGAGAACAAGACTAGTACCCTCAAAGCCACCATTCATAATGCCAACTTGACCACTATCACCCGATACTAGAAATTTTGAACAAATTTAAAAAATAACAAAATTTTCAATGAATTTTAAAAATAACTAAATTTTAAATAAGTTTTAAATTAAAAAGTGTATTTTAAATGAAGCTAAAAAATTAAAAACTAATATATATTTGAAAAAAAATTAAACTAATTTTATAATTTGATTATTTTTAAAAATTACCTAAAAATATAATACTCTTAATACTTGCATTTTATAAATTTAACATAACACAAACATTCTCATACATATTTAATTTAATTTTCTTTATTTTTCATATAAATCTTATTAATATGAAGACCAAAAAATCATAATTACGATCAAAGACTACGAAGCAGTAGATGAAGTTTAAAATTGTTTAATAAAGTAGTATTGTTGCCAAGCAAATGATTGGTCAACATGCAAATAATTTAAAGTCATTTAACGGAACAGTATGACCGGTTTTTAACAGAAGAATCGGTCAGTTCATGAACCAAGGCAATGAGTGAAATCTGAAACGAGGGTCAAACATCACGTGGATCAAAGCCGAGACTTTTGGATCAAACATCACCTGGATCAAAGCCGAGGATACCTTATCTCCTAATTTAATATACTCTTTCTATTTTCCATGGCTTCGAAGGAAAAATATCTCAAAATTATATTAAAATAATTTCTTTTACAAAGCAGGTCCACACTAAAAGGATGTTCAAAACTTTCTTTACTTTCAAAACAGCACCAAATACAAGAGAAGTACTATGCTGAAATCCAAAAACTTTTCAAGTCATATTGATCTCGAAATGAGCAGCTGAGAAGGGGAAGAGCAGTCCTAACTAAAAACACATATTTTCAACAAAGACACTACTTAACTTTTTCTAAGTTTAGTTTTCAAAGATGTTAAGAAAGGAGTGAGAGATTTCTTCTCCATTTTCCCAATGGAAAACTGATAATCTACCTTTCATTTCTTTTTGAGCCCTCTTTGACAGAAGATCAGCCTTCTTATTATGCTCCCTGTAGATATGTTGAATGCTATTATCTCTGAAATTACTTGCCACATCCAATGTTTATGTAGAGTTTATTTTTTAATTAAAATATTAATGTGAGAAGATTGATAAATATAATAATAATAATTTATTTTTAAAGTCACTTTTAGATATTAAATTTATGAAAGTGTACATATAGTTTTCCCTCTAAATTATTTGAACGTAACAAAATAATAATTTAAAAATAAAATGTTAATAATTTAGAAAAATAAAATCATATAAAATTAAAAAAGAAGATAATTAATAATATAATTTTAAATAGTTTAAAAGATAAATGGATAATTAAATTTATTAAAAATTAATTAATTAATTAACTAACATTAAATCACTAATATAATTAAAAACTGAAATTTAATAAATTTTGGTTATGAATTTAATATATTTTAAAATAAATATTTGTAATTTTTTTTTTAAATATATTTAATACCAATTAAAATTGACTAATAATTAAATAAATTGATAATATTAATGATTGTCTCCACACATTTTCAAATATACTAAACTTTCTGTGAACAATATTCAGTCTACTATGCAACATTGAATACTTTGCGGATGGATTTGAATTATTTTTAAATCTAACATTGAATGCTGCATAGCTTAGCAAGCTATATATTTATCATCCTAACTTTTACTTTCCACAATTAACTATGCGAAACGCTAATGTGGACAATCATTATAACTTTTAACTTTAATACAAAGTAACATCCTTGCCAATCTGATTTGTGGGCTCCCTGTCCACACAACTTGCAGATAGAAGCAACGTGGAATGGAATGTGAGGATTCATCTTTAAGCGAATACGAACTGTGGGGACATATGTCACTGTAGCTCAATCATGGCATCGCTTGGAGTCACGCTCTAATTGAAGTAAAAAGTAAGAAAAAAAAGCAAAGAAAAGTAAGGTGGTAATATTAAATGTTTAGTAATATTTCCTTTCTACTTTATCTTTATGGTTATTTTATTTTAAATAGAAAGCATTGAGACACATATTTTTCCGTGTCAGCAACTCTATCCATATCTAACGTACTTTATGTTTTTGCCTTAGCCAAATTGCTATCGACGTATGAGACACATATTTTTCAGTGTCAACGACTCTATCCATATATACTATACTTTATGTTTTTGCCTCAGCCAAATTACTATCGACGTAAATTTATGGTACTGGGAAAAAATCAATTTTATTTAGTAATAATTTATTATCATTTTTGTTCCGGATGGGGTGTTTATGGACTCAACGGGTGGACATCCAGAGGAGAGGACACCTGGTCTAGCCTCCTGCCAGCTTGCGCCAGCTTAGGCACACTCCTCTTCCACCATCACCTCATGCATTTAAAACCTCGGTCGTCACTCCTTGGCATTCACTTGACCCTGGACTGCTGTAAATTCTTGGCGCCTCTACTCGTGGGAATGTTTATGGTAATGGGCTGGACTTAGTCATGGTCCAATCACCTGTCCTGGCATGGAGGTTTTAGGCCCGTGTTATGGAGAACCAAGGATCATTCGAGCCCTTGGCCTCAAAATCTTTGGTATCCTCCAGATTTCGGTCCCGTCTTTCTTCTCTGGATCGAATTTCTGCAGTGCACTCTGCCCTCGGTGCCCAAAACCTCTCCTCTGGCTATTCTTTGATGTTGTTTTTGGCTGGTCTCAAGCTCTTCGCGCAATAGCCTCACTTTTCTTACGCACTCCTCATCCGGTTTCAGGTGGCTCTCTCGGTGCCTTGACCCAGGGGTAAGTCGAAGAGAGATGTAGCCTGGTATGATGCTAGAGGCCGGGAACCGAGAGGTCGAGGCTAGCAGACTCGTCCATGCTCTTTAGAACCTGAGTTTGTCTCCACCCTGACACCAATTGTCACTCCCACTCCCTCCTTCACCTCTGTTTTTCCTCCTCGAGACACCATTTTGGACTTGTCCCTGCTGTCTCTCACCGCTTCCTCCTCTGACTCGCCTCCTCCTCCTTCGTTCTCTACCGTTTTCTCCCACTGCACCAAAAGGGAAGTTCTCAAGGAGTCTTTGGATGCTATCAAGAGAGGAATCGAGGAAATCAAGGGCCTCTTCAACGAGATGCAGAACAAGGAAACAGAGCAGTGGCGTCGAGTGGAGCTTCTGATGACTTTCCTCCAGGGCCTCATGAGGCAGGCTATCTCGGATAGAGAAAAGCTCAGTAGAAACACCATGTTAAGTAACTATACCAAACCTGCAAATATACTTCAATAAGACCAAGAATAAACCATAAACCATTTACCATAACATGAACACAAAAAATGGAGAAAAACCTTGAGGTAGGGTAACACCATATATTAATCCTTATGGAAGGATAAAACTCCTCAAACAATCCTTGCTTGTACAATCACAATATTCATCACTATGCTTCATTACATTGCTTACACTTATTTATATAGCTCTCTCTATCTCCTAGGAACCTTCTAGAGAACCTTCTCACATTTATAACATCCAACTACCATAGTGGGCCTTTATTAATATAGTGGACCTAGTCCACATTACTTTTAATGATCACATTCTCATATATTAAATGACTTCCACTAATAACATATAACTGCATTCCCATTGGGTGCCTCCCTAGGTACCCCATATTACTTCTCTAGGTATACTACATTCCATCCCCCTTCACATGTTTCGTCCTCGAAACATGAGAAGAAACTATATAATATGACCAGCTAAGTAATGTAGCCAACTGGTACCAAGTACGACCATCCATCCATCCCAACGGAAGTCGAACATGATGTCTATTTGTTGCCTTGCCACCCTGATCTTGCTGTGCATCATGTCGGGGTTTCCATGGGGTTGTTTCTGTAGCTTTAGCTCTTCCCGTAATGTCGGTGGTCCTCCATGCACCTCTTGATCGGTTTCATGTTTGGTGCCCTACTGGTGCATAAATGTGTTCATGCACACGCCATTGCCTTGATGACTATTGTGTCTCTATATGATGTGGATGGTGATATACAACAACTGTAGGAATTTGTTCTTTTTTCTTCAAATCTGCAACACTTTGTTTCTTTGAGTCAATGACCTCCTTAGCTTCATGATTATGTCCTTGTATTTTTTCTTCATCTTCTTCTGTAGACTCTGCCTCTGATTCAACTTCAGACTTGACAATAACTTCTTTGCTAGCTTCCATGGGCCCATCTTTCTTACTGAGAGACACTTCCTGCAATGTGATTTTCTTTTTCTTGTGCCACAACTTCAAAAACTTATTTTTCACATTAATATTAATGGTACCCATTGATTCTATCCAAGAATATCCCAAAACAATATCCACTTCATCCATATCCATAGCATAAAAATTTGAATGCAACACATATTTATCCATGGTAATCTTCAAATCTTTAAAAATTTGAACATTTTCACCCTCAACCTGTGTGCTTTGAATATTCTTTATTGGAACTTGCAATCTATTAACCAATTGAACATTGATAAAATTATGCATGCAACTAGGGTTAATAGAAACAATGATATTTTCTTTATGAATACAACCATGAACTTGTAATATAGATTTATCACATGAAAAAAAAATCTTGGTTCTCTCTGTATCCTTATTTTTTCCATGAGACCACTTGTCTAACAATTGTTTTTCAAATTCTCCATTGGAGAGTGTCATCATCTCCTTATAATCAAGCGATTTCCACCAAATGGCAGCAGCATCATCTTGCAATTTGAAATCTACCCAATGGGTCCAATTCTCTTCCCATGCTGACTTTCTTTCTTTAATGAATGATTTAATACTAGGGTCATCACAATTCCCTATAAAATACATCTTGCTATGAAAAACCCCAAAAATAGAACAATATGTTACGGCAGAAAATTGCGGCGTTTTCCGGAAAAACCCTAAAAAACTGTTGAATTTAAAATGCTCATAACTTTACTTCCCGAACTCTGTTTCATGATTTTTTTTTTAGAGTTGGGTATTTTTCTAAGAGGAATTAAAAGACCCAACTTGTTTTGTCAAATTTAGCTCGTAAAGATTTAGATATGAACCTGAAGTGCGTTGCCCTCTTTTTCTTCCCTAGAAAAAATTCTACAAAAAGAGAAAAAACAAAATCTTCCCTTATTTGGCCAAGGAAAGTGATCTGATACCAATTGTTAAGTAAATATACCAAACCTACAAATATACTTCAATAATACCAAGAATAAACCATAAACCATTCACCATAACATGAACACAAGAAATGGAGAAAACCCTTGAGGTAGGGTAACACCATATATTAATCTTTATGGAAGGATAAAACTCCTCAAACAATCCTTGCTTGTACACTCACAATATTCTTCACTATGCTTCATTACATTGCTCACACTTCTTTATATAGCTCTCTCTATCTCCTAGGAACCTTCTAGAGAGCCTTCTCACATTTATTATATCTAACTACCATAGTGGGCCTTATTTAATAATATAGTGGACCTAGCCCACCTTACATTGAATGACCTCCACTATTATCACTATGGGTCCTCTGCCCCCCCCCCCCCCCCCCCCCCCC
>JASDQU010101921.1:248356-275886 GCA_032191745.1 Picea mariana
TGTAATATAGATTTATCACATGAAAAAAAAATCTTGGTTCTCTCTGTATCCTTATTTTTTCCATGAGACCACTTGTCTAACAATTGTTTTTCAAATTCTCCATTGGAGAGTGTCATCATCTCCTTATAATCAAGCGATTTCCACCAAATGGCAGCAGCATCATCTTGCAATTTGAAATCTACCCAATGGGTCCAATTCTCTTCCCATGCTGACTTTCTTTCTTTAATGAATGATTTAATACTAGGGTCATCACAATTCCCTATAAAATACATCTTGCTATGAAAAACCCCAAAAATAGAACAATATGTTACGGCAGAAAATTGCGGCGTTTTCCGGAAAAACCCTAAAAAACTGTTGAATTTAAAATGCTCATAACTTTACTTCCCGAACTCTGTTTCATGATTTTTTTTTTAGAGTTGGGTATTTTTCTAAGAGGAATTAAAAGACCCAACTTGTTTTGTCAAATTTAGCTCGTAAAGATTTAGATATGAACCTGAAGTGCGTTGCCCTCTTTTTCTTCCCTAGAAAAAATTCTACAAAAAGAGAAAAAACAAAATCTTCCCTTATTTGGCCAAGGAAAGTGATCTGATACCAATTGTTAAGTAAATATACCAAACCTACAAATATACTTCAATAATACCAAGAATAAACCATAAACCATTCACCATAACATGAACACAAGAAATGGAGAAAACCCTTGAGGTAGGGTAACACCATATATTAATCTTTATGGAAGGATAAAACTCCTCAAACAATCCTTGCTTGTACACTCACAATATTCTTCACTATGCTTCATTACATTGCTCACACTTCTTTATATAGCTCTCTCTATCTCCTAGGAACCTTCTAGAGAGCCTTCTCACATTTATTATATCTAACTACCATAGTGGGCCTTATTTAATAATATAGTGGACCTAGCCCACCTTACATTGAATGACCTCCACTATTATCACTATGGGTCCTCTGCCCCCCCCCCCCCCCCCCCCCCCCNCTAGCTACCTTACATTTATGATGTGGATGGAGATATACAACAACTGTAGGAACTTGTTCTTTTTTCTTCAAATATGCAACACTTTGTACCTTTGATTTAGTGACCTCCTTAGTTTCCTGATTATGTCTTTCTTGTAGCTTTGCTTCATCTCCTTATGTAGACTCTACCTCTGATTCAACTTCAAACTCAACAATAACTTCTTTACTAGCTTCCATGGGCCCATATTTTTTACTAAGAGACACATATTTGGAGTGGTAGCTCAATAGGAGGATTCCCCCAAGAAGAGGCAAGTGAACAGGAAAGGATCTCTTCCATAATAGGATCCATTGTATGGTGTTGCCCTACCTCAAGGGTTTCTATAATAAAGTTGTGGTTTTCTATATTGTTCTGTGAATCTTTGTGGTATTTCTGTATGCAAGTATTTGGTTCTTAAGGTATTCAATATTTGTGGTGATCAAATTTGTAGATCTATCCAGGTTCTTAACAAGTGGTATCAGAGCACTTTCCTTGGTGAACATTGTGGACAAATAGTTTTTATTTTTGCAGATTTTTTTTTTTCGGAGAAGAAAAAAGAGGGCTGAAAAATTCCAGATATTTTCGGTATATTTTTGTGAAAAAATTGTAGAAATATGTTGTATATCTGAGTTCCTCTCAGAAAAACACCCAAGTTGGAAAAAAAAATCGTCTGAAACAGAGTCCGGGAAGTCAAGATATTGAAGTTTTAAAATATGCAATTTTCAGGGTTTTTTCCGTGGACAGCGGCGTGATTTTTTTTCCTGTAGCAGATGAAGGCCTAATTTGCCCAAAAACATTACAAATATGAGTTCCTCTCACAATTTCACTCAATTTCAAGAAAAGCATCAGCCTAAACGGAGTCCGGGAAGTGAAGTTATGAGCATTTTAAATTCAACAGGTTTTTAGGTTTTTTCCAGAAAAGCCGCGATTTTCTGTCGTAACTTATTGTTCTATTTTTTGGGTTTTTTTATGATGGTTGTGGGACCAAAGAGTTCATAGGGTGCTCATATGGCTATTTCCTTTCAAACCCTCAAATAAATTCTACAAATTACTGAAGCATTCAAATCTCATTCTATGACACATTGGATGTTAGATTGCATGACCTTGTAGATGGCCTCAATGATAGTTTTCGTAGTATTTAAGATTCATTGGATAACATGCAAGAGAGATTTCTTATGGCAGACATTAGGAATGAATATAATCAAGAAATATATGCTTGGTATGATTTTGAGGCCGATTGTGATGATTGGTATATGGATAGTTGTCATTTATGGGATGACAACCACTTTCATATTTTATTTGATGACTCTACTCCACCTTCTGTAGAGAACATCAATGTCCCGCATCAAGAGCTAGTTATCATCGTCCATCCTACATATTATACAATGGTATTTTTCCTTCCAGATTCATATTTGATCATCTCCCATTATGTGGATGAATGTTCTTATTTGGATCCACATGATAGGTGTCAGTATTGAGAGCATCATTTTCAGTTGGTTATTGGGTGTTGATATCTTCCATGTGGGGTTCACATGAACAATTGGACATGGGACCCTAGTTTACAATGGCGGTTGGACTACTTAAGCATGGTGGCTACCATTTCTCAATGGGACCCTGGTTCACTTGTCTACTTCATCACTATGGTCCACACTTATCCATGGGACCCTAGTATATGGTTGTACATCAAGCGTTGAGGACAATGCTTTCATAAGGGGGATGGAATGTAAGGTAGCTAGAGAGGTAGTGGGGGGGGGCAAAGGGCCCATAGTGATAATAGTGGAGGTCATTCAATGTAAGGTGGGCTAGGTCCACTATATTATTAAATAAGGCCCACTATGGTAGTTAGATAAAATAAATGGGTAGTTAGATATAATAAATGTAAGAGGACTTCTTAGAAGGTTCTGCTTCTAGAAGATTCCTCCTCTAGAATGTTCTTAGGTGATGGTAGCACTATATAAAGGGGTTCAAGTAATGTAATGGGACATGAAGAGAAGTATTGTATTGTGGAGCGGTAGCTCAATAGGAGGATGCCCCCTCGAAGGGGCAAGTGAACAGGAGATGATCTCTTCGATAATAGGATCCATTGTATGGTGTTTCTCTACCTCAAGGGTTTGGAAATAATAAAGTGTGGTTTCTTCTATTTTGCTTTGTGGATCTATTGTGTATTTAGTATTTGTGGTGATTATATTTGATCTATTCAGATTCTTAACACACCATGTATATGCATCAGGCTTTCTTGGAGCAGAGGCTCGACCACGACACTGGTTAGTTCCTTCTGGTTCAGGTTTCCTATGTTTTTATGTTTTCAGCTAATATATTTTACAAGGTTTTTGCCCTGTGTGGCTCCACAGTTTTAGGATTTTTCAGTCTTAGCATGAGTCCAGCCTTTTGGGTTTGGTCGGTTCAGTCTAGCATACCAAATTTTGACCCTGCGTGGTGCATTAGATCCCTATTATAGCTCTGCAAAATTTGCACGAACATTACATTTTTTCGGCCCGATGACAACATTGGTTTCCCACCAAGGCAATGTTGTCACAGTCTCCTATGCTAGCATGACAGTTGTAATTTTTATGATTTGAAGGTTTTAATAAAATTACTAACTCACAAAAAAAATTATCATCATTTATGTAATCTTAAAATATATATATAATGAAAAAGAAGTAATAACTCAATTTATATTTTTCTATTTATATTGGCAAATAGTAATGAGTGATGGTTATTTTCAAATTTATATTTATATTTACAAATAGTAATGAGATGGTTATTTCAAATTTATATTTACCTGCTCACATATATGTGAGCATGCTCACATATAGTAATGAATGATAGTTATTTTCAATTTATAATAAATTTTATTCATTTTCGAAAAAAGAAAAAGAAATATTTAATTAGTTAATCTTAAGAATTACATTTTCACAAATAATAATTTAAAAAATGCAATGTTGTAAAAAGTACTTAAAAGATATTGTCCTTAAACTACTGCAAATTACAAATGTGTTCTTGTTTCTTGAATTTATGTATGGATTCAAGGGAGGGTGTCCTTAAACTACTACAAATTACAAATGTGTTCTTGTTTCTTGAATTGAGGTTGTTTAAGGAAAGCACATGATCCTTATGTTTAAGTTTTAGTGATGAGTAATATGAGATATTGGTTTTATTTGAGAAACAAGGTATAATTTGAAACAATTAGTTTGAATATGATTTTACATTTTTTTAAATTGGTTAAGAGTTTCCTCTTATTTAAAAAAATATGTTAATAATCCAGAATATTAACATGAATAAAAGTTTGTTTACTTATAAATCATAAACAAATTATTATAAGTTGTTGTTTACTTATAATGATAGAGTTATATGTGGTGGATATCAATAACCTTGCATATATATAAAAAAAATAAAGTTTAATATGAAAATTCAATTTTTTAATTGATGTTAATTTAATTAATAAATTAAAAATTTAATTTAATAAATAATTTTTATTTTTTCATCTCATTTTGTAATTTAATTATTTTTTTGACTTTTTATTTATAAAAATATAATGTGATTCATATTTATTTTTTTATCATATTTTTAATATTTTATTTTTTACCATATTTATATGTTACAGTTTGAGTTGATTTAATACTTAAGAATATGTGTTTCCTCTTAAGAGGTCACAAGTTCAAATCCAAAATAACATAGAGTATGTATACCTTCTTAAACTTTAGCAATCATTTGAAACTTAAAAATTCAATATACAATTTAATTTATTAATATATTTCTTAGTTAAACCATTGGGGAATAATGTAAGAGATCATTTTGTAGAATAAAGATACTATTAAAAATATTATTAAATCAAAATTTGAGAAAATATGGTGTGATAAAGAGTTAGAGGAAAAAAGAAAATTAAGGTATTATAAGGAAGTGGTCAACCCTAATCTAGAAGATCAAATAAAAACAAATTTTCATGCACTCCATAGTGAAAGTGGGCGTTAGTCAATTCCTAAAAAGCCATATGATGAAAGAGTGTGTCACCTTTGTGACACTAAGAGGGTTGAAGATGAAAAATACTTTCTCTTAGATTGTCTAGCCTATACTCAAATTAGATTTCAATTTCAAAATATTTGTCAGAGTACCAACCTTTCTAACCTTTTAACTCAACAAAATTATGGTGATATTGGAAAGTTTCTCTCAATGCTTTTTGAGCACATAAACAAAATTCTAAAGAATTGCAAGTAATCCCTTACCGTCTTAAGATTTAAAAAACCAATTCAATCTCATTGAACATTAATCATCATCATCATTAATATAATAACATACAATATTATTAAAATGAAAATAAAGATAAATTAAAGATAAAAGGTAAACATTAACATTGAAATTATTCACCATATTATTATCAGATCAAAATGATGTAATCAAACCTACTTGAATTAAATATAGGTTAAGATTCAACCCAAAAAAAAGTAAAGCAATTTTATAAGCAAGAAGAATNATATATATATATATATATATATATATATATATATATATAAGGTCACAAGATAGACACCAAATTGGTGTATGACACCCCTCTAGCCCCAAGGTTTAGCTCAAGAGCCTCACATATCTTATCTTTTTTAAAAGTAAGAAAATAGGTTAATGACCAAAAATCTAAAGACATGTAGCAAGGATGGAAATTATGTCCCCTTATGCTCCCTTATGAACTACTAGAAAGCTATTTAAGGTAACATAGTTTTTCTTGAATAATTGTAACTAGCATAACCACATTAGTAAAAGTTGTTGATATAGATCATTAGGGGTCATTTTCCACCTTTCAAAATTAATGGACTAATGACTCTGAATTTGCCTATATCAACCACTTTTACTAATATGATTGTGCTAGTTAATATATCTATATCTCTAAATACAAAGGATATTAAAAAATATTAAAGGAGTTTATTAAGTTTAATATCCTTTAATTAAAAGAATTTAATATCTTTGAAAACATATCTTAAACAAATATCTTAATAAAATTTTATAATAATAATAAAATAAAATGAAATTTTTTCAAATAGATTTTTTTTTTTATATTCATAAGAAGTGAATATACATGTTACAAATCTCCAAAAAAAATTTTATTGGTGCTTCCAAACGCCTCACATCCCGTCCATCTTACCAAGTTCTACTATGACCATACAAAATACTTCCATACCACAACTTGGGAAAAAATATTCCTTCTTACTTGTACATTTAGAGGTTACATACATAATAGTCATTACATATAAAGAAGATACTTTTGTTGTTGCTACTTCATCCACTTTAAGAAAACCATCCATATAAGAAATTAGAACCAAAACTCCATAGATTTTGTCTCCTCATTATCAAGAAACACATAAAACCCTAGAGCTTCCCCCAAAAAACAAAGCCTCCGTTGGACAACAAATCAACTTTTTCATTAAGTTCTTTCAAAAAAAATTACTGAACAATAACCATTCAAAAGATTGGAGAGTGAGTTTGATATCATACAATAAAAGATCCATCCTAACCTAAGAGATTGTTTCCTTTTGATGGACCCAATCAATAACCAACTTAATATGAAGCTTTTTAAGGCCTTTTTTAAAAGCATCCTTATTAACTTTAATAAGGTAGGAAGAACTATAAATTCTACTTTGTTGTTTGTCCCCCTCCCTGAAAACATATCAAACATGAATATAACGGTTTTGCTTCATAAAAAGGATAACCCCTACAGCTCATAGTGAAGGTTGCCCTTAACATGCCTCATTAAAGAATCCTCAAAGGATCCTAAAGTCCAAATTTTTTTTTTAAGTAAAAAAGTAGATCCTATTATAATAATATTTCAAAATTACACCATGACATGGAGGTGCCAACTGTCCCACCTGTGAAGGAAACCAAGACAGCTGGCCAGTCCAAACTAGAATGCAAACTCAAAATATTGTTCTGCCACCCTGCCCGAAGGAAACCAGGGTGCATGGCCAGTTTCAACATTAGTCTGATCATGCCTATGCTATCGCTACCATGGCTATGAGCTAGAAGAGCTACAGCTATGATAAACATAAAAAAAAGAAAGAGTTTTGAGCAGTGTTGAACAGGAGAACCTATTAACCGGTGTCCTCGCAGTCGTCCTTCTCCTTGCCGTGTCTAACAGGAATGACATAAATCTGAGCGCAGGTGGGGCATTGTCGCCTTGGGGTGGCGCTAGAGTAGGTGGCGTACAACATGTCCAGGTGTTGGTTTATGCATACAACTCTAAAGATTTGGTCGTCCACCATGCTGCGGACCTCAAAAATCAGATTCAGGTGCTCTGGGTGAATAAGTGGTGGCTAGGGTGGCAATTTTTGCTCGTCGTCCTCCTCCTGGTGTGCTTGTTGTTCTCGTTGCGGCCTCAATTCATCAGGAGCCTTGCAGATGTTCTCCTCGTTGCCTTCCGGTAGCTCTTCCTCTACCAAACAAGTGGTGAATTCCTCAATGGGAGTGTCGCTGGGACTGTGTGCTGCTCATGGGTGGGGAAGCAGTGCGTCTTCTCCAAAACACGCAAGGGGGTTCCAATTGTCCGGAACCATGAACATGAGACTTTCAGAAAATTTTTGGGGGAGTTCCTCCAAAGGAATCTCCTCAACATATGTTCTAGGGAGTGAATCTGTGTCTTTGGACTCCCTGGGTCTCTTTCGCTTGGCTAAAACCAGAGCTCGCTCAAACCTCTTATGCCTCTTCCGTCGTGAGTCGGCCGCGTACCACCCTGCGCCTCTGCGAGGCCTTCCCCTTGCTCATGACATGTTTAGAACAAGAACGAGAGAAAGAATGCCCCCTGCGTTGTTGTTCTCGCTCGGCTCTGTAACCTTCCAATGCATCCCAAAGCCACCGAGAAAGCTGATAAGGGAGAAAATGGTGGCTATAGCCATTAAGGTTGCGGTCTTAATGCTCTGGCTGGCCGGTCTACTCGTGCGAGTGAAAGGCCTCATCAAAAGGTGGAGGCCGACTGAGTTGATGCCCCTCATAACTAGCAGGGATATGAGGACGATTGGCCACCATTAATGGCCCCTCCTGGCGCTGCTCCACGTGCCCACCCTGCTCTACGTGGCACCCCATCCAAGGCCCAAAGTCCAACTTTAATAAAATAAAATAAACTTTTTAAATATTTTTAATATCATTTAATATCCTTTAATTATATCATTTTAATATAATTTAACCAAATTTAAACTCTTTTAATATCCTATAATTATATATTGCAACGTTAATTTATAAATTCATTTAATATTTGTGAACTATAAATTTTTTTTGTGAATTATTAAAAAAAACTTGTTGATTACAAAACTAACTATATATAAATAAAATAATGTTATTTCATTTAGTATTTGTAAACTATAAAATCTCTTTATTATAATAATTACAATTTTTTATTTTGAGAAAAAAACAGTATATATATAAAATAGTGTTAATTTATAGATTCATTTAATATTTGTAAACTATAAAATCTCTTCATTATAATGATTACAATTGTTAAGAACAAAACTGTATATATATAAAAGAGTGTTAATTTATAGATTCATTTGATATTTGTAAACTATAAAATCTCTTCATTATAATGATTACAATTTTAAGGATATATTCATTAGAATGATTAGAGTGTTGATTATAAAATCTCTTCATTATAATGATTACAATTTTTAAGGATATATTGATTAGAATGTTGAAGAATTAAGATAAAAAAGGATATTTTTATATTAAAATAATAAAGGATAAATTAACAATGTTATAAAATATGAATGAAAGTTAATATATGGTATTTTTTTTATCATGAAAAAAATAGTTTTATTGATATTCAAATTTGAATTAAAGGAAACTTTCTATGTACAAAATATAAATTGTAATGAGGCTTATATATCGCAAAAAAAAACCATGGCTTTGTCATAAATTGTAATGAGGCTTGTATATCACAAAAAAAAACCATGGCCTTGTGACTTAATACATGCTTGCATCTGACTCTTATTTTTATCTTATGTTTTTGTTTTTCATTTAAAACATATATATACTTAGTAGTAATTGACAAAAAAGATAAAAAATTGTTTGAGCAACTATCTGCCCTAGCATCCTTTAGAATATATAGAGTTTATCACTCCTGACTAGGGTATCCTTTACAAATTCTTCAAATTGTAACCAGCCAAGATGTTGATCCAGAGCTTCTTTGGATAGTGAATAAGGTTATAGAGTTAAATTGCCTGTGGATATGCATGTTGTGAATCCAAGTGAAAAGAGATTTAAATGCTTGCATCTTTTGCTGCCAAGGATTTTGAACATGTGAGAGAATTGTGCATTTACCTTCAAACCAGTCTATAATCACCTTAGAGTCACCTGCAATCATTAATTCATTAAGATGTAGAATCTTTGCCAGAGTGAGTAGTCCCCATAACCCAAGAATATATGCCTTAATATTAGTACCTTCACCAACAACAAGTGTAGCTTTGATAACATGCTCTGAACTAAACTTAAGAAAAATTCCAATTCCACATTTACCTCGAGTAGCAACTCCATCGAAGAAACCAATAGGCCTGTTTTCAAAGTACATTGGGGACAATATATAGTCTAGACTAAGACCTTCAGAAACATCCTTGTATTCCTTTGGTGACATTAGAATTCTGCTACAAATCAAGCCTTCATTCTGGGGAAAATATTCAAATAAAATTTTATTCCTGTAATTCCAAATTCCCCAAAGTATATGGAAAGGAATTGACTTGTGATTTGGAAAGGTAAGGAACCAATAAAGAAATTTTTCTTGTAATGAAGGACGATCCCAGTATCCTCTGATCTGTATTTTCTTAAGAACTTCTATCCAGATGAGTTGTGAAATTGAGCAATTGACAAACAAGTGCACAATTGTTTCCTCATCATGTAAGCACAATGGACATATAGAAGGGCCTATACCTCCTCTAAGTCTATAATTATCGCTAGTGAGGACCCGTCTTTTGAGGCAAAGCCAAATAAAACAAAGAATTTTTGTAAGGATCTTTACTTTCCATATTACTTGATACCACCAGCAAGGATCCTCATTACTATGTTGTGAGACCAGGGCTTCATTAGCTAGTTTAGCTGTAACCTTTCTCGAGGACTTATTCCAGGACCAACAAATTGAATCCTCTTCATTATTCATAGAAATTCCAGTACCTCTAAGCATTGACATATATACATCCTATTCCAAGGAAAACGAACCTTCCAGGCCCAAATCTACTGAAGAAATCCACCCAGCAGTGTCCAAGGGATTATGAACTACAGGGTTTGTGATTTGTGCCAAAGAATAAATCTGTGCATCTTGGAGTAGCTTAATTATCTCGCCTAAAATATTATAGGAGGAGTTGCAACCAATGAAAGGGTCATGTCCCACCAGAACTCTTGAACCGCAACCTACATTCCAAGCACACCATCGCTTCAGAATTGGCAAGGAACCCAAAAGATGTTTCCAGAAATTAGATGCCACATGAAATTTATATCCTTTTGTCCTCAACCAGAAGATGACATCAACTCCTTTCAAGTATTTTTTGATCATAACTTTTCTCCAAAGAACTGAACCAAACAATGCTCTCCATAAATATTTTGTAGCTAAAGCTTTTGCAAACCATTGAAGATTTTGAATAACCCAGCCACTAGAAGCTTTGGGTTTAGCAATCTTATCCCAACTTGCTAAGTGAAATCCTAAGGCTTCTTTACTCCTTTCCATAGAAAGCGGGAAAAAAAATGACTAAGTTTATTTATGATGTTAATAGGGACTTTAGCAAGATTGAGCCAATAAACTGGAATGTTTTGGAGGATAGAATTTACCAGGACTAATATCCCCCCCAAAGATAATCAACGATATGTCCAATGACTTAGCTTATTCTCCACCTTTTGTATCAACCAAAGCTAGTCGTTGATCCTATACACATTTGGCTTTATGAAAAAACCAAGGTATGTCATCCCTTGTTCCAGATCAATCGTCAGAATATCAAAAAGATCCAGTATCCTTGATTTTAGGATGTCATATATATTATGAACAAGAAATCATGACATTTGACAATTTATCTCCATGCCTGAGGCCTTGTAGAAACTATCTAGGAAAAGTTTGAAGGCAACCCAATCCTCATGATTTCCCGAGCCCATAATTAAAACATCATCAACAAAAAATAAATGTGAAATGGTAATACCCGTATCAACCTTGATTCCTTTGAAGCTTCCTTCTATACATGCCTTTTTTAGAAGTCTACTAAGGCCCTCCACCACCAAGGGAAAGAGTAAAGGTGAGAGAGGGCATCCCTATCTTAGCCCTCTATTAATTTTAAAGAAGTTGATATGAGAACCATTTATCAACACTGCATAATTAGCACTAGAAACACATCCCATTATCCATCGTGTCACTTCCCATTTTAATTCAATTTGTATCAGCATCATCCTAAGAAATTTCCAACTCACCTTGTCATAAGATTTCCTTAGATCTAGTTTAAGGATGAGAGAATTAAACTTTTTAGTCCTGACAGTATGCAAACATTCTTGTGAAATCCCTATTTCATCAAAGATCAATTTGTCCTTTAAGAACCCAAATTGTTCTGTTGAAATGCAAAAGGCCATTTTCTCCTTAAGCATAGAAGCAATCATTTTTGTGATGATCTTATAGACGAAATTACAAAGAGCTATAGGTATGAAATCATTAAAGGAAACATGCTTAGAGACCTTTGGAATTAAATCCAAAAAGGTTTCATTTAAGGATCTAATGACCCGCCTAGTTGTCCTGGGTGAACATATAGTATTTACTTATAACTCTCATAGAAAAAACATAAAAAAAATTAGAGTTAGTGATCTGAAATGATCTCTTAAAGACTTGGTTAAGTTTTAAGCATGAGTTCATTTATCACTTAGGAATTGATTGAAAGAAGAAGAAATTAATGATATATTATAGCAACTAATAAGATATGAAAATCAGAATGTAAGCATAAAGAATTAGCAAACCATATCAAAAAATTTGTTAACGGAGTTCAACAATATTGCCTACGTCTCTGGGCCTTTGTCCTAGTGGGTGATTCTTTCTTATCTCTCTTCAATGCTTCAAAAGTACATCAAAAAAGTATCAAAAGGATTAAAAACTAGTCTAGATGTTTTCTGCTCGACCTCAAGAATCCAACACAACTGACGGAACTGAAAATGATTGAGCGTAGCTCAAGAAATTGGCCCGCAAAGTTCCCCTCCTCAATGGATTCTTTGCATAAAAATGGCTTTGGATCTAAAATTCCTAAGCATTTCTCCTATTCTAAACCTCTCTAATGCTACTAATAAGCCCTGGTTTATATAGATTTTAAGTTGGCATCAATCTCCCAACTTCCTCCCAAGATATGGCCTCAAATCGACCTCCAGATCTCCCAATAATGGCTAAAATCCATTAAAAATAGGCTAAAACAACATAAAAATGAAAAAATAAGGTTAAAAAACCCAAAATTGGAAATAATACAGGTGCAACCCCCTTTACTCGGGCTCCAGGTCACATGGAAGGTTCCATATGTCCTCAGGTTGGCGCGCCACTGGTATTTAGCCCTTGATTTTCGTCCCTTGGTCATTGGCATGGCCATATGGCCACAACCCTAAGCTCCCACACAACCAGCTTTAGCCCTCGGTCGGTCAGTCTAACCCCCCTGTCGACCGATGATTATCCCTTAAACCCGCCAACTGTCAACTTAAATATAAATTTGGTGGCTTGTTTAAACAAGCACCATAACAGACCGATCAGTTCGCCCCTTTTCACGAAGTCGTTGGCTCATCCCATGAGGTCAGAGGTTCGAATCCCCTGGAGGCTATAAAAAAATTTTGAACTAGCCAATATTGGAAAAATCCGGGGTGCCATGTGGCACCCTCTGATTGGGCCACGTGTCACCTTGTGATTGGACCGTACCACACAGTCAGCGTACAATCAACACACAGTCAACATGCACAATCAACTACCACGTCACTGGCGTATAGACTAGTCACCTGCCACGTCACTTCCTTACAACCAAGTCACCTACCCAGTCACCTGCCACATCACCTGTCATACAACCACGTGTCATTCAATGTCATCATCCATACTGCACAGTCACCCTACCACGTCAGCATACATACAACTCAGTTGTCGTTCAGATTGCGACATGTCAGTCGTACAATGCCATGTGTCAAATCTGTATAGGTGCCAACTCAACCTGAAAATGCCAAATTTGACTGGCACGTGTCACCTCCTGGTGATGCCACATCAGCATGATGATGTCATCATGATGTCATGTTTATGTCCGCTGTCTTATTACTGACGTCAATAGTACGAACTATTGAATTTGACCAATTGACTTTTTTATTGTTTGAGAAATCAGTCAGAACGTGATATCTTTCACATATGACGTCCATTTGAAAAAAACAATATATGGTTGGAATCAGTGCGAGGAACTAGACACAATGGCACTAGTTTCCTCTGATTTCGAGAACTGTTATTTTTAGGCCTTCCTGTTAGGATTTCCAAGGGGAGAATTTTTAATGTTTAAAAGGTTTAGAGTTAGGATTTCAAGGGGAGACTTAATATTCTTTTAATATCCTTTAATGAAATTTTTCCATGCTTGACTTGAAAAGGGCACCATCATTGTTGGAGGTGCTACGTACTCTTCCAATGTGAAATCGCCACCCTAAATGTCAACCACATGTCATTGCATTGATGGTTTGAAATGGTGACCATATTGGCCAACAATACATTAATCAAGACTCATACCTCGGGAAAGGATTGTTGGATTGTCATCCAGAGGGCATCACTGAAATCTAGTAGCACATGTTGAAGTTTTGAGTAACTGCATAAATGGAGAATCCCTCGCATGGGTACCAACCTAGCGCCACAGTGGTAGGAAGCGAAATTACGAGCCTCACAAACACCTATCAAGAACAACATTTATCTTCGTGAGCGATTTGGTGGTGCCATCTATAGATTATGATGAAGGATAAAAGAAAATTATATAGAGATGGAATCATATCGAATCATAGGCATATATCGAAGAAGGAAACCAAAGCATATATCATGAATTTTAACAGAGATAAAGGAAGCTCAATAAAATTTTCTAGCCTCTTTGTTGAACATCTTGCTTGCTCGATGGTGCACCTTTAAAATTGTTCCCGCTCCAATGTCCTCCTTAATGGTATGTTTCTCCGTGCAACATTGTTTTTGCTTCAATGTACTCCTCAACGTTGCCTTGTTTCGACTCCAATTTGTGTCCGCAACCACACATCAAAGAAAATAAATGGTAATTGTTTGTTTACTTAACCTCAGGCTCCAGATATGGCAACAAATCCCAGGACATGGTGGTCGATCGTGGTTGTAAATTGAAATGACAATGAAAATCAAAACGGCTTGGAAATGGAAATTCATCAACCATCGAATTGGAGATATGTCTAGTGGTGGTAAAGAATCAGACCCGAACAACATCACATGCACAATAAAAAATGACGCAATAAAAAATGAAAAGCGTCCCATGCACAAAAAGAGACCGAGGAGTATTTTAACCAGGTGGACCATATCGACCATTATTATGCTAATCACACTAATAACCCTCACTAATGACTAATGACCATGTTTTGACAAGCAAGTAAGTTAATGATTAAACTATTAGCTTTTTATTTGTTGTAGCGATAAAGAATATTTTATACATATCAAAACATGTCCACATAAAACATCTTTGTGGTTAAAAGCATGTTTTGACATGCAAGGAAGTTAATGGTTAAAATATTAGGTTTTTATTTGTTGTGACAATAAAGAATACTCGATACATATCAAATCGTGTCCACATAAAACATATATGTGGTTAAAAACTCATTAATTATGGTGTTTTTCAATAGTTATATGCATAATGTGTCGACTCGCATTCACAGGCCAATAACAACTATCCTAACTACCAATTGACAATTATAATATAATAAGTTTTACTAATTGACAATTTTTTTTATTTAAACCTATTATGGGCACTCGATTATTAGATGCACCGGTGCGTCCGTAGTTACCTAGCACACTAGATTATATATATATTTTGAAATAACACTACCATGTTGCCCATATTTAAGAAGCACACCGCTATATATTTTTTTGAAATAACCCTAACAAAATGAAACATTTTTTAAATCATTGGTGCATCAGTATTTAGATAATGCACCAGAGTGTAGTTTTTTGAATTAACCCTACCACAGTGGGCCATGTTTTAGAGCACCGGTGCGTCTGTATTTAAGGAGAACGCAAGAGTATTTTTTTTTAAATAAACCGACCACGATGCACCATGTGTTAGAGCACCGGTGCATCAGTATTTAAGGAGCGCACCATAGTATATTTAAGGAGTACACCATGTTTTAGAGTATTTAACGAGTGCACGATGTGTTAGAGTATTTAAGGAGTGTAACATGTGTTAGAGCACTAGTGTGTCAGTTGTATAAAACACACTGGTGCACTCTATATTTATAAAATCATCGTGAAATTTTTTTCGCTAAAAGATCTAGCCACTAGCCTTTGCTAGTGTCTTCCACTATAAATGGATTTTTGGGCTATTTTTATAGGGGCTTCCGCAAAAAACTCCGCTAGAAGGTATTTTTCTTGTAGTGGTTGAAACCATTTGGTTCGTGGGATTTTCCTGTTGGCATTTCCTTAATTCCTTGATCCACCTCCTCAATCAATATTGGTCTAAGTGTTGCATTTTGTTCGCCCGTGATCAATGAGGGGATTTGTTGAGTTGTTTTTACAACTTCCAAGGATCTGTCTGAACAAGGCTATGTTAGTATCTCCTTGTAGAATTTGATAAGTTATTGCTCCATGCCCTCATGATCCATTATTTTATGTCCTTGATCATTTTCCAGCCCGGTGATACGGTTGATGTGTCAATGGTAGACCATATTGTGGTGGAATAATTTTGAGTTCTTCTCACCTTCCTTCAACCATTGAACTCTATATGTTTGGCGCCAAAGGGTTTCCTCCTGCACATATCTCTTCTCCAACTTTATTTTCAGTTGTCTCTCCTCATCCTGAAGGGGTTCATAGCTTCCCTGAGTGATGAGTTATTGTTGTATCTCCTGCATATGTTGTTCTAAGTCATTTTGAGATTGAAAAATGTTGCTAAAGACATTTTTCTTCCACTCTCGTAGATGTTGCTTAAATTTTTTCAATTTTTGTTGGAATCTGTATATTAAGGATCCATGAGAGATAGTTGCTTCCACCCACCAATTATGAAAATTCTCTTGAAAATTGGAATGGGATAACCATAATTTTTCAAACCTAAATGGTTTTCTTTGAGGAGAGCTAGCAATGTCGATCCATAGTTGTATAGGCCAGTGATCAGAGCCACACAATGGGAGGATATTAGCCTCCATGAGAAGGCCATCCAACATTAGTAGTTCTAAAATAAGGAATCTATCGAGCTTGTATGCTACTTGATTGGAGCCATAATTATTATTCGAATTGGTGTAGACTCCATTTATGTTTCCATATCAATTAGAAGAAGAGTGTCAATCAAATTTTGGAAGCCCTCACTATCATTGTCCAGTCGTTGGGTGCCACCATGTTTTTCTTCCAGGGAGAGAATTATATTGAATTCCCCTCCTAAGATCCATCATCTGTTCCCAACAAGTTCACCCAGATCTGTCAAACTATTGCGAAAAGCTTCTTTCTCCGAAGCCGCTTGTGGCCCATAGACATTAGTAATAACCCCTTCTTTATCAGATCATATTACTTTGTAAGAAGCAATTATGTTCCACTTAGTGGAGTATAAATTTTCAAGCATGATTGTGGTTGGGTTCCATAGGATTGTAATCCCCCCTGCTGCTCTTATTGATTCATTGTACACATAATTTCTCTTCCAACATCTGGAGAAAATTATTTCCTCCACTGCATCTGCACATTTTGTTTCTTGTATCAATAGGATGTTTGGATTCTCTGCTATTATACTATTTCAGAGAACCCTCTGCTTGGTCCTTCCATTAATACCTATAACATTCCATGAGATAATTTCCATGAGGATGGTGGAGGAGGGGAGAGAAATAAGCTCTCAGTGAGCTTCTGGATCTATCTAGAATTAATCATGTAACTACCTATCTCACGAATTAGCTGCTAGGTGGACTTTCTTCCTCATATTTTTCTTCTTTTGATGATTTGTGTGTCTCCTTCCTTGGATCCGAATGGATTCCAATCCCTCCTCCAGATCTAGAGGTGGCCCCTGTCGTGGAGTTAAGGTATACTTTGTGAACTTTTCTAAGCTACTTAGGGGAAATGGATTGCAATTCTTGCTTGCTATAAGATTCTTCAAGATGCACTAGATAGATTTCTTCCAACTCCTTTTCATCCAAATCCATCTCCATATCTCCTATGTCTTAAGTGATATGATCATCTTCCAAAGATTCTATATCCATTGAGGGGATACTCTGCTCCAATATTGGCTACGGGATTTCTTTTTCTTTTCTTCAAGCATTCTCCTTTCTAGAGTGTAGAGGGATCCCATCAGATGTCTGAGAGTCCTGAATATGATTCAAGACCTCAAAGGAGTCACTCGTTGACAACACTTTGGCTAGACCAGGGGAAGGGGTTGGATTTTTCTGGCTCTGTCGACGTTTCCCTTGGACCTGGGTGAAGCCATATTTAGATTTTTCTAGAGACACAGCCACCGAACCTGGGGTGGAATTGAGAGGAAAATACCTGGACAGGTGGCCATGTCATGGTATTTTCGACATCTAAAAGGGATATGCTCATAGTCGATAGTTTCAATCCATTCCCCATCATGATATTCTAAGCATATAGAAGCTAGCAGTGGCTTGGAAATGTTCATATAGACACAGATTCTAGCATAGTAGGTGTAGCAACATTGACAAGTCGCCT
The DNA here is from genome assembly GCA_032191745.1 of Picea mariana. Taxonomy (NCBI): domain Eukaryota; kingdom Viridiplantae; phylum Streptophyta; class Pinopsida; order Pinales; family Pinaceae; genus Picea; species Picea mariana. The sequence continues at coordinate 266,209 of JASDQU010101921.1, forward strand.
CCACTGTCTTAACATAGATTCCCAAGGTATTCCAATCCCAACTAGGATTTATCCAAGCCAAAATTACAGTGGGAGCGAATAAAGTATGATTCATAAAGAATCATAGGTAAAATCTTCATTTTCTGGACTGAAATGCTCCATCCAATATCTCAAGTAGAGACCAACCAAATTGAAAAATTAGGGCCCATTCTTGTTGGCCCTCGACCAAGTTTTGAGGAATACTTGGTCATAGTTGATCGTTTGGTACTTCGACTGCCTGTTAAAGACGGAGCGCATGGCGAAGCAGAGATCGCGGGATCTCGCCACCTTTTGTGGAACCTTTTTGGGTTTTTTTGGGAATATTGTAACAGGAAAGGGATGTCAGCCCTTGTTTAGGCCTTTCTCTATGTATAAATAGAAGTCTAGGCCATGTAAGAAAAGAGGCCCTATCTAATCAATGGCTTAGTGCATAAGTTGGATCTATGTGATAAGAAGTCTGTGTGACTGTAAGAGCTCTATGCATGCTGTAATAAGTAGTTGGATCTATGTGATCAGAAGTTTGTGTGACTGTAAGAGCTCTGTGCATGCTGTAATAGTGTTGAGTGCACAGAGTGTGAGAAGGCTTAGTGCTTGGATCTACCCAGGGAAAGAGGATCTAGCGATCTGCACAGATCTCTTTTCCTATGTGAGGTAAGGGTCATTGAAGCTCCGTGTTGTAACTACTTGACCAAGATAATATAAATAAGACTTTGTGGACATAGTCCCAGGGTGGGGGTGAACCACGGTAACTCTGTGTATTGTGTTGATGTGCTTGTCTCTCTCTTGCTAAGTGCTCTGATATGTTTAGATAGATCTATTGATGCTTTGTTCTTATGAGATATGAATGCATGCTAGATATGATACATAATATGTTAAGTGCTTAATCTATTGAGTATAACCTATTTATCATTGCTAAGTGCTAGATCTGAGTAATTACTGCGGTGCTCTATGCTTTTTGCGAAGTGTATTAATGAATGTATGTTAAGAAATAACTGATGCTAAGTGCATTGTAAGAAAGATAATCATAGATCTATGTCCTAGCTAAGGTTGCAAACACCTGAGTCCTACAACCACCCCTTCCTCTACCTTGGGTGAGACTTCATCTGCTTCGCAGGTGTTGTTGAAAGGGCCGGTAGTTAGGGCTTTGCTGGTGTGCTCTTGAGCGTTGAACCCTGGGTCTGCCCCTGTGCCAACAAATGGTTCCGTTGCTGGGACATGGAATTGTGATTGCTGGGAACTGAAGAAGAAGAAGCTTTGTGTGAAATAATCTTTGTGCGTAGATCTAGTGCGCAGTGTTCTGTTGACCTGTGAAGCTTTGTGCCAAGAAAGAAATGTCAAATCTGAAGAAGAGAGGTCAGATCTGAAGAAAAAGAAGTCAGATTTACGAAGAAAGAGGTTTGATTTGCAAGAAAAAGGTAAGATCTGTAAGCTATGTGCTTTGATAAAGGTAAGAATAGTTAAAAGTCTTATATTTGGAAGCTTTGTGCTCTGTAGAAGTAAGATAAGTGAAAAAATTTTGTTTCTAAATCATGGATCTAGATATGTTTGATAGATTCTATCCTAGCTTCAAAACTAGGGCATTAATAGATGAAAGAAAGTTTGATATGAATAGATCTGATAAGTATAGTGATAGATATGTTATACCTATGCATAGAAAGAATTTTGGGACTAACCAATGGATGCAGAATCCTAGAAAGAAATTTTTGCAGGCTAACCATTATGATCCTAGCACACAGTACATGAAAAGTTGGGGATCATTGAAGAGAAAGAGAGGATTAACTCTTTGTTACAATTGCAGAAGGCCTGGACATCTTGCTAAGGAATGCCCTGGGCGAAGACCCAGTTGTCTTTGTTGTAAGGCTATGAACCATGAAGTACTGGATTTCCCTAGAATGATTGCTAGACTTGAAAAGCTTAATATAGAGCAAGCAGGAGATCCAGAGACTCGGATTATAAAGGAACCCTAGAAAAAATTAGAGAAACTATTGATGAAAATGCAAGAAAGCCTTAATGATCACAGATACCTCATCTTATTAGAAATATTCAAGAAGAAAGAACAGATCGAAGTGAGAATAGGAGACTTCTACATTGACTGTGTTTTGGATGAAGAAACACAGGTGAAAATTATGACAGAAGGAACCTGGAAAGATATAGGAAGACCTGACATGACCCCTTCATTAGGAGGAATAGGGTTATTCATAGGAAAGCTGGTAAACCTATGTGGAAATCTCACTCAGATATCTATGAATGCTCATGGAGCTTCGAGAGAAGAAGATTTTGAGATTGTTAAGTTCGTGGAGGACAGAGCCTCGTTTACTATGTTACTTGGCAAACCTTGGATTGAGAAAGACCAAGCCAGAAAACAGGAAGCAGAAAAGGACCTAGAACATCAGAGACAAGAGTTAAGAGACTTCATGACTAGAAGGATCACGTAGTTGATTGAAAAATAGGAGAACAGATCAAGGGTTCTTGACCCCAGGAACTTGGATGACGAAGTTGACAGAACGCTAGAAGAACCCCAGAGGACCGAAAAATATGTTGGACAAGTAATACCTGTGGATCTAAAGAAAGAATATCAACACTGTGAAGTTACCATGCCAAGAGAAGAAAAGAATTAGAATGAAAAAAGGATGACTGAGACGAAGATCACTGGGAAGAAAGCTAGAAAACTCATGAAGAAGAAAGCGAAGTTGGAGAATTACAGAATATTCCAGAAGAAACCCTGCAAAAGGAAAACATGCAGAATTTGAGCTTCGTCGAGATAGCAGAACAATGACATATGTCACTTCGCCATGTCAAAGTAATATAGCCATTAGAAGATGATATACCCATTCTGTTGATGGCCCGAATGGCTCGAAAGAAATTTATGACCTGTTACCTGACCGTTAAACTATGCCATAACGAAAAGATCAAGATTTAATGGACCCTCCTATCTGTTGCAAGCAGTCCGTTATAACTTTACTTACTTATTTCATCGCGCCATTCCCGAAAGACACTTTTTCCAATTTAGATCTTGAGCTCATAGAATACATGCATTGTGGAATAGTGAATACCCCACCTTGCTCTCTACTAGATTACGATACCTTCATCCCATTGACAGCCTGAGAAAGTGATCCTGAGCTTACATGTACGAGGAGCTTAGCACAACACAAGAATTGGTGAGAGAAGTACTCGCTAGCTTAAGAACCAAAAGAGTTATGTTAGAAAGAGGAATATCCACCGGAGTCCAAGCCTTATCGTCAAGAGGAGTAGTAGCTTCTCCATCCACTGCTCGAGCTGGACCATCCTAACAGATCGTTGAGAAACGTACTAAACATAGAGATGACATCACAAACACCAAATTGATCTTGAGCATCTTTCCCTCTTAGATACCTCATCTGAAAGGTGAAATCAATCGTGACAATGTGCCCCAAGATTACAACTATCCTATTATCACTACGTACCTATCAAAGGGTGTGCGCATAGTTCACACTGAGCAGACCAAGCTCGCAGCATTGAAGTTTTGCGACTTCAACCTTGGTGACCGAAAATCCTACAGTATGCTTGCCTCACACAAGTATCTAACGATGAAAAAGGGGAAGAATTCCAAGATCGCCCCTCAGCAATGGACGATGAACTTCACGCAGTCCACCTTACTTAATGTAATGAAGATTCCACACTTTGGCAAGCACAAGGAGGTGAACGCTTGCGTAAAATTGCTACTGGCAAGCTACCATGGAGGATATCTCTGGTTGAACTGGCGTATAACGATTGATCCAACACTAATCAATCAGATCACCGGGCTGAGCATGCAGGGCCCTGAACCATAAGACTATAACCCTGGAAAGACCGCAGATCGTGCTCTTTCACAGAAGATTAAAGAGGCCTATGGAAATGTTGAAAAAGGCATGCGAGGTTACAAGGTAACCTCCATTGACAGTGGCACAGTGCGCCTCACCTATCAGATGATTGCAGGAAAGTTAGGCCACAAGAACAGACCGACGCAAGTATCTGGGTTTGTAGTTGATCTCGCAGGAAAATGTGTAGAAGGAGTCCAAATGAACTGGTCGAAGTACTTAGTGGATCAACTCGAATTGGATTGCAGAGAAGCGTAAGACCAAGGATATGAGTTCCACTTCAGCTGGCTTCTCATCCTGATCACCTTCATAGCATGGAATATGTCGGAGGATGTTGTTTTCCCTGAAACCCTACTGTTTGAACCATTGGCTGCAAAGTTCAGTACATTATGGTACACGACAGATATGAACAGGCAATGGCAGTCAAATACCCTCTTTCACAGATACTACATCTAGTTGAAGACCGCGATACAAGCCACACCTCACATTACTCCGAACACACTCCACAAATTCAGACCCTTAATGAATTTCAGTGCGAACCGCCACTTCATATACCTTACTCCATGTGTTGATGAGCACCAGGAACAACTGCAGTCCTATTATAAACTGACATAAGAAGACATTGAAGAGATCACCAAGGAATGGTCAGTGGACCTCCTCGTTGCAGCAGATCCAATAGATATTTCAGATATCAATAGCCCAGAAGCTGTGCAGGACACACCTGGGCCCAATAAGACAAAGAAGACAAAGAAGACAAAGAAGACTAAGAAAACTGAAGAATTTCAAGATGTGGATAACCTCTCTGTAAGGACAACTTCCATCCCACCAGATGAAGATGGTAACGACGAAGACCTAGAAGAAGTTGAATAGCAACCAGAAGATGAAGTCGAAGTTCTAAAGAAAAGAAAAGGGTCACCTTCGAATTCTTCCGTTAAGAAGAAAGCCAAAGCGACCGTGACCAAGATGAAGACCACGCTCAATCAAAATGACTTCATCTTTCTCCTCGCGACTTTGAATGAAGCTATAGAAGAGATCACAGAAAAGAAGGAGACCAGGCAACAGATGATGTATGACAGAATCAAAGTTGAGCTCCAAGGAGTATAGCGAGCCCTCTAGTCTAACCGTACAGTCTCCACTGCGCCTATGCCAGAAGGAACACCCGAAGCAGGAGATGAGTCAGTTCAACTTCGCAGGATTGCCGACCTAGTCGAAGTATGCCTTCAAAAAGCAGAAGAAGTAACAATGCAGGCCACCTAGGCCCTAAAGCACACACACAAGGAAATTATAGAGCAGCACCAAGCTGCACAGCAAGAGAAGGAGGCCATCCAAGAGAAGTTTGATAAAGAACGTGCAAATATCCAGAAGGAGAAGGAGCAACTTCTTGCGAAGAAAATAAGGTTCGAAGAAGCTATCAATAGAGCATTTTGCTCTGTGACTGGCTTAGAACATAAGGCAAAAGAACCCATAGAACACCAAGTAATGAAGCTTGTTCAAGTCATTCAGCAACTGCAACAAAGAATAGTAGAACTAGAGCTCCAAGCTATACCGAGTAATCCACAAGAAGAACGTGACCAACAAGAAGTGAATGCCCAAAGTATAATAGAAAGGATTAAGGAACTCACTGAAGAATGTAAGAAACTAAGTAGTAGAAGTGCGCAGATACATGAGAACCTATTTGAGAACCCTGAATTGCATAAATTGGAGTCACAACTCCAGGAGGCGAAGTACCAAGCCGAGAAGTTATAGGTACAACTGAAGGCCCTACTGACCATAGAGAAAATGAAGAGGTCCCACGAACAACGCATCGTGCAGCAGCAAATTCATATGATCCAGAGCAAGTTCATGGAAGTGACGCAACAAATTCAACCTTTGCAGGATAGGGCATGTCAACTATTCTTAGAGATTGAGAGCCAAGGGACAAACCTGGAACAAGTCGTGAACATAGCAGAGCTGCACTTAGAAGGACCAGTTGGTAACACACTCATTCAGGAATTTGTCGAGCAAGAAGCAGTAGCAAAGAAACAGGTCAAAGCCTCTCAAGTGAAGCTCGAGACCTTCAAGGCAGAGTTACCAGAATAAGAGTGACTCAGGACGAGTCACAGGTGAGTGTTGGGGGCCTGTTGGCCCTCGACCAAGTTTTGAGGAATACTTGGTCATAGTTGACCGTTTGGTACTTCGACTGCCTGTCGAAGACGAAGCGCATGGCGAAGTGGAGATCACAGGATCTTGCCACCTTTTGTGGAACCTTTTTGGGTTTTTCTGGGAATATTGTAACGGGAAAGGGATGTCGGCCCTTGTTTAGGCCTTTTTCTATGTATAAATAGATGTCTAGGCCATGTAAGAAAAGAGGCCCTTTCTAGTTGATGGCTTACTGCATAAGTTGGATCTATGTGATCAGAAGTCTATCTGACTGTAAGAACTCTATGCATGCTGTAATAAGTAGTTGGATCTATGAGATCAGAAGTTTGCGTGACTGTAAGAGCTCTATGCATGCTATAATAGTGATGAGTGCACAGAGTGTGAGAAGGCTTAGTGCTTGGATCTACCCGGGGAAAGAGGATCTAGCGAGTTGCGTAGATCTCTTGTCCTATGTGGCGTAAGGGTCATTGAAGATCCGTGCTGTAACTGCTTGACCAAGATAATATAAAGAAGACTTTGTGGACGTAGCCCCAAGATGGGGTGAACCACAATAACTCTGTGTATTGTGCTGATGTGCTTGTCTCTCTCTTGCTAAGTGCTCTGATATGTTTAGATAGATCTATTGATGCTTTGTGCTTATGAGATATGAATTCATGCTAGATATGATACATAAGATGCTAAGTGCTTAATCTATTGAGTATAACATGTTTATCATTGCTAAGTGCTAGATCTGAGTAATTACTGCGGTGCTATGTGCTTTCTGCGAAGTGTATTAATGAATGTATGTTAGGAAATAACTGATGTTAAGTGCAATGTAATAAAGATAATCACAGATCTGTGTCCCGACTAAGGTTGCATACACCTGAGTCCTGCAACCACCCCTGCCTCTACCTCAAGTGATACTTCATCTGCTTCACAGGTGTTGCCGAAAGGGCCAGTAGTTAGGGCTTTGTTGGTGCGCTCTTGAGCATAGAACCTTGGGTCTGCTCCCGTGCCAACAATTATCGAAGATCCTATTGTTGTCTTCTATATTGTGGAAGATTGCAGTGAAGAAACCCTTATATCCCAACTAAAGATCATAATAGCCTTTAGGTTTCCACCAAGTGTTGATCCATTTAATTAGATATCTTTCTGAAGACCATAGCTCCAAAAAAAATTCGATTAGGGCATGATCATTCATGTATTGAGTTTGTTTCCCTACTCTTGTTGAACTGACTACATACCTGGGTGCTGCAAAAGCTTGAGGAACACATTTACCCAGTTCCCATGCCCGAGTCACTTTTGGATTGAAAGATTAAGCTTCTACCTCCATTTCCTTGCCCTTGTTCAGTTCCTCTTGATAGATTTGGTCCTTTAGCTGTGGCAGTGGTTCGAAAGGCGATTGTGATCCAGTTGTCCCTGATGGTTCACTAGCTACCACATTGCCATATGAGGGGGCCCCTCCCCTTCATCCATTGACATGAGACCAGGTTCGGGCTAAGGGAAAAATGTCTACACAAATACAGTAAAAGGCCAAGAACTACAGAAACCCTAGAACACTGTAACCATCAAACCCTAACAAAGCCTGAATTATATAGAGTTTATTATCCTTTAATTAAAAAAAATTAACATCTTATAAAACATATCTTAAGAAAACTTCTTAATAAAATTTTATAATAATAATAAAATACTATAATAATAATAATAAAAATAAATTAAATTTTATAATAAAACAAACACTTTTAATATTCTTTAATATTGTTTAATACCCTTTAATTATATCTTTTTAATATCCTTTAATGGAATAAACTCTTTTAATATCTTTTAATTATATATTTTACAATGATGTTAATTTATAGATTCATTTAACTATAAAATATCTAAATTATAATGATTACAATTTCCAAGGATTACAATTTCCAAAGATATATTCATTACAATGACTACAATGTTAAATGATTTTAACATCCTTAAATTATATATATTTCTAAGATTATATATCTAGGGTTTTGAACAGGAATAATACTTCTTTGTTTATTTATTTTTTAGGAGATATTTTATTTCTAAGATTATATATCTAGGGTTTTGAACAGGAATAATCTCTGTAGTTTTTACCTTTTTTACCCAGAATAATCTCTGTAGTTTCTCTGGACTTCTCTATCGTCTTCATAAATTATATTTTGGCTTCTTCAAAGGGTTGAGCATTTGGACATCTGAAATGAGGTGAGTCACTTTTTACTTTGATTCAATTTTAATTTTACGTAAAGAGATTTAAATATATATTTTTTTATTTTATTTTTATTTTAAGTTTCAGAAGCAAAAGTTGATTTGAGAGATAAAGTCAATCCATAATAATAATTGTTACATCTTTTTTCTCTTCTTTTCAATATGAGCACTCTACCACCTATTCCAAAAACTCACCCTAACAAGGGGAGGCCCCCCAAAATCACCCTAGAGATCCTTTACGATTATATGGAATCAGTAGAAAGAAAAAGAGAAGAGAGAGATGTCAAAATCCAAATAGAGTTAGAAACATTAGAAAAAAGGAGTGAAGAAAGAGACGTAAAACTCAAAATAGAGCTAGAGGCAATGATTGATAAAAAAAAATTAAAGATACCATTCAAACTCAAATAGAGGAAAGATTCTTAGGGTTCAAGAGTGAATTGCAGACAATGAACGATAGAATTCAAGAAATGGAAAAACATAAACAATCAACCCAAGAAGGAGGGGTTGAAGAAAATCACAACTTGAGAGATAGGATTAAAGAGCTAGAAGAAAAACTAACCAACAATTGACCCTCAGTAATATGGAAAACAAATTGGATATCAAACCCATCAAAGAGGAAATAAATAAGCTAATTGAATTGGACCATGAGCGTAACAAAAGAGCCTTGAACCTCATAATTTTTGGTATAAAAGAACAACAAGAGGAGGATACGCTAGCAATAGTAAAAGAAGAATTAAAAAATAAATCACAAATTGATACAACTTACCTCATAGAAGCAAAGAGGCTAGGAAAAATAATTGATCACAAAGATAGGTTGATCCGTGTTAAAGTAAGTTGTAATGACCATAAATATAGCATACTTAGTAAATCTTCGAGCTTAAAAGGGTCGGGAATATTTATAAATGAAGACCTCATTACCGAAGACCAAGCTGAATTAAGGAAGGAAGTTCAAAAGGTAAAAGAAGCCAGGAAAGAAGGAAAATGGGCAATAATTAGAAATCGAAAAGCTATTGTTAGGGATAGAGACCAGAAGGATAATAATAAATAGGAATTTGGGACTCTTGGGATCTTTCTTTGGAATTGTCGTGGCTTTCCATGGCGCAAAGGTCCTATGATAAGTTGGATCCCGAGTGGTATTGATATTATACGTCTAGCTGAAACTTGGGAGCATGAGGAGTCTGAGGTCCCTAACATGGAAAGATTTGTCTTGTGATCGGCATGGAACAAAAAATCCCACCGTAGAGGGATAGGAGGCATAGCTTGTTATATTAGAAAAATCATTTCTCCTCACATTCAACTTCATATGATTGACCCTCTTAATCAATACATTTGGATAGAAATTTCAGACACCAATGCTAAGAATATGTATATAGCAATTTGTTATTTTGCACCTATTAATTCTACTTTTTATAAGAAAAATAATCTAGATAAAAATTGTCCCTATAATAATTTAGAACAAGATATTTATAATTTGAAAAAT
>JASDQU010101922.1:16772-33365 GCA_032191745.1 Picea mariana
AATGGATATCCATCATCCCAAGACAACGACAAGAACATGTGGCTCCGCAAAAGAAAAAAAATCCTTCGATTACAAGATCCACCAAAATTATATAGACATTTCATATTGCATAAAATTATATATAAATGGTGGTTGTCCAATAAAGTCATTATCAATTGTAGCCTATCTGAGAAATAAACAATTCTATTAGAACAATCGCTTCAACAATGATGACAAAATCTATGACAATGCCTTCCAAAGCTGACCCATAATATCTATTTAACAATGCCTCGACAGTGTTGTCAATGTACAACTATAAATGTATAACGTTGACCCCTTAATGATAGAGTTGCAGTCATCCCGGGATAACACGATGTCTAAAATAGACCAGATCTAAATGCAGTCTAAATCACAGTAAAGTAAGATGTAAATCACTGTCATATTAATTTCACTGTCTTGTATTAATTCTATGTCTAACCATGATACGATGTTCATTAATAAAGGAAATTTCTATGTAACATGTCAGAACAATGACAAGGATTAAAATCGTGGCCAACACTAAAATTTAAGGGGATTCACTAGGTGACATTCTGGGTAGGATGCAAAAAATATCTAGAACCGAGAACACTGAGATAAGTGGCTTAAAGAAGAGAATCCATCACCAGAATGCATAAGACCATCAATTAAGAAAGATCAATTAGGAGGAGTAGACGACTGGTAGGAATGTTCTTCGCTCATCATCCATGCACATAAAATAAGGGCATTTAGATCCATAGGTCTATTAAAACTGAAGTGACGACCATAGACTAGGCTCATGGCTGACTGCCCAGGCGTGGACTAATTAGTTAGGAATGAAGAAAAAAATATAAACCGCAAATCATCACAAATCACTAAATCCATATAATGGTCAAGACATGCAGGGATTGAAGGCCATGGGATTCAAGCAACATCGAGCTAGAGGCTATGGAGGGGATTTCAGTCATCAACTAGAATGCTAAGATAATAGTTTCTTTACCCAATTAAACATACATAATTAAAATCATAAATCATAATAACATCCTACCATGCAGAAATAAAAGAAGTGTATCGTATCCCAAGTCGCCCTCTTTGAGTTAATGTCATGCACGATCCATGCAACTCATGCTTTCTGACTGATGAGACTTCACCGGTACCTCCCAGCCAATGCTAGGGGTACTCTTCTTCCCCCTTAGTCCCCCAAGCCGCAAAGGGGCCACACACACTAACGAGAGAATGAGATAGCTCCTAGCTCGCCTCGCAAGGCCAAGCTACCACTCCTCACGTATGCCAACTCCCATAATGTAAGTCGGTCAAACATAAATATCTGTAGCATAACATTACGCATAACAGAAGACATCCATCATCCTTCTCCTCCCTCCATTATATAGAGTTTCAAAGTCCCTTACTTTCCCAAAATCCCATTAATTTAATGTTTAATAATTTAATTCAAATCCTCCCCGTACAAGTGTCACCCATCCCCTTCATTCCTCCATAAATTAGTTTCATTAATTCATTAATTACCCCTATTTCCTTCACCCACCTAAAATCATTCCTAGAATTGCTCCTAGGTGTCCCCATATTCCCTTACAAGTTTTAATGACTTTCCCCCTTATTAATTTACTAGTTGAGTTTAATTTAGAAAGTTCTTAATGCTAGATACCTTACTAAGCTAGACTTTTTGTTTTTTCCTTGGGTTTCCCTTTTCTTTTTATGTTTCCTTCTTTTTCCTAGTTTCCTAATTATTTTAGATTTCTCTCTTTCCCTTTTTATTTAAAACTCAATTTGGCAAGTGTAAAAAATTAACCATTTCCCTTTTCCCTTTTTAATTAATAAATTTTAATTAGTATAAGTGACAAAACAATTATTTCCCCATGTTTTAAATTTTATCCCCCAAAAGATTTTTTATAAATTAAAAGAATTAGTGACCTCCTTCTCGACACATGATTAATGATGATTATCATTTTTTTTTATTTATTTTTATTTTTTATTTTTACAAACATAGTTTTTCTTTTACCGCAAGTTTCACCTAAACTTAGATTTTAATATTCGAGGCTCGACGACATTTTATTAGGCATTTTATTTTTTTAGTTTTTCTTATCATGTTAATCATCCTAAGGCCATCTAGGTTTATTCATTTATTAATTAACAATGCGACATGCCCTTTAGGACGCACTACGTGCTCCAAGGGTGGCACTTGCCTCTTTCCATTTTTGTTACACGACGTGCCCTTCAGGACGCATCACGTGCTCCAAGGGTGCCACTCGTGTCTTTTGATTTTTTTGCGCGACGTGCCCTTCAGGATGCACCACATGCTCCAAGGGTGCCACTCACCTCTTGACTGACTTGGTAGATAGCAAAAACCCTTGGAGTCAATACTCTGCCAGGTGATCTTGTGGGAGACTAAGTGCCTCTAAGGAATAAGGCCCCTGCCTTATTGCACGCCCCTTAGAATCATCGTGAACGACTGTCATAGTTGGCCCTCATGACATCATGGGTCTTCTCAAACTAGGTAGTCGTTAACCTACAGTTTGAGACACGACATGAGTGCTAGTAGGCTGCGGCAGAGCTATTGTTGACACCTCTCCCTCAACGTCTCTGGTAGTCGTGCGTACCCCTCTACTCTAGATGTGACTCTGGTCGGCAAGCTATTGTTAGTCTGCATCATGAATGAATCATGTCAAAAATATATCCATAATCATATCATCTAATTAGATGCACTAATATCATATATAGAACAATCAAACACCAATAGTCCACTCCTTGACTCGATTAAGAGTCCAAGGGGTTCCATCGATGCCTCTGCATCCTCGAGGTCCAAAATCCTGCACACTTTGTAAAACCGAGTCAATAGCACCTAKCTATGTAAATGCAACAAAACAACATGTCATCAACCCATAACGACTCATAATCAAAATTAAATGCTAAATCGTATAATAATCTAGATCACATGTGAGAAAATGTCCTTAAAGAATATGTTCACTTAGCCTGCACAAGAGCGGGTTGTTACAAATATCTTAAATAAASCACACACTTGGTGGTCTTGATGATAATTTTTTTTAGCTTTGTGTTTKTATCGACGTTAAGAATCCGCAAATTATAGACATTTTAGCCTACATAATAAGAAACGGGTGCAATCATCTTAGATTTGCATGTTCATAGACCCCTATAAAGCAAGTAGGCTCTCTTCATGGATTTAGAGTGTTTTGATAGAATTGCTCTCTTTCAAAAAAACCCTAAAGGTGTAAGGCAAATTATTCTTTTTAATGATATCTACAATAAAGATGACCCTCATGGTCAAACATGATTGTGATATGGTTGAGATAAGAATATAACTTATAATGCTAAGTTATCATATGGATATATCATATCTTATATGGGTGTCTAAAAAAGGTTTGATTTTGACATTGTGTTTAAAGCTTTACATTGTGATTTAAAAGATTCTAAAAATACTCCAAAAAAACAATATAACTTGGGGTTTATGATTTATATGTTTTATTTATAATATACATATAACCTATAAAAAAAAGTTACATTTAAAATTACAAAATATAAATTTTAACTTAAATCTATTATTATTTTATTAAAATTATAACTTAAATCTTTATTTGGTGGTTTATTAACTTCTAACATTTTAGAAAATGAAAAGCACGATATTTTATTTATAATAATTTTTAATCTGAAATGTATACCTAATTTACTAATTTACTATTGTAAACTCTAATTTTTAATCTAAAATGTATACCTAATTTAATATTGTAAACTCTCAACTCGAGTATAACTGTTTTACTATCCTTTTATCATGAAAACACAGAAGGAAAACAATATACCTTTTAACTTGAAATTAAGAGAAACAGTTCAAATTTCATCACTTGAAATTAAAAGAACCCAAAAACATATCGTCAAATATATCTCGACCTATATATCAAGACAATCTGACGATATATATATCAACCGCCACAATGTTAAAAACTCTGCAGCATGCTGCATATTGATAGTCCACATTAACTAGCTATACCAGAAAATTGTTATAGCACACTAGCAAATGAGTTGAACCCGGAAATCGAATTGAACCCGGAAATCGAAATAGCTTCTGATTTGAGAGATCGTCAAATCATCTGACATGCTTCAATATCTCCACCAGCTCCCTGAATATCGGTGTATATTTTTTAGTACCGACATTTTGGCTTACAAAGTATGTGCTCTAAAAGTCGTTGGGGTTATTGCGCAAATAATAGTGAGATATTAATTCACATTCCGTTGCTGTCGTGGCGTTGATCATCCGGTCCCTAGCAATCTGCCTTCTGGAGTGGAACTCTGCTACATGATCAATCTATGTAAAAAATTCAGAAATTGACAATTAACTGGATGGGACAACTTAGGAACTTAAAATAATCAGAATTATTTGTTCAATGTGTTCAATACAAAGCTCAGACAGAGTTTCTTCACAAGTCGGGTACGTAACAACAGCTTCATCAACTCTTTCACGGCGCTGTTTTACGGCTACCATTTTCTGCCTTCTGGTTTCTGTTTCCAATTGTGCATCAATACCACAAAATCTTCAAAAGTGTAATTGATGCAAGAAAGAAAAAACATCTAACATTTTGATACGATTGCATGTAAACGGGAACAAAACATAACGTAAAGGATTTTTAATTGAGTTTAATCTAAGAGAGAAATGTGGATCTTTGTGTAAGTAATGTTGTGCATTTACAGGTCATGTGGTAGAGATTTGTATGCTCGTGTCACACGAATAGAATAAAATTAACTTATAAAAATATTTCGAAACATAAATAACATAACATAGGTCTAACCTGAACTTAAAAGCGAGAAAGCTTTCATTCTATTTTCTAAATAATTTGTATATCTGTTACAGTCCCAAAACCTATGGGGAACGCTGTTGAAACGCCCAGTCCACATTGACTGCTTAAAGAATGTCAGTCAGCACACCAAGAAGCAACCCAAGGCCGACAAAGCATATGAATACCCCGAAGTCTTGGACAGTGTAATCATAAAGATGTGGGAACAGGCTTAGGTGGGTTTCAATAATCAGTCTAACGTTGCTTGTTAGCGTGCCATTCTTTAAATCCTCAATGTCGCCCGGCCGTTTTAAGAGCTTGATGAACATTACTGGAAAACTTAAGGCATCTAATATATCGATGATGCCGTTAACTTTCATAGTAATGGTCATCAAACTCTGACAACGGCCAGGGGATATTGACGGCCTAAAGAACGGCACACTGACAAGAAACGCCAGGCTTACAATTGCAATAACACATCTAAGCTGGTTCGCTATATCTAATGTTGTATTCAAAATATCTGAGTTTCATAACTTCTTCTTCAATTTTGACTATCGAAGTAATTTTCCAAACTCTAAATGATTGCAACGACCAGGGATTACCAAGGGAGAAAGCCTGTTTATATAGAACTCTTCCTTCAATTTGCTCAATAACACTAAGCAAGCTGCGCAGGAAAAACAACTGAAATAATGCAAAGTAGACCCTCGCCCATGCAAAACATTATGATAAAACAATCAAAAGATTTAATGATTTTAAATTTTTTATTCGACGTTTTGAATTCATGAGTGGTAATTGTTTAAAGGTTGTAAGGTGAGTGGGTACATTTGGGCTTATTATCATTATTCAAATCTTCGCGCTGCCCATAGGGAAGTAAATGGAGAGCGCAACAAAAAAGTAGCTATAAATCAAATCATTTTCAGGAAGTGCGACAACAGAATCTACAGAATAAGATCCATGTAATCCAAAGAAGACAAACTGCATAAACCTACTCCTCTATGAAGTCCTTGTCGAATTCCAGCGTCGTGTAGCTAGATCTGATATGGCGCAATATCGTTGTTATCACATTAGAGTTCCATACAGCTAGCGATCGGCTTCAAGCCGCACGACACGACTAACGAATGCCACCACTTTTAATTCCAAGGTCATTTTAGATAGGAAAGAAAGACAGGAAGGTATGAAAGGAAAAAACTGCTAAAGAAGATTAAATTTAAGTTCGAAGCTTTGAGGCCATTCCAAGGCCATTTACATGTAAAAGAAAGATAGGAGGCCATTCCAGGGCCATTTACCTGTAAAAGAAAGATAGGAAGGGATGAAAGGAAAAAAAAAATTGCCAGGAAGGGATGAAAGGAAAAGAAAAATGGTCAAATAAAATAATTTTTGCATGATTAAGTTGGTCCTATTTAATAACAATTTTGGCACCTTTAAGTTTCGGGAAAGTTGCCATTTACATCTAGTTTTAATTTATAATTGTGGCATACTTAAATTTTGGAAAACATAACATTTTCATTAACTTTTAAATAGCCATTGAAAAATCAGATTTTTTTCAATACTAATAATTATTTTTAATGATGTAAAATTAAATAGATAATTATCAAAATGAGGTAACTATCTAGCCAATTAAAATTTCCTGACGGACGAATCTTTTATTGACCTATAATAGCTAATAAAAACATAAAAAACAAAGTGAATCTTTTATTGATCTATAATAGCTAATAAAAACATAAAAAACAAAGTGGTGAAGACATCATCACAATATACATAAATGGTAAAGATATCATCACTATATATATATATATATATATATATATATATATATATATATAACAAAGTGGTGAAGACATCATCACAATATAAAACATAGGGTAAAATGGTGAAGATATCATCACAATATACACCATAGTTTAGAGGGTACATTGATTTGCTAAAGAGATCTTCACAACATATATCATGTTTAACATGTGTCACATCATAACATGGGTAGTGGGTTTACATCATATCATGGGGTAACCAATGGAAATGAGTTGTTTGGAGAACATCAAGAACCATGGTTAACATGTTTCACATCATAGCATGGTAGCAAAGTATAATATGAGGTAGTTGAGGTGATATTATATCATGGGGTAGTTAAAATAGAAATGAGTTATTTTGAGAATATCTATATTAAGAACCAATCAAATTGGGCTACATTATCATCTAAGCTATACTTAAGTTTAGCACATGCATGAACATGATGTTACATTTTTCATTTTTTATTGGATTAATATGGTTTTTGCAACTTCAAATATAATTAGTTTTCAGTATTTTTATTTATATTATGAAAAGAACTTGCCAACTGTAAAGATTATATATAGTTATTATAAATTATATGAAATTTCACATTTTTTTAAATTTCTTTTTAAGTTAAAATATATATATATATATATATATATATAATTTTAAAAAATTATAAATACACTATAGAATACACTATAGCATACTAAATTTCCTTACTAAAATGTGTTTAAATCATATTTTTATATGCACTTCATTACAATCATCCTTCCATATGGGAATATTCTCACCATATAATGTGTTGACCTATAATCATACTTTTCTATACACTTCATTACAGTAATCTTTTCATAAGAATATTCTTTATATGCACTTCATTACAATCATCCTTCCATATGGGAATATTCTCACCATATAATGTGTTGACCTATAATCATATTTTTCTATACACTTCATTACAGTAATCTTTTCATAGGAATATTCTCACCATATAGACATGACATTTTCATTTATCTTAGTTTTTTTTTTTTAATATATATATCTCATTTTTAATTGATTATTATTTTATTTTTTTCATGTTATTTTTTTTAAATTAGTTATGAAATTTATATTAATCTATGGAAAATATAAACAATAATATGGGAGTAATATTGGTTGTTGATCTATTACAAAGAAAAAACCACCAATAAAAATATAAAATATCTATATCCAACTATCACAAAATTTTTCAAAGAGAAACTAATTCTATCGTTAGAGTACCAACTATAATATTGATGCTTGGTAGAAATGATACTACTCAAATATAAAGACAAAAAAAATAAGGAACCTATGCATATCGATTGGGTAAAGAATGACTTTCGCTTTAGGGCTTCCATTATTCTCCTTAGGGAATGAAAACTCCAAGCCTATTATTTTTTTACCTAATATGGGGAACTTATGATATAGTTGTTTTACCTGCAATTGTAAGGTATATAGGTGAACAAAAATTTCTTGATGTTCTTTATTTATTTAAATTAAGACTTTCCCCATGAGTGTCTTGATATGTCACTATAGGTCCATTATTTGTTGGTACTTAGTGTTCCTACTTCTAGTATGTTGAGTAGATTGATTGTCCCACATATTCCTCAGTGTCATCATCATTAATATAACTTCTTTCAACTTTGGCTTCTTCCTCTGCAATGTTAATTTTTTCTTGAGCCATTGGGGGTGCTTGTTCCCAAGACCTTGTAGTAAAGGCCTGAGAATCCTGCTAGGCACGAGAAATTGGTTGGTTTAGTTGGTTATGTTTTTCCTATGAACTTTTCTACTAGAATCAAGACCAACCATATTTCATGAGGGGAGAGAGAGAAAATGTGAGAGATAATCAAAACAGAATGTTTCTCCCTAGACACCACTAGGTACACAAAAAAAGTTTGACCATAAGATAGAGGGGTGCGAATATCGAAAAAAAGGAAGAAAGTGGTCTGCTGCACTGAACGAGAGATCTCACACACCAAAATACTAGAAAAAACCCATAAAATCAAACCACTCTCATGGAGCATCAGAGAGGCAAGCTCGAAGATGGGAGTTATGTAGTGAGGTGTAATGAAATAGCCTCAATCCAAAGAGCTAGTCGTGATTCTGTTCATTACCAAGGTGATGATGATGATGACAGGATGTGGGGTATTAACTAAAATGCATGGAAAGTGCACTCCTATCACCCAAGGGGTATTAATTAAATTGCATGGAAGGTGCACTCCTGGGTTTTTCATTTTTATTGTGAAATATCATATTGAATTAACATAAAACATAATAAAATATGCCTCAATATAATTGAATATCTTCATATCTACAATCTTCGTTACACTTAGAGGGTTTAAGATTAAAGACACTTCCTCTTAGATTGCTCTACCTATTCTCAAATTAAATCTCATTTTAAAAATATTTGCCACAATCCATGCCTTCAAGAAATTAAAGTAATCTAGTTCCTTCTTAAAATGTGATTATGATAAACTAATTGATCTGTGTAAACCTTCATCATCACATATATAAAAAAAAATTACATATTATCTTAATCAATATATTAAACATATTACTATTTTTTTATTTTATTTTATAATACAGTTTTATTTGAAATTTTAAAATTTACCATATCTTTTAAGTTTTTAATCATATTTCTATATATTCATAAAATTTAATCCCAAAAATATATTTAAAAATATTTAGCCTTCCAATTCCATCTAGTTCAAAACAAAAAATAATCATAAGTTCGTAACAATGGCCTCAACATTTATTTGAATAATGAAATCCTTCTAATATTTTGAAAGTTTGACCAATAAAACATTAAAGGGGTGGCCACCTTTCAGTCATACACAAACTATATTATTATTATTTTTTATATAACACATAGAAGTTAAACACAATGATAAAAAGTTGTAACTCCAAATATTCCAAAAATTATATTATTATTTTATTTTTTTATAACAAATAAAAGTTAAACACAATGATGGAAGGTTGCAACCCAAATATAGTACTAGATTTATAGAAGTTAAACTCAATGATGAAAGGTTGTAACCCGAATATATTACTAGATTAAGTGGGTTTTCCAGAAAAGAATACCACATCTCAATTATTTGTTGGTGTTAAAAAGTATCACAAGTATATTATTATTTTATTTAGTATAAAAATCACACAAAAACTATATTATTATTTTGTTTTTTATAATGCATAAAATTTAAACACAATGATGGAAGGCTGTATCCCAAATATAATACTAGATTCGAGTGGGTTTCGTGGAAAAGAATACCACATCTCAATTATTTGTTTTATTGGTTGGTGTTAAGAAGTATCACAAATATATTATCATTTTATTTAATATTAGCATAGCCACAAACTCAAACATTAATAGGTTTAGGTTGGTAAAATCCCCAACGCACGTAGTTAAAGAAAATCTTAATTGATACCACGCCCATGAATTGAATTGAGTTGAGAATGCATGTTATATTAATAAAATTTAAATCAAAACGCCCTGTCACTCTACTATATGGAATGTAGATGGCCATAAAATGAAACACATTCCTCCATATGGTTCAGAAAATGAAACGCTTCTATAAAATGGAATGTGATCATAAAATGAAATGCACGATTGTATATGGCATAACAATATCAAACTTGTCAATTTAGTCTTCTTTATAGTTTTATAATTATTTAAATTGGTAAATTGGTTAATATTAAATGGTTGCATATTCACATCTCTCCACTCTGTAACAAAACCTTAATCTTTATTAATACATTCACATCTCTCCACTCTATAACAAAACTTTAATCTTTGCTAATCACTCATACGATTAAGTAAAAGTAAAAAAATAAACATGTAAACATATGTCTTTATAATAGTGAGGAAGTTAGTGGTTGAAATCACAACCATTAATTTATTAAAAGGACTAAAAATATAAAACTGATTAAGCACTAAAAACCTATTAAATGTGCCCATTATCAATAGGTGTACGCCTTTGAACATAATAATGATAAAAAATAAACAGAAACATGAAAAACTATAAATCAAATATAAAAATAAAATTAGGTGGGTTTGTTTAAAAAAAATACCATGTTTACAATTTGTTGGTGAGTACCATATTCTTCTATTTTCCATAGAGATAACACCACTTTATTTCAGCAACAATCAAATATAGTAATAAACTTAAGTGGGTTTTTCTTAAAAGAATATCGTGTTTATAATCTGTTGGTGGGTACCATATTTTCTTGGATATGCCATAGAGATAATAACATTATATTTCAGACTCACAACGTTTGGTAATTAATAATGTGTAAGATATCAATGTCTTATATTTCAGTTTGCATGCGAACGAGTTTCTAGTTTAAATTAGTGTAAATTATTGAATATGTTAATTAATTTTTAAGATATTGTGAATATTGATAGATTTTATGGTTATTATTTTGTAGAAGTTTGTTAAACTAAATCTATCAATTTGGAATAAATATATATTATGATGGATAATTTTATAATTCTATGAAATTTGTTTTATATTCATGTATTATTGGAAGCTTATGTATAGTTGTTGTAAACTTTTCCCTTAAACAATAAAGGAATACCATTTGAAATGAATACATATTATGATGGATAATTTTATAATTGTATGAAATTTGTTTTACAGATAATTTTATAATTGTATGAAATTTGTTTTATACTGGAAGCCTATGTATAGTGGTTGTTGTAAACTTTTCCCTTAAACCATAAGAAAATACCTATTATCATTTTCTCTTGGAAATTTCCCTTACAATAAGGGTTTTAACAAGTAAATCAATGTAACAATTTTGTGTATGTTTATTAAATAATATTTGTAGTTGCTTATTTTGCCTTGTTTAGCTACCACTGTTCAACAAGGTATCAGATCCTCTAATTTCTAGGTCCAAGACGCGCCCATTCTTTATCGGAAGAACGTCCAGAGAAGAACGCTCCCTTAGCAAGGTAACAAGAGCATCTCAACTTTTTGGGTCCAAAACGCGCCCATTTTTTAGCCTAGAACATCCAGAGAAGGACGCGCCCTTAACATGGTACGAGGAGCGTCCCTCACCCATAGCCGCCCCTTATATGTTGCTGGAGGGGCGTCCTAGACGCTTGGTACATTATTGGGGTGGAGCGTCCATCTTTTTTAAATGCTTATTAAATAAGAGTGGATATGTTAAACGTAACATAATGTTATATTAGGACGATTGTTCTTTAAATGAGTGAGGGACATTATAATAGTTTATTAAAATAAGGTGGATTCCATTGTTTAATAAAAAAATTTAATTTAAATATTTTTTAAATATTTGTTCTTTGCATTAAATTTTTTAATTGATTATTTTAGAATTTAACTTATCTATATCATTATTTCTCCCTCTTATAAAAGTTTTAGTTCATTTGTGGGCAATTCGTTTTAAGGGTTAAGATGGAGAGTAGGAAATTTGAGATCAAGAAATTCAATGGGATGAACAGTTTTGAATTGTGGAAGGTCAAGGTGCAGAATATGGTCTTGCAACGAGAAGTGACGAAGGCATTGCTGGGCAGGTCAAAGAAACTTGTAGCTATGTTAGAAGAAGAGTGGGAAGACATTGATGTGAGAACACTTAGTGCTAGTCGTTTGTGTTTGGTCGACGATGTTATCTTTAACATTGTTGCAGAGAAAACAACAACATGCTTGTGGACAAAGTTGGAAAGATTATATATGACGAAATCCTTGATGAACAAGGTCTTTTTGAAAAGGAATTTGTATTGTTTGCGCATGAAAGAAGGTACAAAAATAGTTGACCACTTAAATACCTTCAATACTCTTTTATGTCAGTTCACTAGCATGGGAGTAAAATTTGAATCTGAAGATAAGAAAATTACACTATTTTGTTCTATGCCTGAGTCATGCAAGCACTTTGTTACCTCTGTTAGTTTTAGTTCATCAGAAGCTATTGAGTCTGATGATATTGTTGCAGCTCTATTGTCTGAGGAAACAAGAAAGAAATCAAAACTAGAAACCTCTACATCAAAAGCGATGGTGGCCAGAAGTCGATCTAAAGAAACAGGTCAAAATTAGAGAGGTACTTCTTAATCAAAGTCAAAATGCAAGAAGAGTAAACTTAAGTGCTAGTAATTTGGAAAATCTAGGCACTTTAAAGAGGATTGTTGGAAATGACAACGAGCCTCCAAAGAAGACTCTACAAAATAAACAAACGAAACAAATGCAACTAAAACAAGTTATGCTTTAGGTTCAGGTATGACTGATGAGGTTTTTTCAATTAGTAATGTTTCACGTCATGATCAAAATTGGTTGTTAGATTCTAGTGTGTCCAATCACATGTGTCTTCATAGACACTAGTTCTTTTCTTGTCAGTCTATAGATGACGAAATTGTTTATATGGAAAATGACATTTCCTGTAAAATTGTTGGAATTGATAGCATTCAAATTAAAATATATGATGATTCTGTAAAGATATTAAGTAATGTGATACATGTACCTGAGTTGAGAAAGAACCTAATATCTTTTGGAGTCCTAGATTCTAGAGGATACACGTGTACAGTTCAATGTGGAGTTATGAAGGTCTACAAAGGAATCTTACTAGTCATGAAGGCTAAGTGGATAGGGAATCTTTATCATCTAGAAGGACGAACTGAGTTAGATCATGTAACAACATTATCTAAGAAGGCCAATGATTCTACCTGACTATGGAATCAGCGTTTGGGTCATATGAGAGACAAAGGACTTAAGGTATTGGGAGATCATAAGTTACTTCCTAGTTTAAAGTATTTGAATTTAGATTTATGAAAATATTGTATTTATGGAAAACAGAGTGAGCATAAGTTTAAAACAAGAAGACACACTAGTAAAGGTATCCTTGAGTACATTCACTCAGATGTTTGGGGACCATCTCCTACTATTTCGTATGGAGAATCATCATATTTTGTCACTTTCATAGATGATTTCTCTAGGAAGGTGTGGGTATATATGCTAAAAATAAAATCTAATGTCTTTATTGTTTTCAAGCAGTTTATATCTTTACATGATAAGAGTACAGGGAGGTCAATAAAATGTTTAAGAACATATATGTTCGGTGAATTTATGTCAATGGAATTTGAGAACTATTGGAAGGAGTCTAGGTTTGATAGGAATAAAACCACTCCCTATACCCCTCAACAAAACGATGTTGTTGAATGCATGAATATGACTCTTCTAGAAAGAACAAGGAGCATGCTTAGTAATGCCAAGTTGCAACAGGTGTTGTCGGTAGAAGCAGTTTCTACAACTTTTTATTTGGTAAATCGATCATCATCAACAACAATAGAATGTAAGATTCCAGAATAGGTATGGACATGACACCCTTGTGATTATTCTAATCTTAAAGTTTTTAGTTGTGAGGCCTATGTTCTTATTCCCAAACATCAATGTTCTGAATTAGATCCAAAATAAGTAAATAAAAGACTTATCTTTGATGGGTATGGTGATGGTATTAAAGGATACAGGTTGTGGAACCCTATTTCCCATAAAATCACCACTAACAAAGATGTTATATTTGATGAATTATCACTCGTTAAATCAGATGTAGATGTTCAAGTGAAATAGGAAGATGTACCCGAATATCATCAAATACAGTTTTAAACTCATTTATCTATAGAAGAGAATGAACATGAAGAAGTTTCTGAAGACATTTCTGAAGATGTTGATGAAGAAGTTCCTGTAGAAGAAAATGTGGATGGGAATAATAATCATCAAAATGTGGATCAACCACAAACATCCCTAAGGGGATCGACACGGGTCAGAAATCCTCCTAGAAGGTATGATGATTTTGTTTCATCTATTTCTTTGATTACTATTGATGAGAAACTTGCTTTCTATCTGGAGGCAATGGAGGTGTCTAATAGTGAAAAAAGGAAGGAAGCAATGAAAAAGGAAATGAATGCGTTAGAGAGGAATGGAGCATGGGACCTCGTAGAACTCTCAAAAGACACGAAGGCTATAGGTTGCAAGTGGGTCTTTAAGATGAAGAGGGTTGTTGATGACAATATTGAAAACTTCAAAGAAATGTTGGTTGCAAAAGGATATTCTCATAAAGAAGGTGTTGATTTTCATGAGATTTTTTCACCAATTGTTAAGCTTGTTTCAATTCGACTTGTGTTAGTATTAGTTGTGTTACTTGATCTGGATGTTAAAAAAACATTCTTACATGGATATTTAGATGAAGAAATATACATGGAACAACCAGAAGGGTTTGTTCAAGATTGTAGGAAAAGGTTTGTTTGCAAGTTCAAGAATTCATTGTATTGTCTGAGGTAGTCTCCCAGACAATGGTACAGGAAATTTGATTATTTCATGGAGATCCAGAATTATACAAGGAGTGCGTATAATAAGTTTGTCTATTTTAAAATGTTTGATAATTTCATATTCATTATTTTGGTGCCATATGTTGATGACATACTTTTAGAAAGCAAGAGCATGATAGAGACCAACAGGTTAAAGGCTCAGATGACTAGGATGTTTGATATGAAAGATCTAGGAGTAGTAAAACAAATATTGGGCATTGAGATATTCAGAGACAGGAAAAATGGTAATCTATGGTTATCACAAGAGAAGTATGTAGAGAAAATACTTTTGAGGTTTGGTATGAACAGTGTGAAACTAGTCTGAATTCCTTTGGCTTCCCATTTCAATCTTTCTTCAAGTTTATCTCCTAGCACAAATGAATAAAATGAATATATGTCTTGTGTACTAATGCAATAGGAAATTTAATGTATGTGATGATGTGTACAAGGCCGTATATTTCACATGAAGTTGGTGTTGCGAGGATATACATATCAAATCCAGCAAAACAACATTCGGAATGAGTGAAATGGGTTCTTTGGTATTTGAGGGGCACAAGTAATTATTGTATCACCTATAACAGTGGTAGTGATTTAGTCTGCGGATATGTTGATTCATATTTTGCAGTTAATTTGGACAAGAGAAGGTCACCTTCATGATATGTCTTTACTCTTGAAAGTGGAACTATTAGTTGGATGTCAAAGCTTCAGAACACTATTTCTTTATCCACTACAGAGGTAGAATATAAAGTTGCTTCACATGATTGCAAGGAGGAAATTTGGTTAAAAGGTTTGTTGGGTGAGTTTGGAAGGATGCAAAACGAGGTAAAACTACTCTGCGATAGTCAAAATGCTACTCATTTTGTAACACATGTTGTAGATGAAGGTGGAGTGACTCTTGAAAAAGTCCATACAAAGGAAAGTTGTATAAACATTTTCACAAAACCAGTAAATTGTTGTCAAGGTGGAGATTGTTGAATATGCCAACTAATTTCCAGGATTGCATGGCTTATATTTTGTAGAAGTTTTTTAAACCCAACCTACCAATTTGGAATGACCACACATTATGATGGATAGTTTTGTAGCTGTATGAAATTTGGTTTATATTCATGTAAACCCGTAGAGGCAAATGTTGAATGAAGGTTGGGTCCAATGGTCGAGTATAGTGTCTCTTGTAAACTTATCCCTTGAAAAATATAAGAAAATAAATAACGATCATCATTGCCGAGAGGAGGCTTCCCTTACAAGAAGGGTTTCCGAGAGGAGGCTTCCCTTACAAGAAGGGTTTTACCAGGTAAATCCATGTCAATTCTGTATATATTTATTGTGTTATTCATTTTGTTTAATATTTGCAGTTGCTCATTTTGTCTGGTTTAGCTTCTGATGGTCAACATAAATCATGGCAAAAATATTATAGAGATGAGTTCAGATTCCCCTCTTTGAGAGATGGATATAAAAGGGTTCACGTAGACAGAAGTTCGAGCATTGGATTACAATATAAAACATGAGGTAATGCAGTTTTATGATCTCCATAATTTTATTTTATTTTGCCTGAGTCAGTAATCACTAGTCAAAATTTTATTCACCTTAATGATAGCAGAAAATCATCAATTTAAATGATTCTGAAAGGTACAAAGTTTTCATAGTAATTATTAATGTACAAAACAATTATACTGTAAACTTTTTTGTATATTTCAGTTTCCA
>JASDQU010101922.1:49395-60059 GCA_032191745.1 Picea mariana
CCCCTCATTCCATACTGTAAATTTCCACTACATAAGCTCTTATATAAAAAGCATTCCATGCATTCTCATCTACAAATACAAACATATCATATGTGTATGCACTTATACACATATTTATAATTCTCCATTCAAGTGCCCTCCACCACGGGCCAACCTACCACATTTTCCCCTCATTCCATACTGTCAATTGCCATTATATAAGCTCTTATATCAAAAGCATTCCATGCATTCTCATCTACAGATACAAACATATCATATGTGTATGCACTTATACCCATATTTATATACATAAGTAGTCTGCATAAAAGTAATCAATTTCTACCTCATAAATAAGACAAATCGTCAAACTAATCAAATATAGACATCCTAGTCATATACAAAGATAATACAGCCAAAATAGGGCCTTACATATTTCCTCTTTTATCATAAAACTATATAGATGTGATTCTAATAATGTTTCATTCATTTAAACATCATGTTCAATAACACAAGAATATGAATCTTTGGCCAAAACACAGTTCAAAATGTCTTACATAATCACCAAGTGTGTAACATCCATATGATAAAACTTTAAAAATTCAAATGAATTTGTTCATATCCATGCTATACCTCATCATAAAATTCCTATATCTTGTTTCAAATGTAACCATGATTAAATAAGTGCCAAATATTGCTGTTTCATACCAAATAGTTTTTGACCAATGCTTGATTTGATTAAATATGTAAATAATGAGATCCGTCACACACACATATTAAGTGTCATTTTCCCTTTATCTTATATTATCCATGGATATTGATGCAGGAGCATCCACAACTCATCAAGCGAGCCAGCGCGTGGAGAAAAGACAGTTGGACAAGCCAACAAACTTCTTTTTGAAATGTATTTTGATGGTTGTTGCGCCAAGCATTAATGAGTTGATGTAATGAAGCACACTTATAATGTATAATAGATAGGAAGGCATTTAATAGAATTAATGTTGTTAGATAGGAATTAATTGTAGATATGATGATTCCAGTTTTCGAGGGAAAACGGAATATAGGCACCCTCCTTTGTATTATTCATTCATTCCTACATTCTGAAGAGAGAGTAAGTAGAGAACTTGTGGAGATCCGTCATGTACAGATTGGATTAATATAAAGAGCCTTTGATTCAATTCATGACAGGTGTCGTCGCTCTGTTTATGTTGCTTATATGCTTGTGAACGTCTGTTTCCTTTGTATGCATTTGCTTTGGTTATGCTGTGCATGTAAGGTCAGGTTTTAACTAAAGTCTGAGAGAAGGAGAATAAGTTTCAATTGTTTCTCTACCTGAGCCAGGAGATTCCTGCATAGAGTGCAGTTGAATTCCTCTGCATAGAGTGCATTGAGGAGGCTCAACAGTTGAACTCTTGTTCTCATTTGCCCAGAGAGAATTGGGTTGTTCGAGTCGTGCAGAAGAAGTGTAGGTCGAACTTGAAGTTTTCAGTCGCTAGCTGGAGTGAAGGAAGGCAGGGATTCCTATGTCTTGGAGCACATAGAATTCCAAAGTAATCAACACTTCGAGAGTTGTTGAGACCGTGCATCAGGGTGTGAATAGAACCCCTGAAAGAATCAGAGGAAATAAGCTCAAGAGGGATAGTTCCTTGTACATACGGTGGGGAAAAGCCTGGGTGAGATTCAAACCAAAAGAAGCTTTGGAGCAAAGCAATTTTTCCAGGCGGGGAATCATCGGCCAGGAATTGCCGAAAGAAATCGTGAAGTCCCGAGAATCGTTGGATCATGGAAGAGCTGCGAGGGAGATAACCCGTAGGAGCAAGCGAGGAGTACCAAAGCCCATTGGACTTCGGGGTTTCGGCGTTCGGCGTTTCAGGGTTTCGACCACAAAGAAAACTTGTATCGTGGATTCGCGATCCGTGAAATCTTGAAGAGGACGTGGCAGTGTGGGACCTGAAGACTCTAGTGGAGTACGGGTGGCGATATACTGAAGTTCGAAGGTGGAAGGTCCGAGTCTGCACGTGCTATCGGGGTTCGGGGTTCAGGACTTTGTGGTGTCAAGGATTCGTGACATCGCATACTCCGATTTCCCGATAGGGAAAATCCCCGATAGAGTGGGAGCATTGACCGTTGACCATTGGGGATCGGGATTTGGAGTTCTGAATTGCACGAGGAGTGCGCATAGGGTTCACGATAGCGTGAACATCGATTTCCCAATTTTCTAAGGGGAGATCGACGAAGGAGTTTTGCTGTGGGTAACTCCCGAGGGGAGTTGGAAGAGCGTTTTTGACTCTTCGGGCCGTGAGATTGAAGAAGGGCCTGGTGAGAGTAGGGTCCGACCGTGTGGGTGAAGGCGACCTTGCACCAAGTGGTATCAGAGCAGGAGTGTCTTTGTTTTCTGAAGCAGGGACAGGGAATACACCATGCCGTCGAGGAGAGAGAGGCAATCGCCCAATCGTGAAGATAGGGATGCCTGAAGAAGAGGAAGGCTGGCAGGGAATCCATAGATGGAACGCCAAATGCGAGACCTCCGAGCAAGGATGGAGGAGATGGAGACTGCGCAGAGACGCGGAGTTGGCGCTGGAGAGTTCAGCGATTCTGAGGTAGAAGAGGAAGCTGGACACGATGCCGAAGAGGTCTTAGCAGAAGACACATTAATCGAGAGGTTGATCAGAGCCATCGCCAGGATGAGCTCGAAGACCAAGATGGACATTCCCGTCTATGAGGGAATTCTAAATGCAGAAGATTTGCTGGATTGGATCCGAGCACTCGACACCTACTTCGATTATGAAGATATCGAAGAGGACAAGAAGGTGAGGCATGCTGTCACGAAGATGAAAGGACATGCAGCCTTATGGTGGGATGAGTTGCAGGCTGATAGGCGCTGCAAAGGAAAACAAAAGATAAAGAGTTGGGACAGGATGATCGCTAAGATGAAAGAGAAATTCATACCGAGAGATTACCAGATCACTCTGTTCAGGTGCATGCAGAACCTGAGACAGAAGATGATGTCGGTGAAGGAGTACACCGAGGAGTTCTACAGGCTCAACATTCGAGCTAGTCATCGGGAGAGTGATGACGAAAAGGTGGTAAGGTACCTGAATGGGTTGAGGTATGACATTCAGGAAGAGTTAAGCATGGTTACCATTCGGACAGTTGAGGATGCATACCAGATGGCTCTGAAAGCTGAAGAGAAGCTGAGTCGCAACCAGGGGCAGCGAGGGCGAGGCATGAGTCAGCCCAGAGGCAAGGCAGTTGCCCAAGAGAGAACCCAAAAGCCCAAGGAGGATTGGAAGAGGGCTCAGGGAAAAGCTAAAAGAGGTGGAACCTCGCAGCAGAGGCAACAATATGCTGAGCCGAGAAGACAGAAAACTGATCAGCAAGGAGATTATGCTGACGCAAACACATTTCCTCATACCTAAGGTAGAGGAAGTGGTTGAGGAGGAATTATCACATGTTTTACGTGTGGTAAAGATGGTCACAAAGATGTGGATTGTCCATATAGGAAGATGGACAGAGGAAAATCTCACGTCGCAGAGGCGCAGAGGCGTGACGTAGAGGATGAAGACACTGGAAGTGGGAAGTCACTAACAGTGCACAAAGTTCTCCTAAAATATGAGAGAGAGGTGGAAGACACAACACAACGATGCAGACTGTTCCGGACCACGTGCAAAACCAAAGGCTGGAAATGCAAGGTCATAGTGGACAGCGGAAGCACCGATAATCTCGTTTCGACAAACATGGTTGAAAAATTGGCATTGGAGACAACTAAGCACCCAAGTCCATATAAAGTGTCATGGTTGCAGAAAGGACACCAGCTAAGTGTTACAAAACAATTCTTGGTTAATTTTAAAATGGGTGAATATAGGGATGAAATTCTGTGTGATGTCATTCCCATGGATGTCTGTCATGTATTATTGGGGAGACCATGGCAGTATGATAGAAATGTTGTTCATGATGGGAGGATGAACACATACGCCTTGGAGAAGGATGGGAGATCACACACATTTCTTCCGATGAAGGATAAGGAAGTGAAGCCGAAAATGAGCAGAACGATACTTCTCATGAGTGGGAAAGAGCTTCTCACAGAGATGGAGAAGAATGAAGATCCACAGTTCTTTGTTGTCAGGAAGCCAAGAATTGTCCTGACAAGCACAAGAGTGGATGACTTGCCAGAGAAGATTCAGAAACTGTTGGGAGAGTTCGTTGATATCATCATGGACGAACTACCTTGTTCGTTGCCACCGATGCGGAGTGTGAGTCACCACATTGATCTCATACCCGAAGCAAGTTTACCGAACAAAGATGCATATAGGTTGACACCTCAGGAGAACGAGGAGGTCAAGAACCAGGTCCAAGATCTGCTGGACAAAAGACTGGTGAGGGAGAGTCTTAGTCCATGTGTTGTTCCGACAGTGCTGAGTCCGAAGAAAGATGGAGGTTGGAGGATGTGTACAGACTCCAGAGTGATTAACAAAATCACCATCAGGTACATATTTCCACTGCCAAGGATGGACGACTTGATGGACTGCCTAAGCGGGGCAAATTATTTCTCCAAGATTGATCTCAAGAGCGGATATCATCAGATATGGATGAGAGAGGGAGATGAATGGAAGATGACATTCAAAACAAACGAAGGTTTGTACGAATGGCTGGTCATGCCGTTTGGCTTGACAAATGCGCCAAGCACATTTATGCGGCTGATGAATGAAGTCCTGAGGGAATTCATTGGCAAATTTGTTGTCGTATACCTGGATGACATATTAATTTTCAGTAAGACCAAGGCTGAACACTTGAGGCATTTATCCACTGTGATGAGAAGGTTACAACAGGAGAAACTGCTGATCAATTTGAAGAAGTGTTCCTTCATGCAGACAGAACTCATATACTTGGGTTTTGTAATATCGGCGAATCAGCTAAAGATGGATCCTGAGAAGGTGGAAGTAATCAGGAATTGGCCATCGCCGAGAAATGTTTTCGAGGTAAGAAGTTTCCATGGACTCGCTAGTTTCTACAGGAAGTTCATTCGAAATTTCAGTGGAATTAGCGCAGCAATGATGGACACTGTGAAGAAGCGGCATAAATTTTTTCACTGGACAACAGAGGCTGAGAGAAGCTTCAATCTGTTGAAGCGGAAGATAACAGAGCAACCAATTCTGGTGTTGCCTGATTTTTAGAAAACCTTTCAGGTGAAGTGTGACGCCAGTGGGTATGCTGTTGGAGGGGTCTTGAGTCAAGATGACAGGCCTATGGCATATTACAGCGAGAAAATGGATGATGCCAAGTTGAAATACTCCACGTACGACAAAGAGTTCTATGCTATTGTACAGGCATTGAAGAAGTGGAGGCATTATTTAATACCCAAGGAGTTCGTTTTGTACAGTGACAACCACACATTGCAGTTTGTATGTCAGAGGAGAAGCTGAATCAAAAGCACGCGAAGTGGGTGGAATACATGCAAAATTTCACATTTGTCATCAAACACATTTCGGGGACTGCTAACAAAGTAGCTGATGCTTTAAGCAGAAACAGTTTATTGCTGCAGGAATCCAGGGTCAAGACCTTGGGTTTTGAAATCCTGAAAGATATGTATGCAGGTGATGCAGATTTTGGGGAAGCTTATGAAGCGGCCGAGAATCCAGTTCTTAGGGATCGAAGTCCATGGTTGGAATATATAATCCAGGAAGGATTGTTGTTCAAGGGCAATCAATTGTGTATACCGAATTGCTCCATGAGGGAGAATTTGGTGCAAGAAAAACACATCGGTGGATTAGCAGGTCATTTTGGGCATGACAGAACATTCGCCAAGCTGAGCGAATCGTACTTTTGGTCGGGAATGCGTGCAGATGTAAAAATATTTGTTGAGCGATGCAGGATTTGTCAACACGCGAAGGGCAGAAAGCAGAACACAAGGTTCTATCAGCAGTTACCCATACCCGAGAGGCCATGGGCAGCCATTAGTATGGATTTTGTTTTGGGTCTTCCGAGAACACAACGAGGAGTTGATTACATTTTTGTGGTGGTAGATAGGTTCTTGAAGATGGCACATTTCATTCCATGTCATAAGACCAACGATGTAACCCACATCGCGAATTTATTTTTCAAATAAATCGTTAGATTGCATGGATTGCCGAGAAGCATAGTCTCAGATCGAGATACCAAATTCATAGGTCATTTTTGGAGGACGCTATGGAAGAAGCTAGGAACTAATTTGGCATTTAGTTCTACTTACCATTTGCAAACAGATGGGAAAACAGAAGTAGTCAACAGGAGTCTGGGAGACCTATTGAGAAGCTTGGTGGCAGAGCACCACAGCAGTTGGGATCAAATATTACCACAGGCAGAATTTGCATACAACGATTCGGTGAATCAGTGTACAGGTAAGAGCCCATTCCAAATTTTGTATGGGACACAGCCGAGAGGAGTTTCTGAGCTCAGGGAGCCAGAACAGGCTGAGACTAGCAGCGCTCGTGCCAAAGAGTTTGCTGAAGCAATGCAGGAACTTCACGCACAGCTGAGACAGTGACTGCAGAAGGTGAATCAGGAGTATAAGCGTAGAGCCAATCAGAGAAAGAGACAGATTCAGTTCGAAGTTAGAGATAGGGTTCTGGTGCACCTGAGGAAAGAAAGGTTCCCAAGGGGAACATATAATAAACTCAAGATGAAAAAGATTGGACCGTGCAGAGTGCTGAAAAAGTTTAGGGAAAACGCATACGAGCTTGAGTTGCCAGAGGGCATCGAGATATCTCTGATTTTTAATATTTCGGATTTATACCCCTACAGGGTTGATGAAGTAGACACTGGAACTGAGGAACCAGTGGTCCAGTGGCAGAAGAAATTACCAGTTGCATAGAAGCCTCAGATGGAGTGCATACTGGACAAAAGAGTAGGCAGGAAGACCAAGAGAAAACAATATTCTGAATACCTGGTGAAATGGAAAAATCACCCAGTGGAGGATGCCAGCTGGGGAACAGAGGCAGTTATACAAAAGCATGGGCACACTGTGCAGGAGCTCATGGATAGGAGCCCATGAAATCTTTCGAGCTGAGGAGTATGATGCAGGAGCATCCACAACTCATCAAGCGAGCCAACGCGTGGAGAAAAGACAGTTGTACAAGCCAGCAAACTTCTTTTTGAAATGTATTTTGATAGTTGTTGCGCCAAGCATTAATGAGTTGATGTAATTAAGCGCACTTATAATGTATAATAGATAGGAAGGCATTTAATAGAATTAATGCTGTTAGATAGGAATTAATTGTAGATATGATGATTCCAGTTTTCGAGGGAAAACATAATATAGGCACCCTCCTTTGTATTATTCATTCATTCCTACATTCTGAAGAGAGAGTAAGCAGAGAACTTGTGGAGATCCCTCATGTACAGATTGGATTAATAGAAAGAGCCTTTGATTCAATTCATGATAGGTGTTGTTTCTCTGTGTATGTTGGTTATATGCTTGTGAATGTCTGTTTCCTTTGTATGCATTTTCTTTGGTTATGTTGTGCATGTAAGGTCAGGTTTTAACTGAAGTCTGAGAGAAGGAGAATAAGTTTCAATTGTTTCTCTGCCTGAGCCAGGAGATTCCTGCATAGAGTGCAGTTGAATTCCTCCGCATAGAGTGCATTGAGGAGGCTCAGCAGTTGAACTCTTGTTCTCGTTTTCCCAGAGTGAATTGGGTTGTTTGAGTCATGCAGAAGAAGTCCAGGTCGAACTTGAAGTTTTCAGCCGCTAGCTGGAGTGAAGGAAGGTAGGGATTCCTATGGCTTGGAGCACATAGAATTCCGAAGTAATCAACACTTCGAGAGTTGTTGAGACCGTGCATCAGGGTGTGCGTAGAACCCCTGAAAGAATCAGAGGAAATAAGCTCAGGAGGGATAGTTTCTCGTACATATGGTGGGGACAAGCCTGGGTGATATTCAAACCAAAAGAAGCTTTGGAGAAAAGCAATTTTTCAAGGCGGGGAATCATCGGCCAGGAATTGCCGAAAGAAATCGCGAAGTCCCAAGAATCGTTGGATCGTGGAAGAGCTACGAGGGAGATAACTCGTAGAAGCAAGCGAGGAGTACCAAAGCCCATCGGACTTCAGGGTTTCGACGTTAAGCGTTTCGGGGTTTCGACCACAAAGAAAACTTGTATCATGGATTCGTGATCCGCGAAATCCTGAAGAGGACGTGGCAGTGTGAGACCTGAAGACTCTAGTGGAGTACAGGTGGAAATATACTGAAGTTCGAAGGCGGAAGGTCCAAGTCTGCACGTGCTATTGGGGTTTGGGGTTCAGAACTTTGTGGTGTCAAGGATTCGTGACATCGCATACTCCGATTTCCCGATAGGGAAAATCCCCGATAGAGTGGGAGCATTGACCGTTGACCATCGGGGATCAGGATTCAGAGTTCTGAATTGCACGAGGAGTGCGCATAGGGTTCGCGATAGTGCGAACGTCGATTTCCCAATTTGCAAAGGGGAGATCGCCGAAGGAGTTTTGCTGTGGGTAACTCCTGAGGGGAGTTGGAAGAGCGTTTTTGACTCTTCAGGCCGTGAGATTGAAGAAGGTCCTGGTGAGAGTAGGGTCCGACCATGTGGCTGAAGGCGACCTTGCACCAGATATCATCTGTCAATCAATTTCATTAAGTCTTAACTCCGTTAACCATGGTAAACACAATGAAGCATTATATAATAGGCTTACTATTATATTCCTATAAATTGCTAAAGCATAATTTGTACTAAACTCCTCACATCATTCATTAACAAACAAAAATCTTAATCTTAAAAAATTAATTGGACCATAAACTAATTCTATGTGCAACATTAAATCTCCATCCAATCTTGCATTCATCAATGACTCGTTGAAAATGAATTCATCAATTATTCATTGAAAATGAATGCTTCATCCATATCATTTTGTCAATTTCAATTAGCAATCATTATTTAAAAATTTAATTGGACCATAAACTAATTCTATGTGCAACATTAAATCTCCATCCAATCTTAAACTGTTAATTTCTATTAGCAATCATTATTTAAAAAATTAATTGGACCATAAACTAATTCTATGTGGAACATTAAATCTCCATCCAATCTTAAACTAATTCTATGTGCAACATTAAATCTCCATCCAATCTTGCATTCATCAATGACTCATTGAAAATGAATTCATCAATTACTCATTAAATCTCCATCCAATCTTGCATTCATCAATGACTCATTGAAAATGAATGCTTCATGCATATCATTTTGTCAATTTCAATTAGCAATCATTATTTAAAAAATGAATTGGACCATAAACTAATTCTATGTGAAACATTAAATCTCCATCCAATCTTAAACTAATTTTATGTGCAACATTAAATCTCCATCCAATCTTGCATTTATCAATGATTCATTGAAAATGAATTCATCAATTACTCATTGAAAATGAATACTTCATCTGTATCATTTTGTCAATTTTAATTAGCAATCATTATTTATTTCAACATACAAACTATGTAAATGATTTATTTCGATGTACAAAGTATGTAGGAACCAAGCTCTTCATCCAAAAACACTTACATAAAATAATTGTTCATCCATACCTTAGTTGCAACCATTATCTATATTTAGAGACCTCTTAACTCAAACATGATTTCATGTCATTAACTTTAAAATTATAGTTAGATTTATACATTCTTTATATAAGAAATGTAACAAATTTTAATACTAGTTTATCATGTTATAACTATGGTCGAAAACATGAAAATGAGTAACAGACCTGGTTTTTTTTTAAATGTAAAATTTTCTTTCGCAATTTCAAGTATTCAAATTTAATATTTTTTTTAGAAATTTAGTTTAATGTGAAAACAAGATTTGCAGAGAATTGTGTTACTCTCAAATTCATATTTTTAAAAAGTATATATATGAAAAATAGGGATAAATATGATGTTTTAGAGATAGATATTCTATTAAAATTTATCTTAGGTGGACATTTAGTATTTTAGAGAGATATTCTATTAAGGAAAAAAATAATTTTCCTCACAATCTACACATATTTCATTACATGATTCCAATTATTTATTTCATGTAATGATTACTTCTATGGGAACCAATTCTTTATTTCATGTGATGATTAATGAGAAAACACAAAATACCCTTGGATAACAATGTGAGGAATTTCACTTTGAATTTTTCTATTTTATTGTATTGTGAATCTCACACTATTGGATTTTTTATGTGTAATTTTCATAACATTAAAATTAGTCAAAAATTGTAGGGTTTTACAATGAAAATTATAACATATTTAGCTATTTAGTTGTTTTCAAGGATGATTTTAAGGATGGAAATTTATTTTGGGCGAATCATTTTAAGAATAGCAAATCATTTTTTGGGAAAAATCATGAAAAATTAGCCCATGAGCGAAATTTAACCCCTAAAATCATCCATGGTTGTTTTTGTTGAGAAAAATGAGATAAAAAAAAATTGATGTGTAATTTTGAGAACAATAAAACTATTAAAAAATTATACGGTTTTAAGATGAAAAACATAGCATATTTAGTTGTTTTTGTTGAGAAAAATATCTGGGATGAGACAATGTTTTAGTTGAAATTTTGTTTGAGCATATATATGGAAAACAAATTGGATATCAAACCCATCAAAGAGGAAATTAATAAGCTAATCGAATTGGACCATGAGCATAACAAAAGAGCCTTGAACCTCATAAT
>JASDQU010101922.1:179696-256239 GCA_032191745.1 Picea mariana
CATCTCACCAAGCGTTGGATGTTCACTAGGCTTCCAATCTCCATGCCACGGTTACTAGGCCCAGAGCCTCTGGTGATGATTTCTATGGTGATATTTTTAGAGGTGTTGATGGAGTTTCTAGTAGTTTTTGTGAAGAATCAACAAACAAAAGTTCAATCTCAAGGCCTTCAAGATCGAGATCATCAAAGTCATCATCATCTTCATATCCAATCTCCGAGAAGCCGAGCCCGCATCAGCCTCTATTGTCTTGGATGTCAAAGGACCAGTCTGTGTTTTCATTCACTTCAAAGATCAGGTTCTTTCTCTCCTATTAGATGCCTATGTTTTGTTGTAAAATGATTATACTCTTTATTTCTGAACTATGCTTCTAAATTTCTGTTAATGATGCAATAATGTACAAAGCATATTACAAAAAGAAATGTGTGGGGGTTAGGTTGCCAAGACGAGAAAAAATCAAGGGTACAATGAAATCCCCTTATGAATTAGATCCTCAACTATCTGCATCATATGAAATCATCCTACTGCTATTAAATAGTTCTATGCACAGTGTCCAAAGTTTAAGGCCCAGAGCAAACTGGAACCATAAATAACCATTAACTATGTTCGCCTTATATTAACCATTAATTTCTCCTGGATTGTCTGTTCATTCATGACTTTGTAAATAAGCAGATCTAATCCCTTCTGTCATCTAGATGGTGGAGCCTTAAATCGTGTTTTTGGCTAATAAATCGATTGGATTTTTCAGCGACCCACACAAAATTTGTTTTAGAAAGATAATTTGGGTGTCTTAAACTACATTATCAAAAGAAATTTGGGCCAAATTCCTTTCCTCTTAATTTTAAAAAATAGTATTTTGATGTTCAATTTTAAGACTTTTGGCTTATTCGTATTATGATAGTGTAGTGATAGGCCTTGATCAGAGAAGCTTTATGCACTCCTTGCTACTGTTTATCAAGATGTACTCAGCAATTTTAAGGATAGTTTTTAGGTATTTCTGGATATTAATATAATCTCTCTTTCAAGCAATTACTTTGATATACAATCAAAGGATGAATTTGTTTTATAAAAAAATTAGGCATTGTTTTCTTTATCTCAATGAATAAAATAAAATTCCATACTAATAAAACAAGGTGTACCTGTTATTGATTATATTAGGCATAGTTAATATTTGTCTTTTTGGGAATTATGACTTGCATTATATTTTGATATGTGGTATTCATCTGAAATGTCCAGTTCATCTTCAACTTCAAAGCAATAGTTGTTAAGGGTGTGCCTCTTATACCTAATAGGATTATTTTTCTTATTTGAAAAAATCCACCGTTGAAAAAAAAGGAACGATCTACACAGTTTCACACATTGGTGATCATATATGTTTGTAATAAAAATGTGCATCAACACAGTTGTTCATGTTGAAAAAAATCTTAGATATGGTTTATTATATAAGTAATTCAACTTGTTTTTACTGAGATTAGGTTCATAAGCAGCTCTGAGAATCCATCCAATGTGATTATTAGTGTTCATCAGACAATCTTGTTTGGACAAAAGTTTTGTTTTTCCCATATTTAGTTTTAGTCTGTATGTAATGATAACTTGCCATCTATATATGCGTGAAGCATAGATCAAATAATTTTGTCTTCCATGGAAACATGCAATAGAAAATGTTTCGAATAGCTATAATGATTGTATCATTGTACAGGCCAATTGCTCTCTCTCCAAAGTAGGACAGGTCTCTCATCTTTGGCCTCCCTTGTAGACAGGGAGTGGGCTATCCATCTCGAGATTCAAATGATGTTTCTGTTATATCCATCACTTGCTGCTCCCCTTCCCAAACTAACTTTACAGAGCCACCCGTTGTATCTTATTCCCATTTCAACAAGCCTCAGGCATTCGGCAATGGTACTGGCAGGATGAAAATGGATGATGTTTTTGGTGGCTTCCCTCAACAAAGGCATTTCAGCTTCTTGCAATCTTCCCAGAAAACAGAAGAGCCTGTCAGTGAAGTTAAGATTGCTTCATTGGCGTGACCTCACATATCTTGTTTTGTCATTTAACTCTTCACATATTGTATCTTCTTTTCCTTCATGTAGTTCTCCATTCCTAGATTAATTTCATTTATGCAATTTCCCATTCCTAGATTAATTTCATTTCTGCAATTTCCCATTCCTAGATTAAATTCGTTTACGCAATTTCCCATTCATAGATTAATTTCATTTATGCAATTTCATTTCAATCGTGTGTTTCAATTTCCTGCATTAGATTAATGATTCAGTTTTAGTCATAGCTTAAACATTAGATTAGATTAGTCCCACTTCAATTTTGCATATAATTTGCATGTGCTTTGTTAGTTTATGAACCCCGGGTTGACAAATTAGATATTTGGGAAAGTACTACAATGCAATTAATTTAACATTAGTTAGGACCAATGTAATGATTGTCATTCCCTTGTTACGATTGTTGTTCTATTTACAGGAAGTGTCATTTATTCGAATAGAACAATTTTTGTTCCCTTTATGATTGTTGTTCCTTTACAGGTGTTGCATCTCTAGAGGTCGGGTATTGAACATGGATGGTAAGAAACTATGTAGCCAACAAGTAAAATGCTTATGCCAGTGCCTATGTTCGACCGATGCATAGAGGCTATTTTTAGCACATCTTTAGAGCCCAACACTGATCCAGTTCTGTCATCAGTTAGTCCCACCCTTCATCTGAAGAGTGTCGAAGTGGTCAATCTGGTTTTGTCATCAGTCGATCCCACTCCTCCTTCAAAGAGTGACAAAGTGGTTTCTCTGGTTAAATCATTGGTCAATCGTACTCCTCCTATGAAGAGTTCCAAAGAGATCAATATGGTCCCTTCATCAGTTAGTCTGGCTGATAAGGAAGTCAATATGGTCACATCCTTATTTAAATGAGTTGACAAAGTGGTCAATCCATGTAACATCCCCGACCATCCATGATGGGCCACACTACGCCAGAGAACTCTTACCATTCTCTCTACGGAACATATTGTAACATACCCAACATCCAACTGAGTTATGCCACATAAATATTTCTTGAAATGCATGCAATTAAAACATATATACACACATAACTCTTGCGGAAGCTTTATATATAAAATGTAAACAACCAAATACATATGTAAATGCACAGATTCACACAAAAATAACAGTAAACATATACATGAAACATATACAGGAATTACCCATAAATATACAAAAAATTGTAACTGCACATATGATAACCCATAAAAATAAGCACGTAAATAACAATAAAACATGTAAATTTATCACACAATTGGCACTTATCTTGGTAAGAATGCCACCAACTGTGTGAAGAACTTCCACGAACCTCCTAGTCTTAGACCACATTGTTCATCACTCTCAACAATGAGTCACCCCCGAACTGGGACTAAACTCCACCTGGGTAAAGGGATTCCTAACCAGGCTAAAGGCTCATGGACAATAGGAAAGACTCTATCTCATATGCTCACTTAACTAACAGCCTACAGTCCCTCATTCCCCACATGGTTGTCCCACCCTAGGAAGTGTGCCCCTTCTATGCTCAATAGTCCTTTGGCTACCCCACTTCCAGGTCTTCAACAACAGGCCGAACAAGAAGTATCAGAGCCCTGTAGCTGTAGTTTAGCACCTTTAGGAAATCAATTCCCAAACAATTCTCTCACCCAGATAATTTCTCATGAGCCTGAAAACCACCTCTTCAATATCCCATGGGCCTGACAATCCGCTTCTTCATTCCAACTCCCAAGCTAACCAAGTACACCAGCACAAAATGGCTATGGATACAGGTTTAGATACAGTCATGAAGATACGAATAATAGATCAATGATGTGTGAATTCTCATGGATAATGGTTGAATGATGGAATGAATGATGGCAAAGATGATAGGAAATGAACTAATTCCCAACAATATGTATGCATGTCCCCAACTTGACACTTTCCATGTTGGGAGCTACTTTGGCCCACTTGTCCCCAACTTTAGAACTTAGGATAAAATAATTATCCATACTTTATGATTAAGAAAATATTAATATAATATTCCTTTTCATCTTAAGCTCCCTAGCTTAGCATTTTTCCTTAATTTTGTAGGCCCCTCCCTTTCCCTAACCAATTGAGTTTAGTCCGCCATCTATTTTATCGTGGTCGTTCTGCACGCAACAATGTATTTTATATTAATTATGAGACAGATAAAAAAATAGACGCACTAGCCTTTAACATCTAGGCTCTCCGGCCTAATCAAAACATAAGCATCCTAACTTATAACAAATGGCTCACCAGCCTATAAAACATAACATATAAAAAAAGGCTCGATGGCCTCACAATCGTGCACAATTAAGATGATGCAGGTGGTATGATGTAGGAGCATCGCCAACTCATCAAGCGAGCCAACACATCAAGCGGAGATTAGCTGGACAGACCAACCCAAATTTTTGAAAATACTTTGGGATTGTTG
The DNA here is from genome assembly GCA_032191745.1 of Picea mariana. Taxonomy (NCBI): domain Eukaryota; kingdom Viridiplantae; phylum Streptophyta; class Pinopsida; order Pinales; family Pinaceae; genus Picea; species Picea mariana. The sequence goes on from JASDQU010101922.1 coordinate 184,164, forward strand.
CGCAAGCCTTTAATGAACCATTTATGAAGGCGCATTGTATATTGTATTGGACCTTGAGCCTTTAATCTCTCGTCCTTTGGTATATAGGAGGCAGTTAATCTAGTTAATGCTGGTAGATAGGATTTTAATTCTAGATTTGATAGTTTAGAGTCCGAGAGGGAAAACAGATATAGACACCCTCATTGTACCATTGTAAAATAGTAGTGGAAGCATTCAGGAGGAAAGAAGAGAAAGCAGAGAATATTGCATGAGGAACACCCATGTACAGGCATTTGAATTAATAAAAGGAAGCCTTGATTCAAATTCATGGTTTGTGTTGTTTTCTCTATGTATTGATGTTATGCTCATGAATGTTTGCTTTCTTGTCATGCATTTTCTTTGTATATGCTGTGCATGAGATTTCATGTTTCAACCTGAAGTCTGAAGGGGAGATGGAATGAGTTTCAATTGTTTCTCTATCTGAGCCAGGAGATTCCTGCAAGGTGTGCAGTCGAAAATCATTCACAAGGAGTGCATTGATGAAGGCTCAGGGAGTTTAAATTTTGTTCTCGTTCACCCAGAAGTAGAAGTGCTTTGTTGAAGCCATGCAAGGAGTGCGCGGGCTGAAGAGGAAGTCTCAGTTGTGAATCTGAGCAAGGAAGTCGAAGACTGCTGCTGCAAGAGTGCGCAGAGTCGGAAGGATTCAACATTTGGGAAGTGTTGTAGGTTTTCCTCAAGGAGTGCGTGCAAGTCCCTCTGAAAGAATCAGAGTAGAAAAGCTCAAGAGGCATAGCACCTTCATGATATCGTCAAAGGAGAGCACTGGGTCCTTGCACCGTGAAAGGTTTCAGGCCAGAGTTGCAAGTGCGTGCACAAAGATCTCTTTTCCCTAAGATATTGTAGAAGCTGGAGAAAGCTCGGGAGGAGCAAGGCCTTCAAAGTTATCTAAAGGTTGCACAAAATATTTTCGTGCTAAGAAGTCCTCAAGAAGGGAGAAAAGGGAATCGAAGGTTAGGATTCACAGAGGAAATTTGCGCAATCCCGTCAGCTGTTAGATCTCGGGAAGTTGCGCAAGGTTTAAGTCCTAGCGAGTAGAGGAGGAGTCCCGGAGGAGTCATTGGGATATTAGAGTCATAGGGGTTTTGATGAGCAAGAGAATCGAGACCTGGCGAGTCTCGAATTACCGATGGAGAATCCTAGCCATTGATCTCGGCAGGACACGCGTCAGACATCAGGACAAGAGTCAGGATTTAACCCATCGGGGATTCCAGGAGGGAAGGAATCATTGCATCAGGAATCGCGATTGGCGAGGAAACGTCCATTGGCGAGGAAACCGTCCATTGGCGAGGAAACGTGGTACCGTCCATTGGCGATTGGCGATTGGCGAGGAACCGTCCATTGGCGATTGGCGAGGAACCGTCCATTGGCGAGGAAACGTGGTACACGATCCTGAAGAGTCGGAGTTTGGAGGCATCGGAGTTTTTGGAGGCAAGAAACTCTCGTATGTAGGGATCGCGATCCGCGATTTCTTGATAGGATCAGAGCTTTCCAATAGCAGGGACACGTGTCAGGAGATCCCGAGGAGTCGGGGTTTGGGGAATTGAAAGTCCTGTGCACATGACAATGGGAATCGCGATATCCCGATACGTGATTTCCCGACGGGGTTAAGGATCGTAGTGGAGGACAGGTGTCGTGACCCATCGACGTTTCGGCACATCAGGTATCGGGAGTTGGAAGCCCGAGGAATTGGCATCGCGAGTAGCGAAGTCATGATAGTGCGAAGCCGTGATAGAGTGGAAGTCCCGACAAGGCGGGATAAGGTCAGCGTTGACTGATAGGTCATCGGGAATCGGGGATTTGGGAGGTAAGTGGTCTATGACAGTGCAAGTGTTGATTTCCCAACGAGGAAATTCCCTATAAGAGTAAGGAACACGTGGGTGAATATTCATCGGGGTTCAGGGATTTGTGAGACCTGATCATGGGAGTTCAAGACTCGCGATCACGTGAGGTCCGATTTCCCAATAAGACAAAGGGAGATCATAAGGAGAGTCATGTGGGTATTGGAAGTCCCGATTAGGGATTTGAAGAGCATTTTATCTCTTCGGGCCGAGGAAAGAGAAGGTCCTGTGGGAGTGGACGTGCCCTGGGTGGCGCGTTTGCGTCAGAGTGGTATCAGAGCGAGAAAGTTTCTTTTCTTTCTATAGAAGAGAAGAAAAGAAAATTTCACCATGCTGCCGAGGAGAGAGAGACAATCACCTGATCCAGAGGATAGGGAGAACTAGAGAAGAAGAGAAAGACAAGCACAAAATCCAGAAATGGAGAGGCAGATACAGGATCTCCGAGTGAGACTAGAAGATATGGAGGCAACGCAGAGATGCACAGCCAGTGTTGGAGATTTGAGCGACTCCGAAGGCGAAGTTGAAGTCGAACAACAAGTAGAAGTTACAGCCGAATATGTAGCCAATGAGTAGTTAATTAAGGCTATCGCCTGGATGAGTTTGAAAAAAAAGATGGACATTCCAACTTATGAAGGGAATCTGGATGCAGAAGAGCTTCTAGACTGGATTAGAGCTCTTGACACTTACTTCAATTATGAAGACATCGAAGAAGATAAGAAGGTTATGCATGCTGTCACAAAATTGAAGGGGCACACAGCATTATGGTGGGACGAACTTCAAGCAGATAGACGCTGCAAAGGCAAGCAAAAGATTAAAAGCTGAGATCGAATGATTGCGAAGATGAAGGCAAAGTTCATCCCAAGGGATTATCAAATCACACTGTTCAGGACAATGTAGAACCTGAGACAGAAGTTGATGACAGTGAAGGAGTATACTGAGGAATTCTACAAGCTAAATATCAGAGCAGGTCATCGGGAGAGCGATGATGAAAAAGTTACTAGGTATATGAATGGCTTGAGATACGATATCCAGGACGAGATGAGTATGGAAACCATCCAAAAGGTGGAGGATGCGTATCAAATGGCGTTGAAAGATGAAGAGAAGTTGAGCCGTAAGCCAGGACAGTGAGGCTGAGGTAGGAGCCAGCCAAAAGGTAAGTCAGTTGCCCAAGATAGGTTCTAGAAATCCAAGGATGACTGGAAGAAGCCTTAGACTAGAATGGAAAGAGGTGGAAGTTCGTAGTGAGGCCAACATGCTGAACAACGAAGGCAGCATACAGAACATGGTGGAGGATACAGTGAAAATAACACATTTCCTTGTACCAGAGGTAGAGGAAGAGGTAGAGGTGGATTCATCACATGCTACACATGTGGGAAGAATGGACACAAGGCAGTTGACTGTCTAGATAAGAAGAAGGATGGAGGAGAAGTTCACATCCCGAGGCACAGAGGCAAGATGCTGAAGCAGAAGATGAAGAAGACAGAAGGTCATTAATGATTTTAAGGTTCTCTTAACACCCAAGAAGGAGGTGGAGGACACAACTCAAAGAAACAAACTTTTCAGAACCACATGCAAGACTAAAGACAGAAAATGCAAGGTTATCGTGGATAGCGGTAGCACAAATAATCTCGTTTCAAACGAGATGGTAGAAAAGCTGGAGTTGGAGATGACTGATCACCCGAGTCCATACAAAGTCTCATGGCTACAGAAGGGACATCAGGTAAATGTCACTAAACAGTTCTTAGTGGACATTAAGATAGGAGGATATAATGATAAAATACTCTGTGATGTTATCCCTATGGATGTGTGTCATTTATTGCTAGGCAGACCATGGCAATATGACAGGAACGTAGTTCATGATGGGAATATGAATACGTATACTTTGGAGAAGAATGGAAGAACACATATGCTACTTCCAATTAAAGATAAAGAAGTAAAACCAGAACTGAGAAATATTGTACTTCTCATGAGTAGGAAGGAACTTCTGGCGGAAGTAAAGAAGAAGGAAGACCCACAATTCTTTGTGGTCAGGAAACAAAAAATCATTTTGACCAGCACAAGAGTGGATGATTTGCCGGAAGAAATTCAGGAACTGTTGGAAGAGTTCGCTGACATTGTGGTAGATGAGTTACCTCATTCATTGCCACCAATGAAGAGTGTGATTCATCATATAGACCTCATACCAGGAGCTAGTTTTCCAAACAAAGCTGCGTACAGGTTGACGCCGCAGGAAAACGAAGAGGTTAAAAGGNCATTGCCACCAATGAAGAGTGTGAGTCATCATATAGACCTCATACCAGGAGCTAGTTTTCCAAACAAAGCTGCGTACAGGTTGACGCCGCAGGAAAACGAAGAGGTTAAAAGGCAGGTACAAGAACTGTTGGATAAAGGACTGATCATTTAAAGTATAAGCCCGTGTGCCATTCCAACAGTATTGAGTCCAAAGAAAGATGGAGGTTGGAGAATGTGCACTGATTCCAGAGCCATTAACAAGATAACCATCAGGTACAGGTTTTCATTGCCACGGATGGATGACTTGATGGACTGTTTAAGTGGAGCCAAATTCTTTTCAAAGGTTGATTTGAAAAGAGGATACCATCAGATTCGCATGAGGGAAGGCGATGAGTGGAAGACAGCCTTCAAAACCAACGAAGGGTTGTATGAATGGCTAGTCATGTCGTTTGGCTTGACGAATGCACCAAGTACCTTCATGAGGTTAATGAATGAAGTTCTGAAGGAATTCATTGGTAATTTTTTCATTGTTTATCTGGATGACATATTGATTTTCAATAAAACAAAAGCAGAACATCTGAAGCATTTAGCTGCAGTAATGAAGAAACTACAACAGGAGAAGTTGTTGATCAACATGAGGAAATCTTCATTTATGAAGACAAAACTCATTTACTTGGGATTTTCATATCAACGAATGAATGAAAGATGGATCCAAGTAAAGTGGAGGTAATTAAAAATTGGCCATCACCGAGAAATATTTTCGAGGTGAGAAGTTTTCATGGACTGGCTAGTTTCTACCGAAAATTCATCAGGAATTTTAGTGGAATTAGTGCAGCGATGATGGATACCATCAAGAAAAGACATAAATATTTTCATTGGACTGAAGAGGCAGAGAAGAGTTTCAACTTGTTGAAACAAAAGATCACGGAACAACCAGTTTTGGTATTGCCGGATTTTACAAAAGTGTTCCAGGTGAAATGTGATGCAAGTGGCTTTTCCATAGGAGCAGTCTTGAGCTAGGAGGATAGACCAATTGCATATTTCAGCGAGAAGTTGAATGAGGAAAAAGTAAATTACTCCACGTATGACAAAGAATTTTATGCTATCATACAGGCGTTGAAGAAGTGGAGGCATTACTTGATCCCGAAAGAATTTTTATTGTACAATGATAATCATGCAATGCAGTTTGTGACTCAATAGGAGAAGTTGAATCAGAAGCATGCTAAATGGGTAGATTATATGCAGAATTTTACATTTGTAATTAAACACATTTCAGGTACTGCTAACAAAGTGGCTGATGCTTTGAGCAGGAAGTGTTTGTTGCTGCAGGAGTTCCGAGTCAAAACGTTGGATTTTGAAAATCTTAAGGACATGTATGCAGGTGATGCAGATTTTGCAGAGGAATATGAAGCAGCTGAGGATCCAGTTCTCAGAGACAGAAGCCCATGGATAGATTATATGATCCAAAATGGATTGCTGTTCAAAGGCGATCAACTATGCATTCCAAATTGCTCCATGAGGGAGAATCTGTTAAAAGAAAAACATAGCGGAGGCTTGGCAGGGCTTTTTTCCCACGACAAGACATTTGCAAAGTTGAGTGAAGCATACTTTTGGCCAGGTATGCATTCGGAAGTCAAGAATTTTGTCGACATATGTAGAATTTTCCAGCATTCAAAGGGCAGGAAGCAGAATGCGGGATTCTATCAACCGTTACCCATACCCGAGAGGCCGTGGGATGAAATCAACATGGATTTTGTATTGGGATTGCCTAGGACACAAAGAGGACAAGATTCAATCTTTGTGGTGGTTGAAAGGTTTTCTAAAATGGCACATTTTATCCCATGTCAAAAGACCAGCGATGTGACTCACATCGCAAATTTGTTCTTCAAGGAGATCATTCGACTTCACGGTTTACCTAGGAGTATAGTATCGGATAGGGATACAAAATTCATTGGACATTTCTGGAGGACACTCTGGAAGAAGATGGGGACTAACTTGATGTTTAGTTCTGCCTATCATCCACAGACGGATGGGCAAACAAAGGTGGTAAATAGGAGTCTGGGAGACTTGCTAAGAAGCTTGGTGATATAGCACCACAGCGGTTGGGACAATGTGTTGCCATAGGCAGAGTTTGCTCTATCACCAAGCTTCTTAGCAAGTCGCACCACAGCAGTTGGGACAATGTGTTGCCATAGGCAGAGTTTGTGTACAATGAATCAGTGAATAGGAGCATAGGGAAAAGTCCATTTGAGATTCTATATGGCAGGCAGCCAAGAGGAGTTTCTAAACTGAGGGATTCAGAACAAATAATAACTAAGAGCGCAAGCGCTGAAGAATTCGCAGAGGCGATGAAAGAACTTCACAGCAAGGTGAAGGAGCGATTGCTGGAATCAAACTAGGAATATAAGCACAGAGCGGATCAGCTGAAGAGACAACTTCAGTTCGAAGTTGGGGATCTATTTCTGGCACATCTGAGGAAGGAAAGGTTCCCGAGAGGAACATACAACAAGTTAAAAATGAAGAAAATTGGGCCGTGTAAAGTCCTGAAGAAATTAGGAGAAAACGCTTATGAAATTGAGTTGCCGGATGAGATCGGAATATCTCTGACATTCAATGTCTCAAACTTATATCCATATAAGGCTGAGGAAGCAGGAGCTGGAAGTAATGCACAGCGAGAGGTCCAATGGCAGAAGAAGATGTTGATTGTAGAGCATCCACAGATGGAGAGTATACTAGACAAGAGAGTGAGCAAAAAGACCAGGCGGAAGCAATACTTTGAGTATTTGGTCAAGTGGAAGATGCCAGCTGGGAGACTGAAGCAGTGATACAAAAGCATGGACAGACCATGCAGGAGCTCATGGACAGGAGCCCATGAAAGTTTTCAAACCGAGCAGTATGATGCAGGAGCATCACCAACTCATCAAGCAATCCAACACATCAAACGAAGATTAGCTGGACAGACCAACCCAAATTTTTGAAAATACTTTGGGATTGTTGTGCAAGCCTTTAATGAACCATTTATGAAGGCACATTGTATATTGTATTGGAACTTGAGCCTTTAAGCTCTCATCCTTTGGTAGATAGGAGTCATTTAATCTAGTTAATGCTAGTAGATAGGATTTTAATTCTAGATTTGATAGTTTAGAGTCCGAGAGGGAAAACGGATATAGACACCCTCATTGTACCATTGTAAAATAGTAGTGGAATCATTCAGGAGGAAAGAAGAGCAAGCAGAGAATATTGTATCAAGAACACCCATGTACAGGCATTTGAATTAATAGAAGGAAGCTTTGATTCAAATTCATGGTTTGTGTTGTTTTCTCTGTGTATTGATGTTATGCTCATGAATGTTTGCTTTCTTGTCATGCATTTGCTTTGTATATGTTGTGCATGAGATTTCATGTTTCAACCTGAAGTCTGAAGGGGAGATGGAATGATTTTCAATTGTTTCTCTATATGAGCCAAGAGATTCCTGCAAGGTGTGCAGTCGAAAATCATCCGCAAGGAGTACATTGATGAAGGCTCAGGGAGTTTAACTTTTTTTCTCATTCACCCAGAAAGTAGAATTGAGTTGTTGAATTCGTACAAGGAGTGCGCAGGCTGAAGAGGAAGCCTCAGTTGTGAATCTGAGCAACGAAGTCGAAGACTGCTGCTGCAGGAGTGTGTAGAGTCGGAAGGATTCAACATTTGGGAAGTGTTGTAGGTTTGCCGCAAGGAGTGCATGCAAGTCCCTCTGAAAGAATCAGAGCGGAAAAGCTCAAGAGGCATAGCACCTTCGTGATATCGTCAAAGGAGAGCACCAGGTCCTTGCGCCGTGAAAGGTTTCAGGCCAGATTTGCAAGTGCGTGCACAAAGATCTCTTTTCCCTAAGATATTGTGGAAGCTAGAGAGAGCTCAGGAGGAGCAAGGCCTTTGAAGTTATCGAAAGGTTGCATAGAATATTTCCGTGCTAAGAAGTCCTCAAGAAGGGAGAAAAAGGAATCGAAGGTTAGGATTCGCAGAGGAAATTCATGCAATCCTGTCAGCCGTTAGATCTCAGAAAGTTGTGAAAGGTTTAATTCCTAGCGAGCAGAGGAGGAGTCCCGGAGGAGTCATCAGGATATTAGAGTCATCGGGGTTTTGCTGAGCAAGAGAATCGAGATCTGGTGAGTCTCGAATTACCGACGGAGAATCCTAGCCGTTGATCTCGGTAAGACACACGTCAGACATCAGGACAAGAGTCAGGATTTAACCCATTAGGGATTCTCGGAGGGAAGGAATCATTGCATCAGGAATCATGATTTCGCGATATCCCGACGGGAGCTGGGAACCGTCCATCGGCAAGGACACGTGGTACAAGATCTTGAAGAGTCGGAGTTTAGAGGCATCGGAGTTTCCGGAGGAAAGAAACTCTTGTATGTAGGGATCGTGATCCTCGATTTTTCGATAGGATCAGAGTTTTCCAACAACAGGGACACGTGTCAGGAGATCCTGAGGAGTCGGGGTTCGGGGAATTGAAAGTCCTATGCACATGACAACGGGAATCACGATATCCCGATACATGATTTCTTGACGGGTTTAAGGATTGTACTAGAGGACAGGTGTCATGACCCATTAGCGTTTCAGCACATCGGGTATCGGGAGTTGGAAGCCCGAGGAATTGGCATCGCGAGTAGCGAAGTCGTGATAGTGAAAAGCCGTGATAGAGCAGAAGTCCCGACAAGGCAGGATAAGGTTAGCGTTGACTGACATATCATCAGGAATCGGGGATTTGGGAGGTAAGTGGTCTACGACAGTGCAAGTGTCGATTTCCCGACGGGGAAATTCCCGATAAGAGTAAGGAACACGTGGGTGAGTATTCATCGGGGTTCGGGGATTTGTGAGACCTGATCCCGGGAGTTCAAGACTCGTGATCACACGAGGTCTGATTTCTCGATAAGACAAAGGGAGATCATAAGGAGAGTCCTGTGGGTATTGGAAGTCTCGATAAGGGATTTGAAGAGCGTTTCAGCTCTTCGGGCCGAGGAAAGAGAAGGTCCTGTGGGAGTGGACGTGCCATGGGTGGCGCGTTTGCGTCATGGTATCTTGGAATGTGCACACTTCATCATTTCACTACGCAGTACATGTGTGCACTATGCCTTGAAATGGTCATAAAAAATGATATCAAAAATCTCACCAGCTTAAGTACATTTACACTTACAATTGGGTTCAGCCTTAGGGGTATTACAATCTGATCCCATCCTCGTTCAATCTCACTCTCCCATTCGAAAGTGCAACCCAAATGGTCGATCCCTTTACATTCATCGACCCCATTCTCCCCCTGGGGAAAAAAACCCCAAGTCGTCGATCTGATCCTATAATCGGTCGATCCTACTCTCCCTCTAGAGAGTAAACCTGATACATTCCACGTTTTACTCATTGATACAAAATCTACCATGTTGGGGTGTACTCCTCCTTCTCTCATGAAATCCCCTCCAAGTAATGAGGCCATCCTTTTTTATTGGGGTGTGCTAACTGGACCTCGTCTTCCCTCTCACATTTATTTCAATATTACAGTACATGTTTGTGGTCGGGACGTTCCTCTGATGTTGATAGATGAAGGTGTGTCCATTAGTATTTTATCCTCTATTTCTTGTCAAGCTTTGGGTTATCCTCAACTTGTACCAGTTATGCGGAATATATTAGCTTTTAACAAAAGAACTAATCACCCTTTATGATTCCTTCCTTAATTTTGCCGTAACTTTGGGAGGGAAAACTATCTTTATTGATGTTATGGAAGTTGAATACCCCATGGATTTCGATTTACTCCTTGGGAGAAATTATATTTATTCCATGAAAGCTATTGTGTCCACTCTTCTTCGTGTTATATCTTTCCTAATGATGGAATAATTGTGGCTATTGATCAACTTTCATTCGTTGGTCCTGACTTGATTACCAACCCAATGACCTCCCTAAACAGTTCTTATATGAAAACAATATCTCCCCCACCACATGTCAATTATGTGGCTTTATCTCCGATGCCTTCAACTATCGATGAAGATGAGCCTCTCACTGTGAGATCAATCTCATAGGGCTATTAGAGCATGATCCCCTTACCCCTATTGTGGCCATCGACATGTGTTCCTTCTAGGGTGTACATCTTCCATCAAGTTAAGATCTCTTGGAGTCCATGACTAAGCTTTTTCCCATGACATGGTTTCCTTTCGGAGCATTATCCTCTTGGAGTTCGCAATCAAGAACCTACAATCATATTTGTCCTTTCTGTATCAAAATCATTACAAAATGCAACAGAAACCGCGAACATAGTTTTCCTCTCTATATCAAGCTCGTTAAAAAATGAAACAAAATATATGAGCATAGTTTTCCTCTATGTAGCAATCTCGTTAAAAAATGAAACAAAAATATGGGGATTGAACCCGGAACCTTGAGCATACTTTTTCTTATCTATGAAAATCTCGTTAAAAAATGAAATAGAGGTTTTCAACATAGCTTTTGTTCTCTGTGGCAAGCTAGTTAAAAAATGAGACAAAGGTCTCGAGAATAGTTTTCCTCTATGTAGCAAGCTCGTTAAAAAATGAAACAAAAATATGGGGATTGAACCCGACACCTTGAGCATAGATTTTATTCTCTATGGAAAGATTGTTAAAAAATGAAACAAAGGTTTTTAGCATAGTTTCAATTCTTTGTGGAAAGGTCGTTATAAAATTAAACAGAGGCCTCGAGCACAGTTTTCCTCCCTGTGGCAAGTTCATTAAAAAATGAAACATAAATTTGGGGATTGAACCCGAAGCCATGAGCATAGTTCTTTTTATGTGTCAAGCTCGTTAAAAAATGAAACAATCACCTCTCCTATCAATTCGAATCTTTCGCTAGATCTCATAGATATTGAGTCGAGTCTTTCATTAGGTCTCGTATTTGAACCTTCCTTTCATCCACCCTTATCCTTTTTCTCCATCTAGTAGATAAATTGGTGACAACCTCAAAGTCAACGAATGAAATGAAGCTTGGTGGGGCATGTCTCCAGCCTTTGATTATCATTTTGGAGTTATGCTACTATCTTTTCAAGCTAGGGGTAGTGTACCAACCATCCATGGGTATCCCAACCTTTGGAAATTACGTTGGGAATTTACAAGAATAAGTTTAATTTAGTTTCAATATTGTGTAAAAATAAAACCAATACCGAACTTAGTATTTGTTCTTTCGCGTGCTTGTAACTACATGAGAATGTAACCGAGTAGACTTTTATCACTTTTTTGGACTCGTAAAGGTTATACGAAAAAGCAACCCCTTGGAGTTTCTTTTAATCTCTTGTCAGACTCCGTAAACATGAAAATATTGTAGAGTGATATTGCTTCCTTTAACACTCGTTAAAAGGTTCGAAAGGGCATCTTTCAATTGGTAGGTTATCTCTTTTTCCACCTCGCGAGACTAAAATTACGAAAAAGGATAACCTTAGAGTCACCTTCAAGCTCTCTTCAAACTCTCTAAACATGAAAAGATTGTCGAGTGATATTGCTTCCTTTCACACTCGTTAAAAGGTTTGAAAGGGCATCCTTCAAGTGGTAGTTTATCTCTTTTTCTTCCTTGTGATACTAAAATTACGAAAAAGGACAACCTTGGAGTCCCCTTTATGTTCTTTTTAGACTATCTAAACATGAAAAACCATGGAGTATTCCTTCTCTGGACTCGCCAAACTACACATTGAAGGGAACATATGGGAATAAAACCTTACTTCTTCCATTTCTTTAAAAAAAGGAAGAGGGACTTACCAAAGGTGAGTTGTGTCAAGCATTTGTTATCCTCCTCAAGATCATTAAAAAAGAAAGGAGTACTCATTTATCTGGGTGGGGGCGAAATTTCAAGGAAGTGGGTCAAGTTTTTTAGAATCCTTTATGGTAGCTTTTGTCGCCCTTGAACATGGAACATGTTTGCGTCTCGTCTTACAGTTGGGTAATCTTCTTTTCTTTGAGTCATACCAATTCCATGTGTCACAATACTTTTTCATCCAATCAAACAGTTCTCTTATTGTCGTTACATTACATTTTGTTACTCGTCGATTCAATGTTTCCAAGTCAATTTCCATACCTCATCATGTTCAAGGGAAGTTTCACTTCAAACCATCCATCTGCAGTATTACCAGATTCCATTTCTTGTGTCAGTCCATACTCATTTGATTCACCATATTATATCACTTTCCTATGTCAATTTTTTTTCGTTGATGGGGGATACATCAAGGCCCTCCTTCGACGAGTCTTTTTTCAACTTCAACACATCATCCAAGAATTAGACTTAGAAACCAATTAGTACCTTGTGACTTGCATGCCTCAATGGTAGGCCTCCTCACCTCCAACAGTAGGTTTACATCATTGACCTCTAATAAGATGATTCCATGAATTTTCGAACTCAGGTCATCTATTTACATTCACTGGAATGTACTAGGGTACCTTGGGAGTCATTGACATCATTGGTTATTTCCTTCGCACTTGTTAATGGTTTACCTCAATCACCGGTAATCAAGTGGTTTCTACCATGTTCGAAATCAAAACATCTATTCACATGGATAGATTCATACACCATCGGGATTGGGACAAAGACCCTGGGTTGATCATTTACTCTGTTAAATAGCTTTTCCCAGGCTATGAAGGAGATCATTTGAGCATGTTGATGTATAGACTGTCACATAGATCCACATTGTATTGGTATGTGGCTATATTTTATCATATCGTAGCTCCACTATGTATTTTTCCGTGGCTACGATCAGTTCATGTCATGGAGGTATGGATCCACATTGTATATTTGGTGGCCATATCCTTAGTAAATATTTTTCATAGATCCATAGTCTATTGGTTGGCGGTCATGTTTTGAGTGATCTCATGTTCCGAACATAGGTATTCCTGCCTCGAAAATGGAACATTTTTTTATATTGTTTGATGGTTGTTTGTATCTTCTTCCAGGTTCTCCAAATCCACACCCTTGCATTTAATATTTGTAAAGTGTTCCGGCCATCATTCTCTATTCTGACCTCACACTTTAGGGGGAATTCTGTTACAAAAGAAATTTTCACACCTAGGTACCTCACCCTAAGTGTCGTAAGTGTCATATAAGTGTTTCATACACCTTGAAACCATGGAATAACCTATGTCACAATCCCTAGTCAATGTTGAGGAGGGATATATTACATGAAGGCCAAAATACCAATTGCTCATGAATTATTGATTTATTTATTTTGTACTGGGGGAATCGGCAACTGGTGGTTCTCGTACTCGCGTGACACAGGTTCAATCCTCGTCGGCTACCACTATAACCCCAGGTGCAACCACCCAGCCTGCAAGAATGGTGCACGAGTAAATCTGGGTGAGAATCGAACATGAGACTTCATTTTTACAAATTTCCTTCCATTTACATGGCACTTGCCAATCCGTCTACACCCGTCTAGGCAATTGCTCATGAATTATTATTAATATTCATTAAAAAGAAATTAATTAAGTGTGAGAATCCACCGCACATTTGGTTTCATATTTTTTAGGGAAGGTGGATGATCTCATGGATGGATGAAATATTTCCTCCTTAAAATCCTTGAGATATATTTCCTCCCTAAAATCCTTAAAAAAATATTTTCTCCCTAAATATCTTTCAGATCCCCTTTTAGTGGATCTGATGACTGATCCTCTCCATGGTGGTTAAGCCTCCAAATCATATATAATGAGGTATTTCCATGGAGAAGGGGAGAATATATGATTTTATAGATACAAAACTTATGATATAAAAAAGGAGGCATATTCAATGTATCAAACCTATGATCTTGGGAGAAAGCTTTAGGATATCAAACGTATAATTTTGGGATCTTTGTGCAAGGATTGGATGAGGAGGACTTGGGGAAGTTGTTGCAACTACATATATAGTTTGTAAGCATTTATTTAAGAGTTCTCATTAATATATTGCTTGGCCTATTTCCTTATAACCTATGTCTCTTTACATATGTTTGTCTTATAGATGGATTTTATTGGACTAATATTATAGAGTAGAGTAGGAGTTCTTTGTCTCGTCTTCGATTGCATTACAGTGTCAAACAATGCTAAGGATATTGGAGATCAAGCTCAAGTTGGAACAACAAGGAAAAACATCGGAAGAAGGTGCATCACACTTTCATCCTTCTCCTTGTCTTTCTGATTAGTTAGTTATATTCAAAGTGTTGGATTATTGAGAGGGGGGTTGAATCAGTAATAGAGAAATTTAATCATTTTTAACCATATAATAAAAGTTTTATATCAATGTATCATTATCATCCAATAACTTCAGAGTAAATAAGCAATGAGCAATTGAACAATCATACACATAAATAGTACACCGGTGTTTTACATGGAAACCCAAAGCTAGAGAAAACCACAGAATGATTTTTATTAAATATCTTGAAGAATTAGACTCATTGGAAGCACCGAATTCCTTTGTTTTTCAGCTGCAACTGGAAGGAATCTCCAACACCCTTGCTTCTCATTCTACAACCTAAAGGAATCTCCAAATCCCCTACTCTCTGGATACAACTAGAAGGACTCTACAACCCCCTATGTTCTTTGGCTACAACTGGAAGGTGGATACAACCACATGTCCTTTCCCCTTCCAACTGCCCTGAAGTAGAAGTAGAATGATGGAACCACTATAACACTATCACTGTGAGATATATCGTTGTAAACATGTACCAATAAACCTGAACCATGTATCAACCATGCATCAACCTATATCTAAACCTGTAATCAACCTGTACCATAAACAAGTGCATCAACCATGCACCAACCTGTTCCAAACAACCTGTAATCAACATGTACCATAAAAAAGTGCATCCAAACATGTAACAAGTATGTACCAATCATGTGTCAACTACTCATCAATATGTACCAACATCATCAACTATACACCTCATGTATGAGCCAACTCATCAACTACTTGTCTCAACCATGTACCGAACATGTACCTTAACCAAAAGCCCTCTTCAATTTTATCATCCAAATATGATTTGTAAATCTATAATAGACCTAGTGTATATAATCACATACCTACAAACCTTCCTTAAATTTTGCAACAAGAGACTATCTTTTTCATCAAACTTTTCTTTAGTCTCACATGACTAGTTTGGGATTAGTCAACAACCCTAACTTGAAATAATCATAACTATGTAACTATAATGAATAAAAATATGAAAATAATACAAAATTTTCTTTAGTATGTTTTATGCAATTCCTCTAGGTGTCACTACTTGGAACCTCTCAGAAAGGGAGTTATAGAAAAAATGACATACCTTGCTGAATTCTGACTTATTCTAGAGAGAGACCTTGTAGAGCCTACCCCACATGGAATATTTGTTGAATGGATCTTAAATTGTTACATAAAATACTAAAGACTGTAATATAACTAAGAATAATTTATGATGTTTTTACCCAAAACGGTTGTTTTAGACTAGTTTCAGGACTAGCCACAAACCCTATTTTCCACAGAGTGTAACTCAAAAAATGCAATGACCCACAAGTTGAATATTTTACCACAGATAACTGAATATGTTTCCTTAATGGACTATCAATTTTCATGGTCTAAATCATTCTAGAAAAAAAATTATTGCGAAAATGGTGAGATGACCTATAAATAACATACCTTAGAAAGCATCATCAAAATAATTTATCCTCCCTTAAATTATGACCTTCTTATATTCACCTCCCCTCTGAAATTTGGCTTAGATGTCCTTTAGTTATGTCATTAACCTATAGATATTCAATATTCTCAATTGTGATGTAAAATGAGAGAGTCTTGCCTCTTATTTATACTCTCCATCTTCTAGGTCACTTAACCCATTTCTAGGTCACTTAATCTATTTCTAGGTCACTTAACCCATTTCTATGTCATTTAACCCATTTATAGGTTATTTAATCTATTTTCCTCATTTTTAGGGTTAACCACTTTCCATAATTAGAAAGTTCTCCATTACTTTATCATTTAAATATTCATCCTTGACTTTGTCACCTCACTTTATCATTTAAATAATCTTCTTTGATTTTGTCACTTCACTTTATTATTTAAATAATCCTTATTGACTTTGTCAGTTTACTTTGTCATTTAAATAACAATTTCTTCTTTGCAAGCTCTTTAACTTCTTTGACCTTTTGGGGATTCAAGCCAACAAATGAGGGTCCTCCAACTTTGTAAGGCCATAACTCTCAAACTGTGAGGAGTTATGTGACGTTCCACATACCACCAGAAATGGCATGACATGTACTATGTATATAGAAGACTATTACATTCAAATATATTGAAACTCCTACCAACATACATGGAAAAACCTTGGTTCCATTACCCAAACCTTTGTGCTACCAGAATTCACTACCATACTTTCTTCAAGGGTTGACATCAATGAAAACCAACCTTAATCAACAATCTCCCCCTTTGGCATTGATGGAAACTCTCTGATGCAATACTGAAATGATATCAGTCATGCTCCCCCAAGAACCATGATTCTATCGTTTGTATATTTGTGACCATTGCTCCCTCTGGAATCATGCCTATGTCCTCTACATCTTATAGATCTCTCCCCCTTTGTCATCAATGGAAAAAGGTATCTTTCCATCTCGGGTTGCTCCCCCTAACTGAGTAGTCCTCTTTATGGTGTTTCCTCGTGTACATCTGAGACATATAAGATAAGAATTCAAAAGAATTCATTTTGGAGTATAAATAACTCTAAATATCTGACGAAGATACTCAAAGGATTCCCATGGAAGTTTTTTTGTAAATATGTCTACCACTTGTTCTTTTGTGCCCACATACTCAAATCTGATCTTCTTTTCGACAACATGTTACCGTAGAAAGTGATACTTTATTGGAATGTGCTTTGTCTTGGAGTGCATCACCAGGTTCTTTGAGATATTGATGGAACTTGTATTATCACAATAGATTGGAATGGGCTCATCATACTCAACCTGTATATTTTTCAAAGTTTGTTTCATCCAAAGAACCTATGTACAACATGATGTTGCTGTAGTATGCTATGTCTCGACAATAGATAGAGATATCGATGATTATTTCTTGCTTATCCATGATACTAAACACTCACCCAAGTAGAGCGTTGCTCCACTAGTGCTTCATCGATCATCAATACAACCTTCCCAATCTGCATCTATGTAGGCAATAAGAGATAGATCCTTTCCTTTTGTATACCATAATCCAAACTCTTTTGTTCCTTTGAGATATCTGAAAATTCTCTTCACTTCTAATACATGTGATTCCTTTGGTGCTACTTGAAATCGTGCCACTTGTCCAACTATCTGGATTACATTTTTTCTCGATGTTGTCACATATAGTAGGCTACCAATCATTGACCTGTATTGCCTCTGATCTATAGACTTTGAATCATCATATTTGCTTAACTTGTAATTGGTTTTCATGGGAGTGATAATTGGTTTGCAATCTTCCATTTCAAACCTCTTTAGCATTTCTCTGATATACTTGGTTTGAGAAATTAAAATTCCTTGGTTTCTTTGATGTATCTGAAGTCCCATAAAGAAGGATAGTTCTCCAAGTAATAAAATTTCAAATGCATTCTACATATCCTTTGCAAATATTTGTCTTAACCTATCATCATCGCTACCAAAAAATAATATCATCAACACAAACTTCAATTAATAAAATATTATCTTGACTTACCTTGATGTAGAGATTGAGGTCTGCACTTCCTTTTCTGAACCCTGCTTGTTGTAGATATTTATCCAGTCTAGAGTACCATGCTCTAGGAGCTTGTTTTAGACCATTAAAGGACTTATTTAATTTTCAAAAATAGTCTGCATTCTCTTAAAACTTAAATCCTTCTCGTTGTTCAATGTAGACTTCTTCTTCAAGTTCCCCATTCATAAAAGATGATTTTACGTCCATCTGATACACTTTAATATTTTTGGAGAATGCATAAGCTAAAAGCAATCGAATTTCTTCCATTCTGGAAACTAGGGAAAACGTCTCTTCAAAGTCGATTCCTTCAACCTGTGCATATCCTTTACATACCAATCTATCTTTGTTCCTTGTAACGTATCCATATTTGTTCAATTTATTCCTGTATACCCACTTTGTATCGATCACATTCTTATCCTTTGGTCTTGGAACCAATTCCTAGGTGTCATTTTTCTCTATTTGATCCAATTCTTCATCCATGGCCTTGTTCCAAAATTCATCCTTGTTTTCCTCTTCAAAATAGGTTGGTTCGATTGTATATGTGAGTGCTAGGTGTGTTTGTTTTGATGAGTAGATTCTTCTTCTAGTCTCAACTCCTGCATATTTGTTTCCGATAATCTAATTTGAAGGATGATTCTTCTGTACTTGTTTGCTAGGTGTATTTGGAGGCACTTGTTGAACTTTCTCTTCTTCTTCTGTCGGATTCTCTTCATCTTCCTCTTCTACTTCCTTTTCATCTTCTGGTTTTTATTTGAAAATTTGTTCCATTGATTCATTTTCTTCTTCCTTTGATTATGGCTTGCATGTTTCAACAATTGTTACGTTGATGCTTTCTAAAAATTTATTCATTCTCAAATTGTAACACTTGTATGATTTCCTTGTACTTGAGTAACCAAAAAGTACTCCTCTGTCCACACAAGAGTCAAAATTTCCCATTTTTCCATCTTCTCTTTTGATGTAGCATTTGCTTCCAAAAACTCTTAAGTTCTTCACATTTCCTGGTCTTTCTTTCCATAGCTCGTAGAAAGTTTTATCAATGTTGTTTATGAGCATTACTCTATTTTGACTGCGAACTTTTGTATGCACTGCATGTGTCCAAAATATCTCTGTCGATTTGGAATCCATTAGCATTGTTCGAGCCATTTCCTGTACTGTCATGTTTTTTCTTTCAACAACTCCATTATGTTGAGGTGTCCTAGCAACAAAGAATTTCCTTTTTATTCCATGAGTGCTGCAGTAGTCCATAAATTTCTTTGAATTGAACTATCCTCCATTATCAGATCTCAAGCATTTGATTTTTGAATCTATTTAATTTTCAACCATTTCCTTATAGATCTTGAAGTTTTCAAAGGATTTTGACTTATTATTGAGAAAGCAAACTGCAGTCACTCTTGTATAATCATCAACTAATAACATAAAGTATTTCTCACCCTTTAAAACCTTTATTGTAGTTGGTCCAACTAGATCAATATGAAAATTTTCCAATGGTCTTGTTGTTGAATATTCCTTTGATTTGAACCTAGTATTTGTTTTCTTTCCTTGTTGACAATGCTTGCATAAATTTTTGGTTGGTTTCATTATTCGTGGCATTTCTCTGACTGCTTCTCTTCTGATGACTTTGACAAGGTTATCAAAATGTATGTGACCCACTCTTTTGTGCCATAACCAACTTTCATCTTCCTTTCCTAGACAACACTTTTCATTTCCAATTTCACTTAATACATATATGTTGCTTGAAGTTCTCACAGCTGTAGCAATCAATTTTCCTGAACCTTCTTTTCTTATCTTGCACTTTTGTGAATCGAAAGTAACTTTATGACCTTGGTCATACATTTGACTCACACATAGAAGATTATGTTTCATATCTTCTACTAGTAGAACATTTTCTTCCTTGGTACTCTTGTTCCCAATTCTGAATGTGTCTTTTCCAATGATTTTAGTTGAATCGTCATTTCCGAAGGAGACTGATCCATCTCTTTCATTTCATAATGTAAGAAACATGTCTCTATCACCTGTCATGTGTTTTGAATAGCCACTGTCAACATACCAACCATGTTTCTTCTGCTTAGCTTGTAGAGCGAGTGTGCATTCTTCATTGCTATATTGATCCTGTTTTCTTATCCATGTCCTTTTCTGAGGTTCATGTATGTGATTGTTTTTATTATGTTTTGATTCTCTAAGAGGGACTATCATTCTACAATCTTTGGCCATTTGTCCAGAATTGTTACATTTGTAACATACCACTTCAGTGCTCAAAGATTCAAACCTGTTGTAACTTCTTCTTTGTGTTTCACTAGGCCTTCTTGGATATCCCTTTTATGTATGAATTTCAAAGTTGTTTGTGTTCCTGTTGTTAGCTCTGTAATTCACAACTTTATGTCCAAAATTATTACATGCATAACATAAAACAAAAAAAATA
Source organism: Picea mariana (assembly GCA_032191745.1). Classification (NCBI taxonomy): domain Eukaryota; kingdom Viridiplantae; phylum Streptophyta; class Pinopsida; order Pinales; family Pinaceae; genus Picea; species Picea mariana. The sequence continues at coordinate 204,372 of JASDQU010101922.1, forward strand.
GTTTGATACCTAGGAGTTGAAGATCTTCTGAAAGGAGGTACTCTGATAAATTATTCCTCTTCCTGAGACCTATCTGTTGGTTGTTGATTCTGAAATATGAATCTTCTCAGTGGAGGAGTGTCCCTGTAATATTCCTTGTAGATATTCCTATCCCCCTTGATTGTTTCTGGATAGCTTTTTGGATATGTTTCTTGCTCTGTTATTTTGGAGCTCGATCATTTTTATGTTTGATTGTATCCAAGTCTGGATCTATCGTGATGGGATTTTTTACTGTTGATAATGTCATCCAAAAATTTTGAGTTGTTCTCCATATTTTTCTTTTGAATATCCTTTCTTAATGTTACAATCTCTTCTTCCAAATTTCCTATTATGTTGTCTTTTTCTTCTAGTTGTTCTTTGAGTGCTTGTTCAATTCTTTTATCTTCTTCTATTTGAACCTTCAAATTTGTGATCATTTGTTCTAGTTATTGAGTGTCTTATTTCTTGTCTAGTTCTGCTTGTAGTTTCTTGTTTTTCTTCTTTTCTCTTCTGATAAATTCTATGGCACACATTAATTCCTCTAGGTAGTCAACTTCTGCCTCTTCAATTTCTTCTTCGACTTCTTCATATTCTTCTTCAAATTCTTCTTTATCAGAGTCTTCTACTACCATGAATAGAACTCTTTCTGTCTCATTGTCACTGACTTCATCTTCATCTGATGATGAGATGTTTTCTTTGGTGCACAATATTTTCTTGAAAACTTTCTTTGTGGTTCTTTTTCCTTTATATGTTTGTTTGCCTTTTGAGTAACCTTCATCATTTCTCTTTTTCTTATAAGGGTATTTGTTAGTAAAATGACCAATACCATCACAATTTAAAAAAATTGAATGAATCTTACCTCTATACCTACCGTCGGTTCCCTTGTTCACTCTTTTGACAAAGATGGCCACTTCTTCATCATCTTCTGAGATGTCATTGTTGTTGCTATGTTCTTCTTTTTGCCTTCCATTTTTCTTTAACTTTTGTTATGCTTTGAAGGTTGCTTCTTTTATATCTAGATTTTTTTTTTCAATTCTCATTTCATATGCCGTGAAGATTCCATGTAATTTGTCCATGCTTATTGAGTTTAAATCTTATCTTTCTTCTAGTGCTGATATATTAGGGTCAAATCTCATAGGAAGAGATCTTAGTAATTTTTGAACAATTATAGATTCTTTGATTTATTGTCCCAATCCTATGATTTCATTTATTGTTTCATCAACTCATAAAAAGTGAGCTGCAATATTCTCATCTTTTTTCATCTTAAGTTGTTCAAACTGACCTCTATAAGTTTGAAGCTTTGTTGCTTTGACTTTTGAATCTCCTTCATAAATATTTTTAAGTTTTTCCCAAATCTCTTTAGCAAATTTACAATGTGCAACTTTGGTGAATACAGTTTCACTAAGACCATTCAGAAGTGCATTTTTGGCTTTGGAATTATTCTGACCGAGTTTCACCGATTTGTCATTTGTTGGAAAAACTGTCGGTGTTGTATATCCATCTACAATTGATTGCCAAATTTCAAATCCTTATGCATATATATATGTTTCCATCCTTATGCTCCAAAGTGCATAATTTTTCCCATTGAAATTTGGTATTCCATTTTCATACAAGTTGTTTCTCTACATGATCTACCTTTCAGTGGTTAATATGATTTCTGAAGGAACCTGCTTTGATACCAATTGTTGGATTACTAAGAGGGGGGGTGAATAAATAATAGAGAAATTTAATCCTTTTTAACCATATAATCCAAGTGTTATATCAATTTAGCATTATCATCCAATAAATGCAAAGTAAATAAGCAATGAACAAATGAACAATCATACACATACACAATACACCAGTGTTTTCCGTGGAAACCCAAAGCGAGATAAAACCATGAATTTTTTTTTCTTATATGTCTTGAAGAATTACATTCATTGGAAGCACCAAATTCCTTTGTTTTCCAGCTGCAACTGGAAGGAGGCTCTAACCCCCTTATTTCGCAGGCTAGAACCTCAAGAAAGCTCCAACTCCCCTATTCTCTGGCTACAACCCCCTATGATCTTCGGCTACAACTGAAAGGTGTCTACAACCACCTATCCTTGCCCCATTCAAAAACCCTAAAGTAGAAGTAGAATGATGGAACCACTGTCACACTATCACTATGAGATATACCACTATAAACATGTACCAATAAACCTGAACCATAAATCACCCATGTATCAACATGTACCTCTACCTTTAATCAACTTGTACCATAAACAAGTGAATCAACCATGCACCAACCTGTACCAAACAATTTGTATTCAACATGTACCATAAAAAAGTGCATCCAACCATGTACCAAGTATGTACCAATCACGTGTCAACTACTCGTCAATTATGACTCATCAATATGTACCAACATCATCAACTATACACCTCTTGTATGTGCCAAATCATCAACTACTTGTCTCAACCATGTACCCAACATGTACCTTAACCAAAATCACTCATCAATTTCATCATAAAAATATGATTTGTAACTCTTTAATAGACCTATTTTATATGATTACATACATGCAAACCTTCCTTAAGTTTCCCAACAAGAGACTAGCATTTTCATCAAACTTTTCTTTAGTCTTACATGACTAGTTTGGGATTAGTAAACAACCCTAACTTGAAATAATCATAACTATGTACCTGTAATGAATAAATATATGAAAGTAGTACACGATGTTCTTCAGTTTGTTGTATGCAATTCCTCTAGGTGTCACTATTTGGAACTTCTTAGAAAAGGAGTTATAGAAAAAATGTCATACCTTGTTGAATTCTAGCGTATTCTAGAGAGAGAACTTGTAGAGCATGCCTCACATGGAATATTTGTTGAATGGATAGGAAAATGTTACACAACATACTAAAAAATGTAATATAACTAACACATTTGGTCTTACTGAATTTGGATCTGTTTTGAAGAAGCTATGATGTTTTTACCCGAAACACCTGTTTTAGACTAGTTTCAGGACTAGCGACAAACCCTATTTTCCACAGAGTGTAACTACAAAAATACAATGAACCACAAGATAATTTTTTACCAAAGACACTTGCATATGTTTTCTTAATGGTATATAAATTGCACGGTCTGAATCATTCTATAAAAAAAATTATTGCAAAAATGGTGAGATGACCTGTAAATAACATACCTTAGAAAGCATCATCAAAAGAATTTATCCTCCCTTGAATTCTGGCCTTCTTTTCTTCACCTTTTCTCTAAAATTAGGCTTAAATTTCCTTTGGTTACCTCATTCACCTATATATATTCAATATGTTCAAGTGTGATGTAAAATGAGAGGGCCTTGCCTCTTATTTATAATCTCCATCTTCTAGGTCACTTAACCCAATTCTAGGTCACTTAACCTATTTTCCTCATTTTTAGGGTTAACCACTTTCCATAATTATAAATTTCTCCATTACTTTATCATTTAAATATTCCTCCTTGACTTTGTCACCTCACTTTATCATTTAAATAATTTTCTTTGATTTTGTCACTTCACTTTATTATTTAAATAATCCTTCTTGACTTTGTCACTTTAATTTATCATTTAAATAATAATTTCTTCTTTTCAGAATCTTTGACTTCTTCGACCTTTTGGGGATTCAAACCAACATATGAGGGTCCTCCAACTTCGTAAGGCCATAACTCTCAAACTGTGAGGAGTTATGTGACATTCCACATACCACCTGAAATGGCATGACATGTACTATCCATATAGAATAGTATTACCTTCAAATATATTAAAACTCATACCATTATACATGAAACAACCTTGGGTCCATTACCCAAACCTTTTTGCTACCAGAATTCAGTACAGGACTTTGTTCAAGGGTTTACATCAATCGCAACCAACCTTAATCAAAACAAAGGAATGTTAGCATGTTTTCTGTCTTGGTATAGTGGTATAGAATCCAAGAGGAGATTCATCTGTCCACAGGGGGATTTTCCTACAACAGTGACCCAAGTAATGGATCTATTCTTGGTAAAAAGAACACTTTCTCATCTTGGCATACAATTGTTTTTCTCTGAGCGCTTACAATACTAGTATTAGGTGATGTTCATGCTCCTCCTCAGACTTAGAATAAATAAGTATGTCATCCAAGAATACTATGAAAAATTTATCCAAATAATTTTTGATAATGACATTCATTAAGGAGATAAAGACAGTTGGTGCATTGGTCAATCCAAATGGCACCACTAAAAATTCATAATTCCCATACCTGGTTCTAAAGGTTGTCTTCTTCCTTGATTCTTACCTGATTTTATCCTGATATCAAGTCTATCTTTGAAAATATCTTTGCTCCTCTTAGTTGATCAAAGAGGTCATCAATTTTGGGTAGAGGATAGTTTTTTGTTTATAATAGAATTATTCAACTGTCTAAATTGAATACACATCCTCAAGTTTCCATATTTCTTTTTTACAAAGAGTACTGGTGCTCCCCAAGGTGAAACACTTGGACGTATGTATGATTTCTACAACAATTCCTCCAACTGCATTTGTAATTATTTTAAATCGGGCRTACTCATTATGTAAGGTGTTTTAGACACCGGGGAAGCTCCTGGAACTAGATCAATAGAGAAATATATCTCCCTTTTTGGTGGAAACCCTGGTATTTCTTCGAATACATCCTTGAATTCTTGTATTATTGATAAATATTCAAGGCTTGGCCCCTTATTATCTTTTGGATCCTGCACATTTTCCGCATACAATCGAAATCCTTTTTTGAAACATATCTTCAGTTGTAAGGCTAAATCTCCCTTATAGAGATGGGTCTTGGAACTCCTTTCACTGTGCTTTGTTTTCCATCTCCATCAAGACATGTAAATGTCTTTCTATGATAGTCTAGGACAACATTATGCTTGTCCAACCAATCCATTCCAATTAGAATGGTATGATATTTATAGAAACACTAGTATTCACACCATTAATACTTATGGAACAACTTATGACCACCTCATGGATTCTCCTTTTGGTTCCAGTGGCTAGTTGAACGAAACATGATTTTCCAAGATTAATTTTCTCCAAATGTAAACCTTCCACTATTTTAGGATCAATGTAACAATGACTTTCTCTTTAATCAATTAGAATAAAAACAAGTTGATTTATGATCTTACCTTCCACCTCGATCATGTTGGATTGGTATTATGCTTGTCGATAATCTAAGGCTGCATAAATCATACCCATGTCTTCGACTATTGTATCCTCTTGGTTTTTGTGCATGGTAATCACTCTTTCCTTTTTGTGTGGGAAATACTTGTACAAGGGATCTTCTTTGCATCCCCAAAATTGGATTGGTGGTCTTTCCCTTTTTCCCAAGGATTCTTGCTTCTTGGAATAATCCTTAGAATATCGGTCTTGCTGATTTTTATTAGGCTCATTTCTATTGGAAGGAGGTTTGAATCCCTTCTTCCTCTGATCATAAGTCTCCTTCTTCTTATCCTTCCAAGTTTTCTGCATGGATTCTCTGGCATGGCCTTGATCATACAAGTATTTAGCCTTCTTGATGGCCTCAATCAAGGTCTTGGGCTCATAATACTGAATCTTTTCTTTATAAAAGGATGGCAGTCCACTCAAAAACCTCTATTTCTTTAACTTTTCATCGTTTATAAACCCAACATACTTTAATAACCCCAATAACGTATTCTCATACTCTTCCATGGTCATGCTTTCCAGCCAAAGTTCAAATAACCCCTTCATTTTCTTATCATAGAAATGCTCTAAGAGGTACTCTTTCTAGAAATACTTCTTGAATTTCTTCCAAGTGATCCTATTATCATTAATATGTTCAAATTTCTTCAATTTATCCCACCACATAGCAACTTTCCCATGTAAATGGTAGGTGGAAATTCTAGCTTCTAGGTTTGATGAATAGTTGTGCAATTGGAAATATTTCCTGAGTCCAAGAAACCATGCTTCATCATCATCTTCCCTTTCTCTTTCACCATTAAAGGATGGTGGCTTGAGATTCCTCAAATATCCTTGAAAATTGTCCACCTCATGTATCCTTCTTTGGTTCCTAAGAGGATACACCTCTAGACTACTTAAGTAATATTTAGATGCATAAAAATTTATTGTTTAGTAAGGAGGTGAGTGGTGTCTCTGATCTCTACTAGTATTTCTGGAATAACCCGCTCTTCTACGATCATCTCTTATTTCATGATACTTTCCTTCTTCCTCTTTCTTTGAGCCATTATTTTCTTGACCTTGCAACTAATTTAAGCTCTTCATCACTCGAGAATTTATCTAACTTTTCTCTCTCATCAGCCTCTCATTGTCTCCCTTGTAGCTCCGCACTTCTATTTTCAAGCTCTTCATTGTTTGTAGCATTGTTTCTTGCTCCCCTCGGCCCTTGTGTCTATTGGATTTTGTCTCTGCATTGCTAATTATGGTATTCTATCCTTAAACCTTTTTATCATGTCTTGAGACTCCCTTTCCTTCTTCCGTTTATTCAATATGAATTATGGGATGTTATGTTTAAATCCCTTAATTCTGCAAAATGTGCAAGTGACCATTTTGTCAGAATTAAGCATATGATAAATTAAATTTGTCAATAAGGCTACAGGTCCTTTCATATCATGAAGAAAATATATAAAAAACATTTCCATGTTATCCTTGGGATGATAAAAAAATTAATTATGCACAGGATATTCCTTCAAACAACTTTCCCAAGTGATCATGGCTCGAAACCGCGGGCCAAATCCTTCCTGGCACATTTATCTATTGGAATTACTATATCTGAGATCATGTGGTTTAAAATAAATCGAGGGTTTATATTGAAGGTCAAGAGGAGCTCTGAGACTCTCGGCTTTAGGATTTCCATACTATCCACACTCTCAACTCTTCTGGAGTGCCAAGTCTCTAGACTGCAGGATCTCTTGCATGTATCCTTTCTCGATCAACAAATAGAATTTTATTCGCATTTCTGGGCTTCGAGGATTTCCCATGAACCTCTCCACAGATATCCCAGAGTATGAAAATATCGTAGGTCCTATCCTTTCTCCACGTATCATCTCTTGATCAATAGTTGAGATTAACTCTATCCTTAAGGAGTTCTTGACTGAAATCACCCTGCAACTCAAATTATTTGGAGTGCCAAGTCTTCGGACCTTAGGATCTTGTGCCATGTGTCTACTTTAATCAATGGATGAGATGGAATCCGGCCTTCGGGATTCTTCGAACCCAACTGATTATGCCTTGAATCCTTCGGAGTACCAAGTCTCTAGACTATGATATCTACTACCACGTGTCATCTCTTGATCAATGGTGAGGATTACTCTGCTCTTCGGAGCTTCGGGGGTTTCACCTAATCACACTTAATTCCTTCATAATTTTGATCTGGAAAAATCCCAGACTCTTTGTCAGTAACTAAGAACTAAGGGGTTCTACATGGAAGAAAATAAGGCACGAACACGTGGCCCTATCTAACGGGTGACACCTGTCATATACTAACAAGCACAAATGTTCTTTGAAAAATATGAGACATGGTGACACATGGAAAGAATCAAGTGTGTCCACATTACCCTAGATGACATCTGTAGGCCACATCACTCTAGTGCCTCGCGACTTCAGGATTTCAGAACTTCAGAACTTTGGGAGACTTCTCCACACTACACCAAAAATCCTCCGAACACCCAATTCACAAATAGGGTGATCCGTGGACACTTTTTCTTAAACACGAATTGTCCAGATTTACTCCAGAGTTTGAGACTTCAAGATATTTTCTTTTTTCAGAAAAAAAACTTCACCTGAATCTATCGATCTCGGACCATTGGTCATCGATGATCGAAGATTTTCTTTGTCCATAAAAACAAAGAAAAACTTCACAAGAATTTGTCGATCCCCAACCATCGATAATCGATGATCGAATATTTTCTCTAGATGATCTTCAACCCTTCACCAAACTCGTTGGTCCATGACCATCAACCGTTGATGATTTTTGTTGAAAAACTTCCACACTTTGAATTTTTGACAAAATCCCAGGTGAATTTGGGTCGTTGATCTCTTAGCCAATATGATCTTGGCCATTGATTTTCTCTAACTCCCCAAATAGCTGAAATGAATACAAATCATCGATGTTCCTCATTTTTCAAATCATTGAATCAATCCCAACCACTGATTTGGTAATTTCTCCAAACTTTGTAAACATTCAAATTTTAATTTTCTTTTTTTCAGGGACGAATCTAGATTGTTGATCCAATTTCGAACACGATCTCAACTGTCGATTCTCCAAACTTTGTCCATCATTATAGCGTTCATTAAAAATCAAAATTTTCAACCTTCTAAGTCGAATTCGACTCCGCAACTGCACAGATAGAATCCATTAACTTCTTAGACACTCATGGAATGATTCAAGCTTAGACTGGTTCATGAATTTGGGGGATTTCATGCAAATTTTCCACCATTTTTCCCCAAATTTACATAGATAAATAAATTCTGTGACAACGAATATTCTCGATTCACACTTTTTCTGGCCCGTAATAGCCTGGTGTTTTAACCAGAAGCTCTGATACCAATTTGTAATGTACCTAGCCTCCCATAAGCTAGACATTCCACACTAAGAATGCACCTCTTGGCTGATTTTGAATCTCTAATAACAATTAATTAATAAAGAAACATGAAATACATACATGCAATGATCAAGGTTCATACTACAACATAAAATACGTGCACAATATACCATACACAACATTAGCTAGCAATCATGCATATTATAAGTACAAATATCAGATACAATAATTTAATACACAACGTAAATAAATACACAAGAAAAGGAAACCATAGAAGAGTGCACTTATCTTTTATAAAAGAAGACATCAACTAGATACAAACCAAGGACGTTCCACCCGACCGTAGACATTGTTGTTCCAAGTCTAAACAACAATGTTACCCCCAAGCAAGGGCTATGAATCCACAAGGATAGTTCTAGAGTGTTAATTGGCTTCCCAAACCAGTCATCACTCAAGCTCTCATAGGATTCTCTAGCAATCACAACAATCCAAGTACCCAACTCTCTTCTACCAAGCCTTCACCACCCAAGATAATTGAACTCCACCATTCTTTTCCACGAAGTCCTTGAGTAATTCCTTCTCCTTCTAGGGATCCAATGCATCTAGTCCAAAATATCCATGTTGCGACTCTCAGGACTCCCAACTGTGATAAAATATGAAAACAGGCCAAGCATCTCAGACATGCAAAACTCAAATCATGGTTGGATTACACCAACAATCTATACAGGCAACAAAACTGTGGTAGTTCTTCAATGGTACGATTTCCTTTCCCAAGCCAAACATGAATGAGGAAAGATGTGTGAGTGAAGGAATGAATGGAGTGTATACTCCACGAGAGAGGATGAACAATGAATAAATTGAATGAATGAACTCATGAGGCGACCAAAAATATCACCAGAATGGGGATGGGAATGAGAGTGAGCAAATGACCAAAATGAATGAGAGAATTAGCCAATAGGAGAACCCCTTCCACAGACCAGGGAGGAGTTTTTGTAAATCATGGGGATCAAGAAACTCTTGGCCTTAACCCCAAGAGCTCATGTAATTGATCCCCCCCCCCCATTAAACAAAATGGGTAATTAAAAAATTAAATAAAAACTTATCCCCTCAAGTCCCCTCTCTTGTGGAACCATGGCCCCCTATAACTCTATTCCTTGTCCGTCTAGCACTGAACGATGTATTTACTATTAATAATGATCACACATTAAATTTCTTAGGCACACTAGCCTTTTAATAATTGTTTGGGCACTTTGGCCTCTCAACAATGTAACAATACATTATTTAATATGGGGGCTCAAAACCCGGGGTGTTACATGACCTCACACTTTTGGGGGCATCTGTTACACACTAAAATTTCACACTTAAGTGGTGCATCCTAAGTGTTGCAAGTGTCGTAAAGTGATGTATGCACCTTGTTAAGTGTCACATGCAATGTCGCAAGTGTTGTATGCACCTTACCCAGTTTCACGCTCACTTTTCTAAGTGTCGCAACCCATTGACACCATACAAACATTTGTCACAATCCATAAGTCATGTTGCAATAATAATCCCTCTCATCTGGTAGTTGAAACATAACTTTTTCTTAGACAAATTGACAATTTTGGGGAATTTTGCAATGATCACACTCCCCTAACCCTGCTGAGGGGGAGCCAATGCTCCTTTGGTCTTTATTAGGGGGTTCCATGGCACTCTATCTGTCTCTAGAGTGGGTGACAATCTTGTTAGAGGAACATTTGAGATCTTCCACCTTTTCCTAAGGGTCAACTCTTGATGGATGAGGTTTGTTGTGGTCGACTCCCATACTTTGACTTCATCTTAGAATCAAATCCGAACCTTAAGGAGCCATATCCTCAACGATTTCCCTCCTTTCCTCATGGTGGTTGAAACTCTCAATCCTATATATTGATGGTATTTCCAAGGTGAAAGAAGGAAGGAGACTAGAGGTATCAAACCTTTGATTCATTGGGGAAAGAATTTAGATATCAAACCTTTGATCTTGGGAGAATCATTAGCATTTTGATTTCAAGATCCATTCAAGGGATGAATGAGGAGAAATTAGAGAATATTGTTGCATCATCAAGCATCCTTTGTAAGTGCATTATTTCACTTTCCAATTAATTATAACTTGGCCTATTCCCTTTAATTTCATGTGTTCTACATTTTTTTGTCTATTGTTGTTTCAATAGATATATATGATTTTTCTAATCATATAGAGTAGGAGGAAGAGTTACTTTTCTAGTCTTTGCAGGACTTCATTTTCATTAAGGATCTTGGAGATCAAGCCCAAGGATTGGAGCAACGAGGAAGAACATCACAACAAGGTATGCCACATTCTTCTTCTATCTTTCTTGCTTTATTGAGTTATATCTAGGTTTGTTAGCAACCATTTGTTTAATTCTATCTTTGGACCAAATATAAGGGTCTTGGTCAAAGTGGATCTTAGCCTATCTGCGGGGTAATATTTCTAAAAAAAAACAAGGTGCCAACAATCACAATCCATATGATGGGTTGGGTCTTAGGTTCCACATCCCATACAAATCAAGCAAAGTACCCAATATAAACAAGTTCACCTACAACAATGTCATGGGAAGGATTGTACAAGAACAAATCAAAAGGGTGTCAATTACAAGGGGTAATAAAATTTTAATTCTCACACATACCCCTGTAATATAAAATGTTACTGAAGATCCGATCACCATATCTTCCACTAGTGTCACCTTCATCACAACTACAAAAGACTATGTCCAAAATATGTACCAACAAAACTTAGAGAAAGATGTGAGAATCAGAGAGCTGGAATAACAACTTAAGTAGATGAAAATAGTTGAGGGAATTTTAAAGGAATTCAAATCCATTGTAGATAAATTCAGGGATGAATTAGAGAAATCCATCATAGGCATGTATGTGCACCTAAATCTATTCTAACTAGAAACTACCACTATCTGTTGGAAAGCTGGTTTTCATTGATGTCAACCCTAGATAAATCCCAGAAGAAATCCTCTAGAAGTGATGGGTGTATTTGAATAAGTATCCAAAGTTGTACCCTTATGGCGTATATTTAAGCAGGGCCCTCGTGGGAATACGCTTTGAATAAGTCTACAAGAATCCTTGCAAAAATGTTATGGGTGTATTTGAAGAAGTCTCCAAAGTGGTCCCCTTATGGCATAGCTTTAAGAAATTCCCTCATGGGAAGACAAATTGAAGAAGTCTACAAAAATCCTTATAAATATGGTTAAGTGTTTAAGTGGTCGCAGAGGTATGGTCATGAAGCCTGAAGTTGATTGAAGAAAGAGAGTATGAAGGACATTGAAAATGCATGAAAAACATCCATTGATTTATAGTCCTCGTCAAGCCATCTCCAATGGTAGGTGGCACTCCAAGTGGTTTCTCATGATTGATGAGTCTTTCCCTCTTAAAGATGAATCCCCAAAGTATGGTCAAGAAGCCTTAGATATAAGGCGAAGAAGTTACAATTTGCCCCTAAAGTCAAGTAAAGGACAAAACGTTGTTGTAAACATGAAGTTATAAGTCAGATCAAGGTCAATTAAAGAAGGTCCTTGGAAGGGTATAAATACACATTAAAAACCTCTTGTTTTCAACATTCAATCATGTGATCTCTTAATCTTGGCAGCAAATTTCAAAGGGAACATGAAGTGAAAAAGGGTGAAATTCCAAAGAGATGAATTCTTGTGGTGATGTGTTCTAAGCTATGTTTGTTTAAAGGTCATATTATCATTTTCATTATAACATGTTTTATAGAATGGTTCGCATAGTAAAACTTGGAGGTTGTTGAAAATACATATCAATATACTTCTGGTACAAATTTTAGTTTCTCAGACATTGCACTTTTGGAAATGCACTGGGTGGAAGATAGGTTTTTTTACTAGTCTTGTAAATAGTCTCAAAAAGGTGTTTCGGGAAAAACAAACATAACATCTTTATAGAAGATCCAAATTCCATGAGGCCAATTGCAATGGAAAAAATACTATTGGTAGTTTTATTTCTACGAGTTTCGGAATAATCTATCAAATCTTGAGTGTGTGCCATGTTGTACAAGTTCACTCTCCAGAATAGGCCATAATCCAAGAAGGTCTACAATATTCGCTATACCTCCTTTTCATTGACGATTCAAGGAGAGGAAATTGGAGGAATTTCATTGAAGATATCGAGGAATATTGTTTACAATTTTCAAGTCTTGATTCATTACATGTATGGATTTATACTTTTTGGAATTTAGGATTTTTGACTAATCCATAAACTAGTCCCAAATAGGTGTTCGAGATAAATTTAAGTAATATTGGGGTTTCTATGTTGACCCATGTGGAGCTAGGATATTTATGTGGACCTTTCTAAGTGGACTCATTTTGATGATGTTTATGTTGTTTTGGATCTAGTTTTGATGATGTTGATGAGTGTCCACTTGAAATGTTACACATTTCAAAACTTACACACATTTTACTTCCATAAAGCTCGGGGGGCACTAAAACAATTCACTTTAAGGGACCTGATCTAAGCTGGTTCTAAAAATGTGTGTGTGTGCGCGCACGTGTCACTTGTAAAATCCTTGTTGATCATGGAATGAATTACACACACACACACACACACACACATATAGGTTCTTTTACCTCCTAGTATGAGGGAGATGTGCAATTCATTCCAATATATAAAGTTGTTATAGGATATTTTATTTAAAGTGGGCATTGAAATATTTAATTCATGGCTAACATTGAAAAAACATTTGTTATATCATTTTCAACTACATGTTGGGCACAACAAGAACATGCCGAATAAGAAAGTTTTTAGTTAAGGTGTCAATTGAATATGCATAATAAGAAATTTTTTTCTTAATGTGTGCATTGAAATATTTTATTTATGTTGACATTGAAATATTTTCCCCACATCACCCTCATACCACGATGTAGAAAACACCTATGAGAAATATTTTTTTTTTTACTTTCAATTACTTTATACATATGTATAGAACACTATATAGAAATATTTTACTTAAGGGGGACATTCAAATATTTTTTTTTTATTAATATTTTTTTAAATGTCATATACACATTAAGCATTGATGAATTCTCTTTACTTGTCCACTAAACTTTATTGTTCTTAAAGAATAATAAGAATCCATCATCATGATAAATTATATATATGATGATGATTATTGTTAACATCCATTGAGACAAAATTGGGCTATCGTACCTTATGAAAAGTAAGAGATTACTTTTTTTTCTTAAAAAAAATTACTATGCTTGAAAATAATTAAGAGAAGTGTTCTAAGATCACTAAAGTTTTGATGACTTAAAAGGTTAGAAAGGTCGGTATTGTGACAAATGTTTTGAAATTGATATCTAATATGGGTATACGTAGGGCACTCAACTAAGAGAAAATGTTTTTCATATTCAACCCTCTTGGTGTATTGGAAAAGTCTCAAATTACTATTTATTATTATTGTTCTAACCAATATCTATTATGCAAAGCTATCTAACTATAAAAAAAAAACGGTCTTCTTAAATAAATTCATGAGATTGTATGATTTATAAAGGAAAGATGAGGTGAAAGAGCCTCCAACGGATCATTTTGGTCTCTATAAATAATAATAGCTTTTTGGTTCCTAATTATTTTCCATTTTCCTTCCTTTGTGGCTTCCTTTAACATTTGAACCTCCTTCCTCAATTTACCTTGATATTTTGGAATGAGGATTTCATTTATAAAACATTCTAGGCCCTTTTAAGTTAGAAGTTTTACTATGTATGTCTCATAGCCCTAATCAACCTATATTTATGTTTAATTATTTTTCCCAACCTTTTCTTTTATAAGGCCAGTTGTTTCGATTTGTGATTTATTTTTTAATTTCTCCTCGACTGTTGCTAACGCTTCATCATGTTTATGTTCTTTTATAACAAAAATTATAAGGTTCGAGGATTTTTTGTTCATTTACTTTTTCATGGATTTGATATTCAATTTGTGTTCCACATTATTTAGGTCCAAATTGTTAATTAACTTTCCTTCTATCTCTTTAATCTTGTCCCTAAGATTGTTAATTTCTTCAACCTCTTCTTCTTGGTTCCTTCATTGTGTTTGTTCTTGGTTGTATTTTTCTATTTGTTGTAATCTAGCCTCCATTTTTTGTAGTTGGGTATCAAACCCTAATAGTGTATTGTCTATATGTCTCTGAATATTATTTTCTAAGGATCTAAATTGATTGTCAAGAATTGCTAGTAACTCACTTTGAAGCATTACTGCTAACTTACTTTGAAGTTTGGTTTCTCTCTCTTCTCTAAATTTTTCTATTGATTCTATATATTCATGTTCAAACTCTCTAGGGTTACTTTGTTAGGCCCTCCTATAAGATATTTAGGTATAAACAATGAATTACTCATATTGAAAAGAAAAATAAATAAATAAGAAACTTGTGCGCTTGATTCACGGTAGGGTTTGAATAAATGGGATTTAGTTACTGCAGATGAAATTTACCTCAAACCAAATTCACTGCACGAAATATGTATGCAACGAAGAGATAATAATCACCATCGTATGTATTGAACTCAAAGATAATATTCACCCGAGAGATATACTATGAGTGCATCAATTATTCATCATAGAAATAAATATTGGCACAATATGTATGCAACAAAGACATAATATTCACCTCTATATGCATTCACCTAAGAGATAATATTCACTGCATAGAGATATCACTCATATATATTCTGTCATCATCAGGGAACAACAAGCCTCTGTCATCATCCTAAATTATATATATACAAATATATGATGATGATTATTGTACTAAAGTAGTTGTATGAGAGAGATGTGGTCACTTAAATTATGTTACATTAACTGACAACAACAAGAATTAAATAAAAAGGTTACCTACATACATGTAATATGTTATAACATATTACATGTAATATGTTAAGTAATCTTTTGAATGAGGACTTCATTTATAAAATATTCCAGGCCCTTTCAAGTTAGGAGTTTTACTGTGTATGTCTCATAGCCCTAATCAACCTATCTTTACGTTTAATTATTTTTCCCAACCTTTGCTTCTATAAGGCTAGTTGTTTCGATTTGTGATTTATTTTTTAATTTCTCCTCGACCGTTGCTAATTCTTCATCATGTTTATGTTCTTTTATACCAAAAGTTATAAGGTTCGAGGACTTTTTGTTCATTTCCTTTTTTATGGGTTTGATATTCAATTTTTGTTCCACACTATTCAGGGCCAAATTGTTAATTAACTTTCCTTCTATCTCTTTAATCTTGTCCCTAAGATTGTTATTTTCTTCAACCTCTTCTTCTTGGTTCCTGAACATTGTTTTTGTTCTTGGTTGTATTTTTCTATTTGTTGTAATCTAGCCTCCATGTTTTGCAGTTGGGTCTCAAACCCTAATAGTGTATTGTCTATATGTCTCTGAATATTATTTTCTAAGGATCTAAATTGATTATCAAGAATTGCTAGTAACTCACTTTGAAGCATTACTGCTAACTTACTTTCAATTTGGTTTCTCTCTCTTCTCTAAATTTTTCTATTGATTCTATATATTCATGTCCATACTTTATAGGGTTACTTTGTTAGCCCCTCCTATAAGAGATTTAGGTATAAACAATGAATTACTCATATTGAAAAAAAAAAAAAATAAGAAACTTGTGCGCTTGATTCAGAGTAGGGTTTGAATAAATGGGATTTAGTTACTGCAAATGAAATTTACCTCAAACCAAATTCACTGCACGAAATATGTATGCAACACAAAGATAATAATCACCATCGTATGTATTCAACTCAAAGATAATATTCACCCCAGAGATATACTACGAGTGCATCAATTATTCATCGTAGAAATAAATATTGACACAATATGTATGCAACAAAGACATAATATTCACCATTGTATGCATTCACGTAAGAGATAATATTCACTGCATAGAGATATCACTCAGATATATTTATCGCACTAAATTTACCTCAGAGAACAACAAGCATTTTTCATCATCCTAAATTATATATATACAAATATATGATGATGATTGTTGTACTAAAGTAGTTGTATGAGAGAGATGTGGTCACTTAAATTATGTTACATTAAGTGACAACAAAAAGAATTAAATAAAAAGGTTACCTACATACATGTAATATGTTATAACATATTACATGTAATATGTTATTACATATTACATGTAATATGTTAAGTGATCTTTTGGAATGATGACGCAACCTGCCCCTCAGTGGACGGTCGCCCCACCAGGACCTTCTTCGCTCTCAGGCCCGAAGAGTCCAAGCTCTTCCAACTCCTCTCGGGAGTCTTCGTCACCCACAGGATATTTCTCGGCGATCTTCCACTTCGGAAATTGGGATATCGGGTCTTGCGATATCGTGAGGCTCGTAACACTGCTCTCGGTCACTCAACTATCGAGTTCCGAACACCGATGGTGAACCATCAAACCTCGGGGTATAGCCACTCGCGACAGCGAGCTCTTATATTTCGAAACCCCGAGTACCGAGGTGCCGATCCCCGATGTGAGGCCACCTGTCCTCCACTCACTCTCGGGGCCCCACGATGCCATGTCACCTCGGGACTTCGCGGATCGCGGATCCACGACGCCAAATTTCCCTACTGCTGGAAACCCCGATGCTCCGGATTCGTGCCACCTGTCCCTCCGATGATCGAAGGCTCCGATTAAATCGGGAAATCGCAGCTCGCGATTTCGACGTGCATGGAATTCTTTCACTCGCCAACCCCGATATGTCGATGTTCAATGGAAAATGGGTTCTCTTCTGCACTTGCGAGTTAACCCTCTCGCAACTCCTCGCGATCTGATAGTCTGCGAGATTTCGGACTCTCCACAATCAATTCAAGTCATCGATTCTCTTCCTATGAAGAGTTCTCTGGCTCCCAAGCTTTGCCTTGGTTCAAAACTCTCCCAGGCCTGTTCCTGCAATGTCAACGAGGAACTATCCCTCCTGAGCTTTGTTCTCTCCGACCCCTTCAGAGACTTTCGCGCACTTCCTGTACTCACTCTTCGACCTTCAACCGCTCTCCAAGTGTTGAAGTTCTTCAAACCTCGTGCACTCCCCTGCAACATAGATTTATGGCTTCCTTTTCTCAGATTAACTACTGAGACTCCAGTCCGACCTGCACTCACCTGCACAGCTTCGAATAACCCAATTCACTCTGGGCAAAAGAGAACAAAAGTTCAACTGCTTAACCTCCTCGACGCACTCTATGCGGAGGAATTCAACTGCACTCTATGCAGGAATCTCCTGGCTCAAACAAAGAAACAATTTGAAACTCATTCTCCTCATTCTCTCAGGTTTCGAACCTGATATGCAATCACATACGCAGCATATAGAAGATAAGCATAGAAAGAAGCAAACATGCAAAGGCACAGTATCAACAACACACAGAGATCAAACACATCCATGGAATTGAATCAAAGCTTTTCCTATTAATTCAATATTTGTATGTGGAGGTTCTTCACAAGCTCTCTGCTCTGTTCTCTCTTGCTCCTGTATGAATGAGAATTGATAATACAATAATACAAAGGAGGGTGCCTATATTTCGTTTTCCCTCTCAAAAGCTAAAACTGTCTAATCTTCAGTTAATTCCTATCTACCAGCATTAAACTATTAAATGCCTTCCTATCTATAATATATTACAAGTGCGCTCGGCTTTAAATGCCTTCATTTAAATGGCGGCACAACAATCTTTTCAAAGTATTTCAAAAAACTATATGCTGGCATTGTCCAGCTGTATGTTCTTTCCTCCACGCACTGGCTCGCTTGATAGGTGAACGATGCTCCTGCATCAAATGAGGACTTCATTTATAAAATATTCCAAGGCCTTTTAAGTTAGGAGTTTTACTATGTATGTCTCATAGCCCTAATCAACCTATCTTTATGTTTAATTATTTTTCCCAACCTTTTCTTATATAAGGCCAGTTGTTTCGATTCGTGATTTATTTTTAATTTCTCCTCGACTGTTGATAATGCTTCATCATGTTTATGTTCGTTTATACCAAAAATTTTAAGGTTCGAGGATTTTTTGTTCATTTCCTTTTTCATGGGTTTCATATTCAATTTGTGTTCCACACTATTCAAGGCCAAATTGTTAATTAACTTTCCTTCTATCTCTTTAATCTTGTCCCTAAGATTGTTATTTTCTTCAACCTCTTCTTCTTGGTTCCTTCATTGTTTTTGTTCTTGGTTGTATTTTTCTATTTGTTGTAATCTAGCCTCCATTTTTTGTAGTTGGGTCTCAAACCCTAATAGTGTATTGTCTATATCTCTCTGAATATTATTTTCTAAGGATCTAAATTGATTATCAAGAATTGCTAGTAACTCACTTTGAAGCATTACTTCTAACTTACTTTGAAGTTTGGTTTCGCTCTCTTCTCTAAATTTTTCTATTGATTCTATATGTTCATGTCCAGACTCTGTAGGGTTACTTTGTTAGGCCCTCCTATAAGAGATTTAGGTATAAACAATGAATTACTCATATTGAAAATAAAAATAAATAAATAAGAAACTTGTGCTCTTGATTCACGATAGGGTTTGAATAAATGGGATTTAGTTAGTGCAGATGAAATTTACTTCAAACCAAATTCACTACATGAAACATGTATGCAACATAGAGATAATAATCACCATCGTATGTATTCAACTCAAAGATAATATTCACCCCAGAGATATACTACGAGTGCATCAATTATTCATCGTAGAAATAAATATTGACACAATATGTATGCAACAAAGACATAATATTCACCTCTATATGCATTCACCTAAGAGATAATATTCACTACATAGAGATATCACTCAGATATATTCATCGCATTAAATTTACCTCGGAGAACAACAAGCATATGTCATCATCCTAAATTATATATATACAAATATATGATGATGATTGTTGTACTAAAGTAGTTGTATGAGAGAGATGTGGTCACTTAAATTATGTTACATTAAGTGACAACAACAAGAATTAAATAAAAAGGTTACCTACATACATGTAATATGTTAAGTGATCTTTTGGAATGAGGACTTCATTTATAAAATATTCCAAGCCCTTTTAAGTTAGGAGTTTTACTATGTATGTCTCATAGCCCTAATCAACCTATCTTTATGTTTAATTATTTTTCCCAACCTTTACTTCTATAAGGCCAGTTGTTTCGATTTGTGATTTATTTTTTAATTTCTCCTCGACTGTTGCTAATGCTTCATCATGTTTATGTTCTTTTATACCAAAAATTATAAGGTTCAAGGATTTTTTGTTCATTTCCTTTTTCATGGGTTTGATATTCAATTTGCGTTCCACACTATTCAGGGCCAAATTGTTAATCAACTTTCCTTCTATCTCTTTAATCTTGTCCCTAAGATTGTTATTTTCTTCAACCTCTTCTTCTTGGTTCCTTCATTTTTTTTGTTCTTGGTTGTATTTTTCTATTTTTGTAATCTAGCCTCCATTTTTTATAGTTGGGTCTCAAACCCTAATAGTGTATTTTCTATATGTATCTGAATATTATTTTCTAAGGATCTAAATTGATTATCAAGAATTGCTAGTAACTCACTTTGAAGCATTACTGCTAACTTACTTTGAAGTTTGGTTTCTGTCTCTTCTATAAATTTTTCTATTGATTCTATATATTCATGTCTAGACTCTCTAGGGTTACTTTGTTAGGCCCTCCTATAAGAGATTTAGGTATAGACAATGAATTACTCATATTGAAAAGAAAAAAAAATAAATAAGAAACTTGTGCGCCTCATTCATGGTAGGGTTTGAATAAATGAGATTTAGTTACTGCAGATGAAATTTACCTCAAACCAAATTCACCGCACGAAATATGTATGCAACACAGAGATAATAATCACCATCATATGTATTCAACTCAAAGATAATATTCACCCGGAGATATACTACGAGTGCATCAATTATTCATCGTAGAAATAAATATTGACACAATATGTATGCAACAAAGACATAATATTCACCACTGTATGCATTCACCTGAGAGATAATATTCACTACATATAGATATCACTCAGATATATTCATCGCATTAAATTTACCTCAGAGAACAACAAGCATCTGTCATCATCCTAAATTATATATATATAAATATATGATGATGATTGTTGTACTAAAGTAGTTGTATGAGAGAGATGTGATCACTTAAATTATGTTACATTAAGTGACAACAACAAGAATTAAATAAAAAGATTACTTACATACATGTAATATGTTATTACATGTAATATGTTATAACATATTACCTGTAATATGTTATTACATATTACATGACATCTAACAAATTAAACCAAGTCATCTTAAACTTTGATAAAAAAAATTATCGGATTTTTGTAATATTTTTATTTTCATTTTGAATAATGTAAAATTTAAATCTCTCATTCTTACTTACTTATTAAACAAAATTCATACAACTAAAAAAATTTCTAATGAAAAAAGTATTTACATATAGAAATAAAATTTTCAAACAAATAAACAAATTCTTCTTTTAATCAATAAACTAAAGTTGATCTCTAATAAATAATAGTCGAAATTCATCTTAAACTTGATCCTGTACAATCAGTATGATGGACATGTCCCCCATACTATATTGTAAAGGACTTAACATAAATTATGACTAACACCTCCCTAATACTCAATTGTAGAGGACGTAACATAATTTATGTGATAACAACTCCCCCTATTAGATTGTAGAGGACGTAACATAATTTACGTGATAACATCTTCATACCTTTTTTTTTTTTATTGTAGAGGAAGATGAATTTACACTAGTTACTATTTATTTGAGATAAATGAAATCAATTTTAGTTTACTTATCAAAAAAGCATTCATTTATTTATTTGAAAATTTTATTTTTATATTTAAAATACTTTTTCCCTATAAAATTTATTTTTATATGCAATTTTTTTAATAAATAAGTGAACAAGAGTAAAAAAATTAAACTTTACATTACCTAAAAAGAAGATAAAAATGTTACTAAAATCCAATTAAATTATCTTCACAATTTTAGTTTATTCATTTGAGATAAATGAAATCAACTTTAGTTTACTTACCAAAAAAGCATTTATTTATTTATTTGAAAATTTCATTTCTATACTTAAAATATTTTTTCCTTATAATTTTTTTTTATATGCAAAATTCTTAATAAATAAGTAAAAAAGTGTGAGAGAATTAAACTTTACATTATCAAAAAAAATAAAAATATTACTAAAATCTGATTAAGTTATTTAGTTTATTAATAAAAGTAAAAATAAATATCTAACTTTACATGTGATTATATAAGAATAAATAAATTATATAAAATAATGAGTATAGATTCATCTTAACTTGTGATCTATCAAGATTTTTTTTGGAAGTGTAGTTTTTTAACTTTTCTTCAAGTTTTGGAATCTAAAAAACTTTTTCACCTCTAGAAATTTTTTTATCTCTGGGTGCTTGATAGATCTCTGTTTAAGATGAATATATGTTGGTTTAATGCATTAATATTATAAAATCTATTAATATATTAAAAAAAATGTAAATAAAAAGTGATATTACCTCATTAAACATTTGTCACTATACAAAATTGATCAGCTTCACAGGCTTGCCACCTGTTCCTTCAAGCTAGTGGAAACCAAAATAAGTGGCATACTTTTGTTCTTGTAGCCAAAAGTAGAAGCCACCACTTTCTCCGCTAAATAGTTGGAAATTAGAGTAAGTGACAACAGAGTGTTATGATAGTGCTATCTAGCCATGCATCAAAAAATTGGTCATACAAACTGAACATAAAAATAAACAGTAAAACAAGAAAACTAGACTGTGGTGCAAAACAACCCAATTGCCTTGCAGATGGAGTGTTGAGGGTTGACAAAGTTTAAACATTAGATGAACTATTAGAACAGTGGAACCTACCATCCAAAGAGCCACCGTGAGGAGTGAAGGTAAAAGGTTGCACACAGGTCAGGCATCTCTGCTTGACCGACGTGCTCGAGAAGGCGTCAAACATGTCAATTCTGCGACTGAGGAGGGTGTGTCGCTAGAGTTGTTCCATCATGTGTCTCCTCATCACGAAGATGAGAGACAAGTGCTCTGGAGTAAAAAAGTTGGGTGAGCTCGAGTCTCGTCCCTTGTCTAAAGTAGGAAAAGGAGGCTCAGTTGGGCGGTCCATCCAGGGGATTTCCTCTTGGACAACGCAAGTATCCCCCTTCAGTGTTGCCTCTGTGTCCATTGTTGTAAGACTGATGTTGGGTCTATCCTGGGGGTCTGGGACCATGTAGAGGAGGGACTCTGGTGGAACCAGAATTGGTTCCTTCGAGATTTCCTCCTCCACATAAGCCATTGGAGGCATCTTCGACTCCTTGGTTTTTTGAATCAAAGTTGTCGAGGAAGTTCTCGCTAAATCACAAAGGCATCTCTGCCTTGCTACGTAACAATACCAAGAGGGACCCCTCTTGGGTTTCCCTCGCTCACGAGGCATGACAGAACTGAGAGACCATAGAAAATTGAGAAGGAGGGCGCACAAAGCTGGATGGTTGAGCATAGTGGAGCTTCAATGCAACAAAGAAATGGAATGAAACATGCCATGGCCAACCTGGAGGATTATCCGAGAAGCTAATATGATCGTGCAACCTCCTTATGTACTTATCGTCATCCCCCTGCCATGGCACATTGAAGGCACCATTAAACCTGCGTGAGAGAATTGTCCCTCCATCCCCTAAGCACGTTTAAGTCCATACTCCATCCAAGAATGAGGCTCGGAGTGACAACTAACCATATTAATAAATCAAATTACATGGGATTTGTGTGACATCCCTTGGACTACATGGCACCCTATCCGAAAAATATATTAAAAAATATTAATATATAATGGAGCTCACATAATTTTTATTGTTTTATTATTAATTAATTAATTATTATTATTATTTTTACTGAAATGTAGCCTCTCGGAGAAATCATAGAAGAAACGTTTAGAATGTAGCATAAACATTCGTGATATTGAGGTGGTCAATAGTAAAAAGACCAGAAATAGCAATATTGTGGAAAATAGGTCAGTTGAACCTTAACGGCTATTACCGACGGATAGTTTAATTAAATATTTGAATAGTGTTGTTATTTCTACATCACTCATCCATTCATTTTTCATTCGTTCACCTATAAGACTTATAGCTGATTTTGAGTTTTGTCAATTCATACTCATCTCTTTGGAATCCCGGGCAATCATCTCTCTGCAATCCCGGGCAATCGGTGGATAAAAACACTTGTTATTGCAGAGAGAGACGTCTAATAATCATGGAGAGGATGTGGAATAACAAGCTCAAATATCCTCAGCCTCGGACAGCAACATATGCACAAAGACTCACTAAATCTGAACTCCCTTCTTCTGCAAAGACTGACGTCGTGAACAGGGTTCGACCTTCGAGAGCTAGTTCCTTTCATGCTATTCACAGCGTGCCACTTGGGGACAGTCCATATGACAAGGCCAAGAAGATGCAGGCACGGATTATGGATTTGTTTTGGTAGTTTTTTGTTTGTATTTGCAGTGGGTTTTGTTAGATTTTGACTGACTGGAAATGATTACTGTTTGGGTTAGCTGAGTTGGGTGGTGTGGGAGGACCATACGTACGTTTATTGAGATGATATTGCTCAGGATAAAGAGAAATGACATGTCTCAGATGCAGTTTCCATGGATATTGTGAGGGATTGGGCTTAGGTGGGAAGGCATAACATGTTTGGTTTTGAAAGTTTTGATGGCCTGAAAATGATTAGGACTGCGAAATGTGGGCGTTCTCTTCAGAGTTTCTCTATGGTCAACCCTCTCTTGTTTTGAGTCAATTGACCTTGTTAGCCAACTTGATATATAGCTCTTGAGGTTTGAAATGTGACTTCTGGATTAAGAGTTGCTCTGTTTTCATTGGAATTGTGAAGGATTGGGCTTCGGTGGAAAGACATTTCTGAGAGAAACATGGGATTTGAAATTTTTGATGGCCTGGAAATAATTAGTTGGGATCAGGGCAATGTGGGTATTATTTTGAGAGTTTCTCTATTGTCAACAGTCCCCTGTTTTGAGGCAATCGATATTGTCAACCATTTTGATATATAGTTCTTGAATTTTGAAATGGGTCTTATGAATTTTGAAACTGTGAAGGCTTCGGCTTCGTTGGTAAGGCATATGTGGGAGAAAACTTGTTCTTTTTTTGAAATTTTTTATGGCTTGTAAGTGATTAGAATCGGCCAATGCAGAGTTTGTCTTTACAGTATCTATATTGTCCACCATCTTCTGTTTTGAGGCAATTGACCATGTCGGCTGACTTGATGTAGTTCTTGAGGTTTTGAAATTGGTCTTACTGATTATGAATTTGCTCTGTTTTCATGGAAACTGTGACGGAGTGGGAAGGCACTTGTGGAAGAAAACTTCCATTTCCCATTCTAGTTCTGGGATTGCTCTAGACAGGAGGGAATGAGTGGGCGAAAAAATTGTTCTTTTTTTATTAGCTGGCCTTGTGATTGCATAGCATCAGGTTGATAACAGTGGAATTTACTCAAAGTTTGCTCGCTTAAGCATGATTAGAATTGTTTTGATTGGAAGGAGTTGAATTGTTCTGTTTTTTATGCTAGTTTTTGGGTCTTCTAATCGAATATGGCTAGGATTTTGAGTTATTTGAGACGTCGGTTTCAATATTTATTTTTCAAGATTGTTGTTTTAACATACAAGTGATTAGGATCTAGCTGATAGCCCGATTAAAATGATTTTTATGAATAAACAAGTTCTCCTTGTTTTCGAAAATATTATTTGAAATGGTTGGGATTTGGCCTGCCTGGTTGGCATTTCTATTATCTCAGAATCAATTGAAATGTGCGTTGGTGTTTTTATGTATATTGCAGCTGTTGAACAAGGATCCAGAAAGGTCAATAGCATTATTTTGGGCTGCAATCATTGCCGGTGATAAAGTGGACAGTGCTCTGAAAGACATGGCCATTATCCTGAAGCAGCAAAACAGGTCCGAGGAAGCCATTGAAGCCATTATATCATTGAGGAATCGATGTTCCGTTCATGCTCAGGAAAGTCTGGACAATATATTGCTGGAATTATACAAGGTAAACTGCATGGGCTAAATTCTTTTAGACTGAAACTGTCAAGGTCAAGTTTCCTACGATAGACTAGTAAATGTTCTGTCGGATGCATCCGAAGTGTAAACAAATGTGTACTCTAAAATTTCCCAGGGAAGCTAGAATGCCATTCATACTCGTAAGGATTTGACGCCTTTGTTAGGTCCATTTCCCACTTACTGTCGTGCTAAAACTCTAGGAAGTGTCCCACCTTGTATGGGTTTGTGGCCTTTGCAAAGTTAAAGCCATCCAACAGATTATGGTAAACCCCGAGAATACCATATTCTTAAATCCGTGCAAGGTGTCTACAAACTATGAATAGGTTTTCTCAGAAAGGATAGAAGAGATGGATTCGTTCTTGTGGGTGGTTCTGTTTTCTAGCTAGTTTTTTGTCATTGAGTGTGAGAAGAGGCTGTCATGTGTAGGAAATTAGCTCAGTGGCGTTGTCTTAGTAAGGATTCAAAATTAAGTCAGGAAAAGCGGTCCCTGTAAGAAGCAGATATAAAGCATAAGTGACTAGGTTGGATAAGGGGTATTACAGGAGAAGCAGCCCCCCATAGAGAGAGCAAGTAATTGTAAACCTATCATCCTTGCAACATTCACTTTCAAATGGATTTGGTATTTGGCCACTTTTTGGATAGTCCTTTCATTCTGATCTGATACATTTTCAATAATAATGTTATTGCAGAGGTGCGGTAGACTGGAGGACCAGATTAAACTACTGAAACACAAGCTGAATCTGATTCATCAGGGCTTGGCATTCAATGGAAAGACAACCAAAAGAGGTAGGTGTCAGGGAAAGAAAATTCGAGTGACTCTAGAACATGAGGTCACGAGATTGCTTGGACACTTGGGTTGGGCCTATATGCAACAATCTAACTATATAGCTGCAGAGGCAGTGTACAGGTACAAAAACTAAATTAACAATGCCATAATTTCTGATCTGTTTCTTCTTTTCTTCACAAATTCTTGGCCTTGGCTGAAATTTATTTCATTATATAATTGCAGGAAAGCTTTATCAATCGAACCAGACAACAACAAATCGTGCAATCTTGGTATATGTTTGATGCACCAAGGAAGGGTTGCTGAAGCAAAATTAATTCTACAAACAGTAACGCCTGCATCTTTGGCTGGTCCACAGGGAAATGATTTTGACTTGAGGTTTTACGAAAGAGCCCAGGAGATGCTTAGAGAGGTTGAAGCTAAAGCAGCGAACTATGATTCCATCAAGGAAAATTCTTTTATTGAGTGCCTCAAGCCCGCTACAGGGCAATCCTTGGAATGCCCATGGAGGCATACTGTACCAAACCAGAGTGACCATGAGATGCCTAATTCCGATTTGGGAGATGGGGATATGACCACATTCCATGCAACATCTGGGTTTGCACTCTCACAGCAGGATTTCTTGTTGGCCTCTGATACAAGGTTCCAATCCTCATTATTTCACAATGCTTGGATAGAAGACAAGACCGAGGAAGATGGTTTTGGGGATGAAAATATAAATATAAACACTATCAGCAGTGTATCAGCATCTTCTCAGGATAGGGCTACATTTGGGTTTCCTCAAAATCCTCAAACTCAGCACAGCAATGTAGAAGCCTTGAGGGAGAGGCTCGAGAAAGTTTGCTTGAAGGAAAATTCCAGTGTGAAGCATTCAGCATTCCTTCCTTCGAATTCTTCCTATACAGAACAATCAAGTTTGAATAGTGCAGCTGCTACTTTTTTCTCAAAATATGCCTATCAAAGGGACAGGCAGTCTACTTTTTCAAATGGTTTAGGATCAATGGCAGGTTTCGAAGAAAGGGTACCCCTTATGCTTGATAGAATAAATGAGAAGAGACAGAATCCATTTGGTCCCATTGGCAGGGCCTCTACTAGAGACGCAACGAAGTCTGAAACCACAAATCCAGTGCACCAAAAGAAGGTTTTGGGTCCCATTGGCAGTGGCTCTAGCAGAAACACTGTTAAGTCTGAAAACACAACTGCAGTGCACCAAAAGAAGGTTTTGGGTCCCATTGGCAGTGGCTTTACTAGAAACATAACAAAGTATGAAAACACAAATCCAGAGGAACAAAGAGCATTTGTAGGCCAGAGCTCTCATAACGAAAATAAGCCCACAACAAATCATCTACTGTCATTTGAGTCCATGGACTCTGGGCTTGACCTTCCTTCACTGCCCATAAAGAAGACCATGGCCATGACGAGAAACAAACTCTCAATGACTCTACCTATGCAGGAGAAGAATGCAGCTGCTGATCCATGTGATTCTTTGGGATACATTCAATTCCCAGACATGTCAGAGTTTGAACAAGCCATGATATCTTGCATATCTGAGGCAGCCTATTCTGATCAGGCCTATCTTCCTGAGAAGCAGAAGCTTCAAGACCGGCTTCTGGTATTTCAAGAAACAACTCTGAATGCACATCCAAATGCATGAATTTGCCATCTACAGCTTATTTTTTGCCTTTTTGGGGATGTTTTGCTGCCCTTTTTCTCCCCTTATGTTTTTCAGCACTGGTCAATGAATCTAAATTGAGGTGCAGAAAAGCATTGTTATAGTATTATAGATGATAGCATGCAAATTGCATGCCCATAGTACACACACAAATTTTTGAATCCTGATCACCCTTTCTCTGTGATCAAGTATGCTGGTTTTACTTGGGTATGTTGAGCCCTCTGGATTTTGCAAAAGGGCAAAATTTCTTCTCTAAAGAGAACAAATAACACAAAAGATTGAAATGAAAGGATCAGCAAAAGCTGTGAAGAAAATTTGGCAGCATTCAAGTGCTTCCTGCATCATCATCCTGCTACTCAAGCATAGAGGAAGATAGAAATTCATTAAGTCATCCATTCATTTGGATTAGCATCGCTTTTTTTAACTATCCTTCTAATTGTTGCTCCACTGGAAGATGGATAAAATGGGTTGATTTGCCTGTTGTAAACATGTTTTTCTCTATGAATGAATAATATGACCCGAAGGGTTTTCTAAGGGTTTTTGCATGTGCAAATTTATTTATTGTAAATCCAAGTCAACATTATTTTCCTTTTCACCTTCGCTTTTAATGAAGTTAACACAGATGACCTCCACTTCAAAAAAATGGATAAAAACATAAAGAATACACTCATTTTACAGTGTGATGAGTGAACTAATATTGGGTGATACCATGTAACATTGATATGCCGAATCGTATTAGTCTATATATGACTAATATTGGATTGTAGCATGAAGTAAGCCTATCAATTGTCTGATTGAATATGCTATAATCTAAACACTCTGATTGCACTAAGTTGTGCTATTCAGCATGTTTATATTCATTCACACATATGCCGTTTCAGCAAGTTAGATAGACTCTATATGGAATGCTTGCATTATAAAATTATAGTAATTTAGAAATATTTCTTTTAAAACTTTTTTTGTACATAAATAAAATTTTAAGGAAAACTAAGTATTTATTTTTCTCTCTTAAGGTTCAATAAACCAAATTTGTTTTTCATGAACTTTAACCATCATCATCATATAATTTGGCATTTGATTGAATTGAAAAAGCACATATACTACTCCTAACATCATCTCTGGTAAGATGAGTTAGTCTAGCATCTAGATTACTCAAACAAAAAATGATCTCAGTCTTGTAAGGTCCTACTATCTGGTAAAATATGAATTAGAATGATTCAATATGCTATAATCTAAACACTCTGATTTCAATAAGTTGTGCTATTCAGCATGTTGAACTCGTTATACTAATTCAGCAAGTCAGATAGTCTTTATGGAACACTTGCTTTATATATAATTTGCAGTTTGATTGAATTGGAAGGGCACATATGCCACTCCTAACATCTCGTAAAAGATGAATTAGTGTAGTAAAGATGCATTACTCTAGCATCTAGACTGCTTAGAACAAAGGAAGATCTCAGTCTTGTAAGGTCGTATGATCTAGTAAAATATGAATTAGTCCTAGCAGCTGTGGTCTGGTAAAAGATGAATTAATCTAGCAAAGATCCTATCTGCACCTTACATTATGCATGTGATATCGAAAGGTGCATTAGTATAAGGAGGGTATCCCACAATAGATTATCGATATGGTAAAGGTAAAATCAGCACCTTGGATAATGTATGCGGTTTCTAGGAAGATGCATTGGTCTAACGTCTGCATGCTATGGGAGGAAGATCTTATCTTTCCAAAGCATTATTTGCCAGGGTCACGCATAGTAATGATGATTTTATATAGTGGTTACATTGGTCAAAATTTATAATTTTATTACAATGACGATTTTATATAGTGGTTACATTGGTCAAAATTTATAATTTTATTACAAACCTTTCCATGATCTACAACAGGTGATTTTGCACAGTGCTCTGCACTTGCTAGCTTGCTGAGATTTATTTTAGGTTTAGGGTACTTGTATTATGTTTACATCTAAATCAATAAGTTGGCATAATATTAGACTTTGAAAAACGCTCCATGATCTATAGGGTGATTTTGCACACTGATTTGCACTTGCTAGCTTGCTGAGATTTACTTTAGGTTTAGGGTACTTGTAGTATGTTTACATCTAAATCAATAAGTTGGCATAAGATTAGACATTTTGGATAATATATTATCATATATAAGATACTAAATTTAAGAAGTGATATAATATTATAAATATGTCAATTTATAAATAAAATTTTTATGTTCATTATGATTGTGTGTATGTATTTTTAAGTTTAATTTTATTTTAAATGGTGTAAAAGAGAACAACTGGAGTAATTTGGGAGGTTTTTTTAATTAAGGGTTAAACTTTTTTGGTCCTTTGGATCCATTTAGTATAGCTTTGATCTTAGCAAAATGGGCAAGTTTGATGTTACAAGGTCATAAAGGTCTACAATAGTGGGTAATCTATTAAGTATGAATTATAGAGTGGGTTGAGAATTACATGATCAATTTGTGAAATCCATGGAGATTATAATCCAAGTTATAATATTACAAGTAAATTGTAAGGAAAATTTGCTAAGAGGTATAATTCTTGAACCAAAGTTGTAAAATTGACACAATATAGTAATCCCAAGGTTACGAGGTTTAGATGAAATAATTTGTTTTTGAAATAGACATTTCTTTAAACTCAATTAATTTTCAAAGGTATGTACATACTATAATGCAAAAAAAGGGAAGGTCATCATTGCAGTGTCCACTAGCGAAGCTAAAATATCAAAAATCAAGGTTGGCTTAAGCCAAAACACCCTTGAATATCAAGTCTTGGTCAAAGTCATAAGAAACATAAAAACATAAGGTCTATGCTTGATATAAATCATTGCTTTATAGTCAAATCAGTTGTTGGAGGAGGCTAGTAGTTGTTGTCTTGCACCTTGCCCCATCTAGTCATTGGAGGATCAACATTGATCAAAACTAAGAGGCTCCACCCATAAATAGGTGGGACAATGTTTGTCATGGCGTGGGGATCTAGCAGATAGACTACATGTGTGATCCTAGCACTCATGAGCATGTCATCGAGCCATGTGGTAGGACCTGTTGTGATTCAACCTAATGGAGCAAGGTCAAGAGGGTAGTAGTAAAGCCTTTTTTTCAATCAATAAAAGGCACCTCCCTCCCAATCACATGGTAGGTCATCTTAGGTTAAGCAATGAAAGTATATGATGTGGAGGTTGTAGGTTAGACATTGGTTGCATAAAGAGGAGCACCATAATGAAGAGTGTTGTGGTAGGAGCATTTAATAGTTTCAAGTCTTAGCATCCCATAGTTTGCAAGTGAAGAGATGAGTGTGGGAGAGTGACCTATTGATAAGAAGCATGGTTTACTTTGTTGAATTTTTGTTGAGAGTGCTATAGTGCCTCTTTGAAGTGATCGGAGAGTGACCTATCGATAAGAAGCATGGTTGCACTTGTGATATAGTGACTCATCAAAGTACTTAAATTGTGAGATAATTTACAACAATAATGTTCCAATACTACAGAAGGATTGGAGATGGGTTTAGCTTGGTCTAACAGATTGTAAAGTATAAAAAGTAGGGACAATGGTAGATAACTTATATACTTGACTAAGACATTTTTTTTTTTCTGGATGCATGGTTGTGAGTGCATGTTCCAAGAAAGAGTGGTCCTAGTAGTTGAGAAGACCGCATTGGGTGGACATCCTAGAGATCATTTGAGGTCTTAGTGAGTTGGATGTCATCTTGGGAGCATTCCATGAGGGTGTGTGATGTTAGGAGGTGGAGAAACCAAGACATTGATTTTAGTTCCACGTCATTGTTTTTTAGAAATACATGATATAGACTCCCTTGAGGTAAGTATGAGGAGTGTGTCGATGTCGTCAAAGTCACATAGGACTTGCACCTAGCCTCATCCGCACCCAATAAGGGGTTTTGATCTCAGGCTCCACGTTAATACAAGCCCTGTCACCTTGCATAGTCTAACATGCCACATCCTTCTTAAGGAGGACGATTTCAACTATCGAGTAAACTTCGGAAGATGAAGGATCGCACACCCACTCGGAAGGTGGAAGGTCGAGCAACACCTTTGGTTTAAGGAAAACAATCGATCTCCTATCCACATATATAAAGTGGATTCAATAGGTTGCAAAGACATCATTTTGAAGTGGATTAAAAAAGTGTTTTGCAATAAGGGTTCCAAGTTTAAGGTTGGAATAGGGTGTGTGACCTGAACAAGTTGGCAATCTAAGTAGTATAAGAAATAGGACCTACAGGAGGTTTTCCCATAGGTGCCTCAAGAGTAAGATGTGCATTTAAGGGTGGTGCAAGGCTTGGAGAAGCCTTATGGTTATTTGTACTTCTATAGGATTGTGGTGTATGGAAAAGTTAAATTTTGTAAGAGTGAGTCACCTTAATAATATCATTCTTCTAATGAAAGTTCAGGTGCCTAGTTAGGGAACTGCCCATATCTTTTGTTTTACTTCACTTTTAGTGGAACGATTCTATATGTTGTAATTTAATGGTTAAGAAATAGACTTGCATTATTTGGGATGCTTTGAGGATGATGGTTGGATGTTCTCTCACTTGTTAGTCTTGGTTGTATAACTAGTAACACTAATTAGGTATTCTGTTTTGGGTCCTATTTGAGGAAGCATAGTCTAGGTGTGAATAGTCCAGGGTGACCAAGTCTAGACTATCAGTTGTCAGTGTTGCACATCCTAAGGATATCAAAAAAGAAAAAAAGGGGGCACAGACTTTGGGGCCATGATAGGTGGTATTGGAGATTTTAAAACACTATTTTGTGAATATGGTGGTTAGGAAGGCTTATCATTACATTAGGTAGCACTTGATGGAGTGTTGAGAGGACATACTCCCCTACAGTAATGACAAGATTAATATCCAAGAGACATTCCATATGTGAGAAGACTATGAGGCTAGGTGAGTGAGGATGAAGAGAGAGTTAAAGCATCATTGTAGGAACAATTAACATGTCCAGGAAATGGATGGATGTCCCACCATGAATTATGTTACAATTTAGTAGTGTGAAGATGCATGCAAAAATAGTGGAAGATTTTTTACAAGTTGTATTTGAGTCAAATGGAGTTGAATCGAGATTGTCACCAAGGAAACAAACATACCAAGTTGAGTCGTTGTAAGGTATACATTGGAAGATTGCTCCAAGTCTAGATATAAGACTTTGAGTTATTCGTTTCTTTGTGAAGTTCACCTAACATATGGTTGCAAGCAATTGGTTTGTGGGAAAAAGTGAGGTGAAACCTCCCTTAGAGGAACTAGTGCAATTTTTGGATGTTTGGAAGGTGGCCAAAAGAAAAACCAAATCCAAATAAGTCATGTGGATTTAGCGTTGAATGGAATATGGGTTGCGGCATTGTGGGAACCATTGCCTTCCACAATGTCTTGAAGGAGTTGGCCAAGGAACTTGGTTTTATAGTTGGACCATAATAGGCTTTAGTTAAATAAATCAAATCTAGTGTTAAGACAACAACAACTATTGTTGTGATGGTTTTAATTCGATTGATTCTTAACTTTTAATGCAAATATTTCATCCTTAATTTCTGAAAGATATGAGTTTGGTCTTTTAATTTTTATTTTTTCTTTACATTATCAATCATTCAGTCTATTAGTCATTTTTTAATTTCGACTCAACATAAATTTGGCTTCAAACTAGTCCTCCATACATGTTTTTTTTTTCTTTATCTTGGATGGTCCTTCCAAATCCTTCATAATCTCATTTTTTTTTTTTAAACCTCGATATATCATATGTTCAATTTCATAATATGATTTGATTATTTCTTGAGAAGTGTCAATCTTTCCATCCCACCCTATTCTTATTTATGTTAATTCGCTATTAGAAGGAAGATTGTCTTTCAAATTGTTGTAATCGTTCATGGTTTTCATCTTCCTATAAGCAAAAGTTTCAAAAAAAAAAATTATGATTGAAACTTATGTCATATTGCAATTTGATATTTAAGGATTTATTAAGGGAAATAACCTTGCCAACCAAAGTAGAATCTTTACTAGTTGTTTCCTGTTAATAAATAACAAGCACATCACATCCTCAACATTACTTGTAACATTCCTCACTCTAGACAATAATTATTGATCTTCCCTTTCCTTGTTGGACTGTTCTAGAGAATCTTCTTGAGTTCCTTTACGTGCCTCAATGAAAAGAGGTGATGCAAATGGGGGTTCGAGATTCAACATACTTTCCAATTCAATCATTCTCCTTTTTTTAGAACCCCTCAATTTCTTCTTCCTATTATCCAAAATCATGTTCTAACATATTACGCGTGGCTTCATGCATCCTTATTACACCAAAGGAATTCAAATCCTTAACATCAAATACAACATTTTGGTCTTCCAAAAATGTCTTTCCTTTATTCTTAACTCTAGAGATTTGAAGTCACTTGGTCTATTTATATTATTTTCCATGTTGTAGGGTAATAGAGGCGTCTTCAAAAGTAGGTGACTCCTATTCCATAGTCTTATTTCCCACCAATTCATTGTTCCCAAAATAGGAAACTATCCAAGCAGGGAATTTAGTGGAATTATCGTCACATTCACATCAACAAAATTATCAATTTGTTCCACAATATTTTCCTTGCATGACCATTCCTATATAGCTCTAGTCTTCTAATGGTTCCAATTCTTGATCGTCTTCCTTTTCATTGTCTATTTAGAATGCTTTCTTCTCTCTACATTTATGCCCCTTACTATACTTTCTGTCACAATTGAAACATAATCCATTTTCTCTTCTTTCATCCATTTGATAATGTGTCAACCTTGTCGATTGAGTGAGGTTAGGATAGGAGACATGGTTCATTCTATAGTCATTAGTAATCACTCTTCCGTAGTCGTATTTTTACTTTAAACTTTTCTTGTGAAAGTAAAGGCATGCTCTAGGGATTTTGGTTCCAAGAGACACACCTCATGTTGTATGCTCTCCTTTAACATTCCCATAAAGAGGTGCAACAAATTATCCTCTGAGATGTTATTTACCTTTAGACTTTGTTTTTGGAATTGTTGAATTTGGTTTATAATTTTACCTCTTTGTTGAAGATTTATCAGTTCCCTTAAGAATGTATTTTTCTTAATATCCCCATAATGTGTTATCAATTCATCCATAATAATGGACCAAGATACAATAGAATACTTTTTTCTTTCACAAATACATTGGTACTTTCTATGTAGAATACTTTCTTTTGTTTGCATTTATGCCCCTTACTGTACTTTCTATCACAATTTAAACATAGTCCCCTTTCTTTTCTTTTATACATTCGCTAAGATGTTAACCTTGTCAGTTGAGTGAGGTTAGGACACGAGACATGGTTCACTCTATAGTTGTTCATGACCACTCTTCTAGTAGCCATATTTTTACTTTCAACTTTCCTTGTTGGACTAAAAGCATACTCTAGGGATTTAGGTCTCAATAGATGCACCTCATGTTGAATT
The DNA here is from genome assembly GCA_032191745.1 of Picea mariana. Classification (NCBI taxonomy): domain Eukaryota; kingdom Viridiplantae; phylum Streptophyta; class Pinopsida; order Pinales; family Pinaceae; genus Picea; species Picea mariana. The sequence goes on from JASDQU010101922.1 coordinate 239,929, forward strand.
CCCCCCTTTAAGGTTTCCATAAAGAGATCCAGCAAATTATCCTTTGAGATGTTCTTTACCTTGAGACTTGGTTTTTTGAATTGTTGAATGTGGTTTATAATTGTACCTCTTTATCGAAGATTTATCGGTTCACTAAAGAATGTATGTTTCTTAATAGCCCCATAGTGTGTTATCAATTCATCCATAAAAATGGACCAAGAGAGAATATAAATCTTTCTTTTTTAACAAATTATACATTTATACTAGAAAAAATGATCATTTTCTAAATAAAAGGTTGAAATAGTTACCTTTTGTAAGATTGACACTTTGTGCAAATTAAATAATTGTTCCCTCTAGAATATCCATTTTATAGGCTCGTTTCCATCAAACTTACCCATATGAATCTTGGGAATTAATTAGTTCTTTATTACTAGATTGATCCCTCAGGGATGTGGATCTAGATAAGAGTCGGTCTGAAATGGGTAGCATGAATTTACTATGAAATCCTCTTCCCTTCCTCCATTTGAATACCTTCCTTATATAAATAGATGGAGGAGACTAGGGTATGTATCTAGACTTCTAGAACTTAGTGAACTCTAAGTCCAGTATGAGTTCCCAAGCTCATAATGCAAGGTAGACATCTTATCTAGCATTCATATCGTCAAAAGTCATCAAATATAGAAGGATCTAGGGGCAGTCTTGTGCTACAAATGGTCAACAAGAAACAATTCACAACTTGTTAAGGTTGCAAGGAGTGACCTCCCATAAAAAATCCAAATACAAGGAAAAAAATATATGGCTTAGAATTAAAACACTAGTAGGTCCTTAAAAAGTCTTTGGGCGGAAAATAGAGCTATAATACAATGTCCCAACTATCATTCTTTCTAACTATAGCAATTTCATTATCCATGGTCAATATCCAAGGCTCATTATCTTTGATATGAATTTCCTCTCTCCTTGTTCTAGGCTCATCAGTGTGATCAAATAAAGAAAAAATACATCTAAAATTATATAGACTACAATTATACCTATCTAGTTTCCTTCTTTTCCAAGAGGACCTCCTTAAATTTTGACGTGCATTTTCTTCCTCCTATGAACTCTCTAAACCCTTCTTCTCATTAGGTCCATCATTACCTTCCTACTCGTTTTCTCATTCATCTTTCTTGGTCTTGGGTGGTAATTAAACCATTGGCTTCTTCTCATCCTCTTCTAGTCGAACCATTATGTGAGAAGGCTTAACTTGTTTTAAAATAACATTCCTTCTATGTACACAAAATTTATATCCATAGGATCCAAAATCGTGTACCCTTTCACAAAAATTCCATAGCCAATGAAGACACCTTTCATAGTCTTGTTATCTAACTTCAACAACTTCTTGTTAGGCACACCAACATATCCCTCACAACCAACAACATTTAACATACGAAAGTGAGGGCTTCTTTCTCATCCAAACCTCCAAACGGATTTAATCCACAAGAGGTAATGTGGGATGAACTCTCTAAACCCTTCTTCTCGTTAGGTCCATCATCAACTTCCTACTCATTTTCTCATTCATCTTTCTTGGTCTTGGGTGGTAACTTAACCATTGGCTTCTTCTCATCCTCTTCTAGTTGAACAACTATGTGAGAAGGCTTAACTTTTCTGAAAATAACATTCCTTCTATACACAAAATTTATATCTATAGGATCTGAAATCTTGTACCCTTTCACAACAATTCCATAGCTAATGAAGATACATTTCATAGCCTTGTTATCTAACTTCAACAACTTCTTGTTAGGCACATTAGCATATGCCTCACAAGAAAAAACATTCAGCGTACGAAAGTGAGGGCTTCAAGTGGGACAACTATTAATCAAATAACATGAGGTAGTTATTGCTTCTAGCCAAAACTTCTTCTATGAATTGGCTCCACTAAGCATAGCCCGATCTCTCTCCATCAACATTCTATTCATCTATTTTACAAATCCATACTATTTTTTAGATATATGTATTTATATTATTTGTTTCAATTCCATTCCCCTTACAAAACTTATTAAACTCTACATAAAAAAAAATAATTGCCACTATCAAAGCTCAACACCTTAATCTTGAATAAATAGTTTCACTGCTCTCAAAAAAAACCTAGTGACATTTGAAATATTTAATCTCACCATTAAAATCTACCATTCCATCTTTCAATGCTTATACTAAGTAAGTGGGATTAATTTAAGGGTTCTTGCCAATATTGACAAGTGAACTTTCTTATGAATAAATATCTTATAATTTTTATTTTACAAAATATTTTTGAAGGATTATAAAATTTAGCATAAGCCTTAAAGTTGTAAGTTTTTTTTGGTAATCATTATCATTGGTTATGTAATTGTTAATAAAATGACAATGAGCATTTTGATACATCATATGTCTCTTATCTTGAATCTCGCCCGTTACTTGAATTTACATACAACTTTATTTTATTTTATTTTTCTCGTCCTTCGTTAAACTCCGATGTATATAATTATTTTTATTAATTTTTCTTATCTAGGGGAACTGATTTCATTCTCCCAGTGCTGAGATAGAGCCATAAAAAAACACGGTAACATACCATTATATCGCTACAGCTCGATCACAGCCCAAGCCCTAGCCACCACACCCACCTCCGCATCCTCCACCGCAACCGCCACCGCCAGAGGCGGCGTCGGCCCCACTACTACAGCAGCGGCTGCCACAGTTACAGCACCCCCCGCCACAACCAGGCATCTCTGTACCCGTTTCGGCTCTGTTTCTTCTGCGTCGTACCTCCTCCACCAACTTACACAGAACGCGCCTCCCCGTGGCGGCTCCTCTTCTTCTTATCACCGCCGCCATGACCATCGCACGTAAGAATAGTCATTGACACCATCGTTAAAACCACCACAACTCCAAATATTTCGCATATAAATGTTTCAGGCCAAGCACACAAATTGACAGTTTCAGAAAGCATAAGACGGGTAATCCTCGCCATCGTCGCAGACTTTCAGAGCCAGCATACTGAATACACGAACTTATTACAGAAAAAGAGAGAACATAATCCTCCAAATCGATCATGCCGTCACTATGATATTATTATTTCTTTGTAGTCTAAGGAATTGGCGCTTGTAGTCTAAGGAAATTATGATATCGTTTCTTCATCGGGTTCATTGAAGTTTCTTTGAATTTTCAGCGTGGAAAATTAGAGATGGTTTTCCATCTACTCTGTCATTTCTTCATTGAACTTTCTTTGAATGGCCGTGGATCTTTTCTGTCATTTCCTTTTCAATAATTTCTTAAAAAGCTTTGACCTTTTTCCATTCTCTGAGAAGAGGATTGGGAATAGTCATCGAAGGAAATTACGATATCGTTTCTTAAAATTTATTTTGTTGATATAATTAATCTTTTTGAATGTTGAATATTTTGAATCAAATTTATGTTACAATTTTTTATTTATTTATAACTTTTAATAAATTTAACAAACTTAAAAAATTTATTTTGAAGAAAATAAAGTGATTTAGTTACTCTATGGCATTTTCTAAATTATGCTCTTAAAATTAAATTGAATGTCATTTTCTAAATTATGCTCTTAAAATTAAATTGAATTGATACATAATATTGAAATTATAATTATTATTACGGGATGGAATTTGATTAATGTTGATCAAGAGCTCTGCAAAACCCTAGCCCTGCCCACGACAACGGCCCGACCACAGGCCAGAGCGCACTGGTAAGAATCGCATCAAACGTCTTTCCTCCCCTACCGGCCCCAACTGTTACAGGAAGATGAGCACAGGGGAGGGGGGGCAACCCCCCTCATACAGTAATGTCACAACTAATGAGAAAGGGGAAACCCGAACTATTCGGCCAACCTTCGAGCCGCCGCCGCCATTACGCGAGCAAGTCCTAGCCCGGGAACAAGGCCTGAAAGCGGACATGGAGACCGACGCCGGTACCTCTCAACCGAAGCAGCCACGGCGCTGGGAACCGGGCAAGTGCATACCGCAAGCAGAGAAGACGCTGCGATACCTCATCAGCTCCAACAGAGTGGGTGAACACATGCAGTTCATGCGGGAGCATGCCCTCATTGGCAAGTTTCTAGGACTATGGCCGACAGAAAGAGATCTCAACAAATGGATAAAACATTGGTGGAACCCTAAGGGTGAGTATGAGCTTCAACTCAGTTCCAAGGGTTTTTTCACAATCATTTTATACAACTTAGAAGACAAAGACAGGATCTTCGAAAATGGACCGTACTTCTTCAACTCGGCAGGGTTGTTCCTTCGCTTTTGAACTGAAAGATTTAGCCCTGATAAAGAAGATTTCACCATGGCCCCAGTCTGGATCAGATTGTACTCCCTCCCGCAGGAGTTTTGGTTGGAGGAAATCTTAATGGTCATTGGAAATACCCTAGAACATTATGTGAAAGCATCCGAGGCTACCAGACAACGCAAATACACCTCATACGCCAGGATTTGTGTATATATGAACATTTCCAAAGCAATCCCTGGTGCGATAACCCTTGAATACCAAGATGAGGACTGGGTGCAAACTCTGGATTATGAACATATTCCATTCANATTTGTGTATATATGAACATTACCAAAGCAATCCCTGGTGCGATAACCCTTGAATACCAAGATGAGGACTGGGTGCAAACTCTGGATTATGAACATATTCCATTCAAATGCTGCAGGTGTCATGAACACGACCACCTATTTCGAGACTGCCCTCTAATCAAGCAAGCTACCAAACCAAATGATACCAAGCAAACTGATGGCTTCACCCCAGTCACAACAAAAAGAAGAAATCCAGCAAAGAAGCAATCCACGGACCCCAAACCCAGCATAGCCACCAAGAACCCGTATGAGATTCTGGAGCAACTTCCAAAAGAGGAGGAGGTGCAGAATCCGCTCAAGCATCCCCAACAGCCGCCGATGAAAGACAAACAATCCAATCCCCCCCCCCTTTCTCATGAAGTCCACATTGAAGACAAAGAAGAAGGCGAAGGGGATACGCCGATGATGCTGGATGACAGAGAGTTAGCAGAGATAGATCTGGAAAAGCTGGAAGAAGCCCTAAATCAAAAGAACCTGCAAACCCTTCAGGAGGAGCAACTACGCAAGGTCCACAAGGTCTTTCTTAACTCCTCAGCAGGTTCCACAGCACGCTTGGGCATAGCACTTGACCAGAACTATGGCCCGAAGAAAATCCTGCGTGAAAGCAAGAGAAGAGGACGCAAGCCGGCGCACCAATTGATCAGAGAAGCCGGAAACCTTATGATAAATTCAGGAAAGATACATAAGATTTCAGAGAGATATCTCCCTACCTCACCCCCTTCTTAATGATGAAGATCGTAACCTGGAACATACGAGGCCTAAATGGGAGATCCAAGCAACGAATTCTCCGAGAATGCATCATAGCAGAGAAGCCAGACATTTTACTGCTCCAAGAAACCAAAAGCAAAGGATCAGAGGTGGAAGTAATCTTTAAACGCATATGGTGAGATTGCAGCTCCATCACAACGGACGCCATAGGTGCCTCAGGAGGCCTGGCCATACTATGGGATCCAACTAATATCACCATCAACAAGCCCTTCACAAAAATCAACACAATCACGGCCCACTACACATTAACAGGCACAAACTAGGAAGGAGCCATTACTAATGTATACGGACCTCAAGGAAATCAGGACAAAGATAAATTCATGGAGCGGCTCAGGTTAATCAAGAGCCTGATCAGCAGTCCAAACTGGATCATTGGTGGCGACTTCAACATGATCTTGACGCTGGAAGAAAAATCGGGCGGCATCAAACGACTGGAGCAGGATAGTGGTAAGTTCAAGGACCTCATTGACCATCTTAACTTGGTTGATATAGAAAATTGCAATGGCACTTTTACGTGGTCCAATCGCAGATCAGGAAATCAGCACATTACCTGTAGATTGGATCGCTTTTTGGTAACAGAGGACATCATGGAATCCAGGGAAACTCTGGAAAGCCGGATATTACCGAAAGCAGGTTCTGATCATTGGCCCCTGGGTCTACAGCTGAACATGGGGGAGCTGCCCAGATACAAGCCGTTTCGATTTGAGAAATTCTGGCTCTCCCACCCGGACTTCCAAAGCCTTGCTAAATCCTGGTGGGAGCAAGCAGAAATTGAACACGGCACCTGCATGTACAAATTTAAACAACGCTTAAAGAACTTCAAACATAATTTAAAGCTCTGGAACAAAGAAAGCTTCGAACACATCACACAAAGCATCAAGACCATCGAAAGCCGGCTGGAGGAAATTCAAGAAATATTCATTACAGGGTCCAGAACAGCAGAACTCATGCAGGAAGAGGAGCAGCTCCAATTGCAATTAGAGGAGCGAAGAAAACAGGAGGAAATATTATGGCACCAAAAATCCAGAGCGTAATGGCTCAAAGAGGGAGAAAAAAACACTAAGTTCTTCCATAAAGCTGTGATTCATAGAAGGCACATTAACAGAATCACCCACCTGGAAGACAGCCAGGGTAATCTCATCAGAGAGCACTCCAAAATTGAGGAGGAACTGCTTAACTACTATCAAGAACTTCTAAAAGAACCAAACATAGACAGATCGGGGGAAATCATAAGAGTTACCAATCACATCCCCACCTCGATCACTCAGGAACAGAATGCGGCCTTAACCAGACCCATTACCCAGGATGAGGTTGACCAAGCAGTCAAAACTATGCCGGCGGGTAAAGCCCCGGGACCGGACGGATTCACCACGGACTTCTTTCATCACAGCTGGGATCTGATCAAAACAGAAGTCTGGGAAGTAGTAGAGGAGTCGCGAATGTCGGTTCTGGTACTGCCAACTCTTAACACTACCTTCCTCAGTCTTATTCCGAAAGAGGAACGAGTCACCAATCCCAAGCACTTCCGGCCTATAGCCCTCTGCAATGTCATCTACAAAATTATCACGAAGATCATCGCCACTAGGCTCAAGCCTATCCTACCCTTCATAATCTCCCAGGAGCAGTCCGGGTACGTTGAAGGAAGACAAATTATGGACAGTGTCATATTGGCCCACGAGGTGGTACACTCTCTCAAAACCTCACGAACTCCAGGTATGCTTCTAAAACTTGATCTCTCCAAAGATTTTGATAGGGCCAGCTGGCAGTATATCAAGGCAGTCCTCGACGCCTTTGGATTCGATCAGGGATGGGTAAGCTGGATCATGAATCTTCTCACCTCGACCTTCTTTTCTATTCTCATCAATGGCGTTCCCTCTAAACCGTTTTCACCTTCCAGAGGAATCCGACAGGGAGACCCCCTCTCCCCTTTCCTTTTTATCCTCCTGGCAGAAGGCCTTGGCCGCTACCTTCATGCTGCTGTCATTGATGGTTCCCTCAAGGGCCTCCCGCTGCACAATATTCAGCCTGCCCTCTCTCACAGCCAGTTTGTAGATGATACCCTCCTTCTGAACTCCCCTTCGGTCCAGGAAGCCACCAAGCTCAGCTCCATCCTCTCTGACTTCACCGAAGCCTCTGGGATGACCCTCAACCTTGAAAAATCCAAGCTTTTTTTCTTTAACACTCCGATCCCTGTGCAAAGACATATCTTCAGACTCCTTGGCATACCCAGGAGCTCCCTTCCGTCCAACTATCTCGGAGTGCCCCTAACCGGAGCTGCGACCTCTTCCATTTCTTGGGACAACCTCCTCCTTTCCATCTCCAATAGAATGCGCAACTGGACCTTCAGGCCCCTCAATCTCGCCTCTCGCTTGGTTCTCCTCAAGTCATTTCTTCAAGCGCTGCCCACTTACCTCTTCACGGCCCTGGCAGCCCCTAAGAAAATCATCAAAGCCATCCGAACGCTACAACGAAATTTCCTTTGGCAAGGTGTCCAACCCAAAAAAAAATGGGCTTTAGTCAATTGGGATCGACTATGCCTGCCCAAAAATCAAGGCGGGCTGGGAATCCGAGACCCAGGCAAATTAAATCAAATAATGGGAGCCAAAATTTGGTGGCGGTGGTTGAAGAATCCGTCAGCAGCGTGGGCACAGCTGTGGAAGCGCAAGTATGCCCCTCTTGCACCAGCAGACCAGCTCATCCGGCATAACAACTACATTCATGGCTCCAACATTTGGAACACCGCATGGCAAAATCGCACTCTGGTTCAGAATCACGCTTTTTGGGAAATAAAAGATGGTGGAAGTGCCCTTTTCTGGCAAGATTCTTGGCATCAGCTCAAACCACTGGATACGCTGGAGGAACTAACTGCACTCAAAAGTGCTCTGCACCAGCCCACCCCTCTAAGAGTCAAATATCTTTGGGCAGCACAAGACATGCCGCAACACTGGCGTCGCTGGAAAACCTCACACCAGGAGCTCGAAGTTCCAGAGACTGTCGACTTACAGCATTGGCATGCCCACGCCTCCAACAGAAAAATCCGTCATCAAGCAGGGCCTGACATCCTGCGCTGGGGGTATACCCCGGCTGGCATCTTCACCATCAAGGAGGCCTGCACAATACAGGGAAATCAACAGGAACCAGAAAAAGCGCCTATCTGGAACAAGGTTTGGCATCCAGCTCTCTGGCCCAAAATCTCCACCTTTCTCTGGCTACTGGCGCACAACAGGACCTTGACCTGGGACAATCTCCGCAAGCGAGGATTCTTAGGAACCTTCTGCTGCGTACTCTGCCTACAAGCGGAGGAAACCAAGGAGCACCTCTTCAATGCCTGCCCCTACAGCCAACAGATTTGGGACTTTGGAGCGCAGCTTATGCGAAAAGCCAGCCGCAATAGAAGCTGCATCAACAGCACAATCGAAAACTGGGACAGCATATCCTTCACCAACCCCATTCTAAATTGCATCTGGACCCTGCTACCAGGCTTCACACTCTGGCTTATCTGGAAGGAGAGAAACCAGAGAATTTTCCACTCCTTGTCCTCCCCATCTGAAGTCACCTGGGCCAAGGCCAAATCCCTGATTCAAGAAACAATACGCAGTAAGCCTTGGACTGAAGCAGATCAACAATGTAGCCCAGTGGAGAGCACCATTCTCCAACACTGGCAACCTATCACCAGCGACCAGCACCATCAAAAGCGCCACAAGAGTCTACCTACCAGTCCCACCACCTAGTCTCCTCCTCCACTCCATTACGTCAAAGCCAACTTTGATGGGGCCTCCAGAGGCAACCCGGGCCCAGGAGGCTACGGGGTCGTGATAATAAATTCAGAAGGAGAAATCCTCGATATGGAGGCGGGCTACCTGGGAGAAACAACCAACAATGTGGTCGAGCTAACGAGACTCCTACGCGGACTCCAAAGAGCCACAGCTAAAGGCTATCACAAGATTTTCCTGGAAGGCGACTCCCAAGTTATCATCAGGCTCGCTACTAAAATTCTTCATGGTTGCAACCTAGACAAGATCTCACCAAGTTGGAGACTCCATAGCTTGCTAGCGGACCTCACTGGGCATCTCCAACCGCACTTCAGTATCATCACCTCACATGTGAAGTGTGAGGTGAACAAAGTTGCTGACCAACTGGCAAATGAGGCAATGGAAACAGGCGAGGAGTACTTAAGCTAGGAGGGCCATGGCTCACAGAGCTCAGAGGTCTTCGCGAGATGCCTGAACCTTGCCACCAAAGACCTTCACTCCCCGGATGGGGTGCTAGCGAGGCAAAGGCGACCACGTGGCTGCGAGTTGGGACAGGGAGGCACTGGCTCATGTCAAATTCAAAATTAAATCGCCATGAATTCCCACAAGCGCATTCAACTGCGGAGCCTGTTTACACAAGGCGAAGGTACCCACACAAAGATTCAGAGTTTAATGCAGGCAGCGATGGGGTTGTATATTGTAATTGACACCATTTGCCGGTTCATTGCACGCAGTGAACCTCCGGGATACCAAGAGCTCTCGCGACCCTGGGTCTGGTAGCGAATTTTGCTCCACAGCAAGGTTATTCCCATCCGTTTGAAGGGGCCGAACCGCCTGGCCGAATTATCACCTGACCTCGCCATGCCACGACTCCGGGGCACACCGAGACGGGGAGCGGCCTGGCATGCTGCAAAATCAAGGCGAAAACGCAAGGAAGCTTTCGAAAGAGCAATGGCAGTCGCGGCCAGAAGGAGAAGGATGCGGGGCAAGGCAATTGTAGAGGAGGTTATCCCGGACGCAGGACAGGAGAGCCCCCCCGAATATACTTGGTTTACAGCCCCAGGGCACTGGAACTCCCGCTCGGGTATTGGTGTGGACAGCACTTCAGGGATGGCAGGGGTGCAGTGCAACCCCGACGACAGTGGAAACGAGGCACCATACACTCCTTGCTTTGTGGAGGAGGAGGCTCCTCCTGAGCCCTTCCGACACGACACAGGAACTCATGCGCCGGAAGAGAAGGCAGACACTAGCCCAACTCAGCCACCCTCACCCCACGTGGACTACCTCAGCCTTCTCTTTGATGTGCGCAATCTCCTCGCGGACCAGGTCTTTCGCATCGAGTGGCTGGAGCAGAGAATAGACCTGTTCTTCGCTGCGCATTCCAGAGCGACGCCGAAGAAACAGTGTCCAACTTGCGCCAGAGCGTACGTCTTCCCTGCACGATGGAGGCACACTGAAGCTGCCGACGCTCTCCTGGGATCCGAGGTTACCTGATGTTTAAGCCCCAGCTCTGTCTCTAGTTTTGTTTTACTGGTCTATGCCTGAAAATAGTTAGTTTTCTTTATGCTCTAGTCTCAGTTGTCAGCACTAGGTTTAATTTTGCTACTCCCGGTTTCCCACGGGCGGGAGATAGTAGTGTTAATTTTGATACTCTCAGACTGCTCTGCAAAGATGATGATATGTGGACAGGGATGTCTAGCTGTCTCGGTTTCCTGCTAAGGCGGGACAGATGGCATCCCCAACAATGCTGTATTATGCTTATGTCAATATAACAGGCTCCAACTTTTTTATTTAAAAAAAAAAAGAAATTATAATTATTATTAAAATATTGAATTGATCCATAATATTGAAATTATAACACATGCTTTCTAGCCTCTATGACCTCTCCTTGTTGGTATTGGGTTTATACTCTAGCAATGATTGTGGTGCTTGTAATCGCGACTAATGCTCTACAACCATTTGATGAAGTAGATGGGTTTTAATGTTATGCTTGAATGATGTACCATTTGATAAAGTAGATCGGGTTTAAAGTTATGCTTGAATGATGTCCTTGGCATCGGAATTGTGGGAGGTTGTAAGGAATTTCATGTGACGTGGAATTTCATGCACAACAATAACTATTAAACATGCATTTTATAGATACATAATTATGTCTTTAAAATTGGAATGAATTGATCCATAATATTGAAATAATAATTATTATTATTTTAATATTGAAATTGGACTCAATTCTAGCTTCATTTTTCTAGGATCGAGTGCTCAAATGGGTGGTCCTTCTACTTATTACATCCTGTCCATATATTCTTCTTTCGCTATGCCGGTTCTTACGAACGCTTTTCTCATGGCAAACCTCCTTCTGTCCTATGGTGTTTCATCCAAGGGGAGTCATTTTTATATTATGGGCAACCCCCTTCACGAATTTCCTTCATCCGGGGGAAATATATATCCTCGCCTGGGTAACCCTTGTCATGTCACTTTATCTTCACAAGCGGCTTTCTCGATGATGATTCCCTTACAACCTTTTATGAATCATTTTGGAGGAGGATACTATCTTGTCGGACAAGGCCATCGTGTATACCAAAACCATTCCTAGCCAACAATCTCTCAAAACCAATATTTCCCGCAATCTTGGTCTCAAATGTCGCAACTAGCTGCTGCAAGTCATGGTGGAAACACAATTCCAGTCACTGCAAGTCATACTGGCATTATATCACCATCGGCTAGTCATGTTGGATATAGGTCAACAACCTCTGCAAGTTATGTTGAATACCAACAACTAGCCACTGCATTTCATGTTGGAAGCACAACTCTAGTCACTGCTAATCATACTACACATTCATTACCAACCTCTACTGGTCATGTTGGCCATTCATCACCAACCTCTACAAGTCATGTTGGAGATCTTCTACTAGCCTTTGCAAGTCAAGTTGGGAACATGTCACTAGCCACTACAAGTCATGTTGGGGTCATTCATAAGATTGAGAAGCCTCGACGTATAAGACATAAGCCCAAGTTCCTTTGTAGAATTTGCAAAGGAGGTCACCTAACTCGTTTTTCCCCTGCTACTATTGTGGTACAAGAAGTGTAGTCCTTGTATCAAAGCCCTTCAGGTTTTGAATCGTCTTTGGTTTCCCAACTATCTAATCCTTTTTTGGTTGACACATCATTCATGCCGATGCAATCTTCATCCGACACCACTCTTCGTTTCGGGGGTGATGCATCTCTATACCATGTTGTCTCACATCCTATCCAACCAACGATTGAAGAAGTGGTCGTTCTGATGCAATCTTCATTCGATCCCACTCTTCTCTTGGAGGGTGACAAGTCTAAGGAAGTGAAATTTTCGATGCAATATTCGGTCAATCCCACTCTTCTTTTGGGAGGTGATGCAACTATTGACCATGTCATTAACATTTCGAGTCCTATACCTTCTGAACAAGGGGGCATTCCACTCTCTCTGAGTACACTCCCTCCAAGTCTTAGGATGGTTTCCTTTGATTTGAATGATCTTGTAGAGCCTCAAATTTCTTCTCTGCAAGGATTTTATCCTCCTTAGCTTGACAAGATTTGGGTTCTCCCAAGCTTGTGCCAGTTACCTCTGAGTTGTTGAATTTTGACAGAAGTCCTGCATGGGATCCCTGGCCTCCCCCATGATATGTTTCTTAGAAAATCATCCTTCAGTATTAGTTAAGCTCTTTTTAGACTCCTAAAAACAAAAATATTTTCAAGTGAACTTGTATCTTTCACACTCATTAAATGGCTTTAAACAAGCATCTATTTGGTGTAAGTTTAACCATTTTTTGGACCAAGTAGACTACTTACAAAAAATTAATACTCTAGTCACCATTGGCTAGAAGAGTTCTCCTGGGTATTGTTTTACACCTTTTCAGGCGTTGGGCCAGACTAAATCTACGAAAAAGGACATTCCTTGGAGTTAAGTTGTAATTGCATTCCATCTTCCTACTTGTAGTATTCAACCTATTGTTGGTTTTCTCTTTATCGTTATAAGCCTCTTACCTCAACAATTTGCATCACTAGCCAAGCGGATCCTTTCTTATATCCTTTGTAGCTTGACACCCTGTACCCTAAGAGGAAACATTCCTCCAAGTGTCCATGATCTGCATGCATATCCTTGCATTGATCATAGGTATGTTCCACTGTTTGGAGCTAGTTTCTTACTCATGACACTCATTTCCTCTCTTATATAATAACATTTATTTTCCTATGAAAAAACAAAAACAGACGGGCGAGAAAAAAATATTATCTCATATTGGCAACAGTTGTGTTGCCTTGGAATAAAGCACAAACTTTCAAGTCCATTATCATCAATAGTTTGGGTTTAGCATGACCTTAGGAACCTGAGCTCATTACTTAGATTTTAATCCTCCGACTGGTTACTCTTCCAGACCCTATGGAGATTTCGTTAATTCGTCTTGCGTCATGAAGTTTCATCATCAATTCTATGCTTCCTGAGCCCTCCATATATCTCATGCTCTTGTTCAAAGGAAGTCTATAATATAGTGTCGATCATTCCTCATAACTCTTGAGTTTTCATGTGAGCCATACCCTCAGTGTGTCTCAAAGTCACATGAAGTTGTAGTCCTACCGTGCACCCTGGTCCTACTTTCATTATGGGTAAGTAACCTTGAACCCAAAAGTCGACATCTCCTCATTGGTCGTTGAATGGAGGGTTTCCCTTGTGTTCGATATAAGGAAATATATTCACACATGGAGAATTGTGTAGTGTCTTGGATGCTTTTAGCCTTATTGGTGGTTTCGTCGCCTTTGTCGACAATATTCCTTATTGGTTTCTCTTCAAAGGGTCTTTCTCGTGAACTATTTGCATCTGGGGCATCCGAAATATGCACAAGGTATTTGGTTCATGAACATCCTCTTAATATGATTTTCTCCAAATAATAAAGCTATTGCTATGTACCTCATGCTAACTGATGAGAGATGCCATAAAATTTTTTTTTCAGTGAGTCTCCTTCCATTGACTTCAACTCATCTATTTTGGAAATGAGGCCTAGATTCCTATGAGTACCTAGAGGTTTGCAATCATCAATGGCAGGTTCTCCTTCAATCGATAGTTGGGAATACATCAATTTCTCATGATCGATGGATTCTTCAATTGTTTGACCTCAACACCTTTATTCATATTTGTAAGAATGTATTTGGTTCCTTGATACCTACTTTCATTATCGGTAGGTTGTCTCGCATTTATTGATGGTATACATTAAGGATTGGTAATCAAACAAAGTCTCGCTGTGTTCAACTTCAACTCCTCTATTCACATGATGTAGACTTTCACCTTTGGTGAATAGTGTAAAAGACATCTAGTTTACAGTAGCATCTTTCTTCAGTTGTTTCTATCATTCATTGGACCACTACCTATATGAATTCAATGACCATGAGAGATCATATTGTACTCCATTGTATACAGATATCTTCAGATTGATTTTTGAGACTGGTTTTCACTGGGCCCTATTCGTGATTATAACAACCTATGGCATGTGTTTACTTTGTATTGCCTATTCATGGGCATGAACAACTATTTCATATAATTCCACATAGATCTGTAGTGTAATTCAAATTGGCAGCCATGTATACAAAGTCGTTATGGATTGTAATATTCTTATGAGCAACTAGTACTTCAATGTGAGTCTCCATTACTCCACTTCTGGAAGTTATAATGTATTTTAGCCATCATGGATACTCCTCTGACCTCACACATTAGGGGCCATCTGTTATAGCTAATTTTTCCTCACCCCATGTAACTTACTAAGATGACATTTCCATTTCCCTATGAAGAATTGAAGTCCCCTTTTGTACTTTCTAGAGAAAAAAATCATATTTTTCCACATATACGTGCCCTACCAGTTAGATAGCATGTGTATACGTAGGTTGGGCCACTACAACGTGCGTACATAGAGTTCGGTGCTCAAAATTATAAATTGTGTCGGGTTTCCATGTCACATTACGAGATCCATGATCCTTGACATTCCGTATACTAGAAACGTTTGGACACGGCCCTTCAACTCCATTTGAAGGCTATAAATTGAGCCATATCCAAGTTGTGGAAGAAGAGAGAATTCAAATTTTAAGAGAAAAGATACTCTGGAGAAATTTCACTTCACATTGATTCTGCATCCCTTTATCTTTGAGAATATGAACACATTGTTCATCCCCCAAGCTCTTTCCACTTTGATGGAGAACATCATTTTCTCCCATATATGAGATTTCCTTTGATGGAGGATTGAAGTGGTGGAAGCCTAGCTGGAAGGGACTTAGTTTCTTAGTTCTAAGACGTGTTGACACATAATTTTGTCACTTGTATACTTTTGTTGATTATTTTAATGGAAATACTATTTTCTTATCCAATTGATATCTTGAAAATATTTGAATTATTATTCTATGGGTGTATTTTTCATGTACGTTAATGGATTCTGTTGTTTTATATGCTAACATTATATATTATTACCATATTTTTGCGTATCTTGGTTGTTGAGGGCAACTTGCAGGTGTAAAGCTTTCAGTTGTGTGCTCAACGATGGTCTTCATCGAACGTCCGGACGAGATAGGATGTTAAGGTCCTAACCCGCACATAGGTAGATCAATGTATTCGGATGTAATAAAGGTCAATATTAATAATACCTTTCAATAAAATAGAATAAGGCGGATGTAAGAAGACCTAATAGAAGCTTCCGCTTCTAGAAGGATCTTCCTCTAGATGCTTCTTTTTAGTATAAATAGGAGTCGAGGGTATTGAGAACCCTAGCTTGGATATTATTGTAACAGAGCGCTGCTCGATTGGAGGTTGGCCCCTCGAAGAGGCCTGTGAACATTGCTATCTGAATCAAGTGCTATTTCTGTTCAAGTGCTATTTCTGTTGCTATTTCATATAACGTTTCTGTGTATTGAGAAGATTATGCTGGATATTTCACTGTTATTCTGTTATTTCTAGCATTTCGTTTATGTTCTGCATATTTTATATATCTGGTATCTTGCAAGTGGTATCAGAGCACTTTCCTTGGCAGAAATTGTGGGTTATTTTTTTTTAGGGTAGAGACGTATTCCGGCATCTTTAAGCCACAGAGATCTGTCGTTACGCGCATAAACCCGCGGTTGAGGGATTCATACACGCAGGAAATACAAGTGGTTCTTAAGCGCACGTTTGTTGGCCACCCTTGTAACCCCTGTTGGTACCC
>JASDQU010101922.1:290035-313456 GCA_032191745.1 Picea mariana
ATGATGGTGGTGCTTGTAATCGCGACTTATGCTCTGCAACATTTGATGAAGTATATGGTGGTAAGTACACAAGTTTTAATGTTATGATTGAATGATGTCACTCTTATCGGAATTGTGGGAGGTGGTAAGGAATTTCAAGTGAAGTGGAATTTCATGCACAACAATAACCATCAAGTATGCATATTATAGATACAAATTTCATAGATAAATAAATACACAACAGAATAAATACACAGTGAATGAAACCATAACAAAGATAATTTATCTTTAATGAAACAAATGACCAACAAGCTGCAGACCAAGGACGTTCCACCCAACTGTGGACATTGTTGTTCCAAGTCTCAACGACAATGTAACCCCCGAGCCAGGGCTATGAATCCACAAGGATAGTTCTGGAGTGTCACTCGGCTTTCCAAACAAGTCGGTACTCAAGCTCTCATAGGCTTCTCAACACCCACAACAATCTAAGGTAGACTAGCTCTCTTCTACCCAACCTACACAACCCAAGAAAATGGACCCCCTTCTCTACCATGCCATCCCTCAGGATGTCCATCTCCTTCCAGTGCTCAAGTGCATCTGATCAAGAATCTCCATATTGAGACTCTCAGGATTCACAGCTGTCAGAAAAGACAGGCCAAAGCATCTTAGGCATGTAGGCCTTAATTCATGGTTGGAATACACCATTAGTATTTACAGCCAACAAAACCATCAGTCATCTTCAACAATTCATTTTACCTTCTCAAGCCAACACTAATGAGGAAAGATGAGTGGGTGAAAGAGTGAGTGTCGAGAGAACAGGGTGAAAGGTGTGAACAATGAACAATGAAACGTGAGTGAGTGAGAGAATGAGTGAAGAATAAGCAATCCCCACAACGGACCAAAGATGAGTTTATGTAATTCTTGGAATTAAGGAATCACCTAGCCTTTCCCCAAGAATTTCATGTAACTTATATTCTCCATTAAAAATTTGGGTAAATAAAATATAAAATAAATACTTAGCCCATCAATTCCCCTCTCTTGTGGAATCGTAACCCCCTATAACTCTTGTACTTGCCCATCTAACAACCAGTGATGTATTTTTTATTAATAATGATCAAACATTACATTTCCTAGGTACACTGGCCTCTTTCAATTATTTTACACTCTCGCCTTTCATGGATTAACAAAATATACACTATTTAATACGAGGCTCAAAACCTCGGGTGTTACAACTTTGAATAAGATAAGATGTAATACTTTTCAAACAACATGAAGATGGATGGAAGGACTTGTTTCTTTGTCATCCAACTCAACTCATAGACAATTACTTTGTTGCTTGGATTTATTTAAATGTAATTTCACATTTTTATATTATACTTTTTATAGTAGTTTGATCTTTACAACCACCCTAATTTGGCTTATTTATGTCCATTATGGTTCATTCTTAAATTGTTTATTTATAATTGGGGATGGTGATAATATATTAGATTATTTTCCCATCTTTCAATTATGATTTACTGATCTATCCTTTTTGTCTCATCATCCTGAAGATTGACATATCTTATGAAACATTGCCATTAATAACTCCAATGCTATGAATCTAGAGACAAATAGTACAAATTCAATACACTATGGAGATTAAAGAATCAAATAACTATATGTTTCATCCTAACTAGATATCAAATTTGAAGTAGACATTAATGAAGATTGATCATATTCTTGCAATAATGACATGGTATATTACATCCTTAGTTTAAAACTCATATTGAAATTGAGAGGATCTTGAAGAGTTTCAAGAATCCTAGAGTCATGGATAATAGTTGATAAATCCAACCTCATTTGGCTTGTTTTAGATCTTAATATTTTTTCCTTGTGTTAAGAACCAAAGACCTGAATACAAAATACCACAATAGTACCAAAGATATCTGAATAAAATCACTACACAAGATATATGGAACACTATAGAAAACCACCACTTTATTATATCAAAACCCTTGAGGCAGGGAAACACCATACAATGAATCCTATTATGGAAGGGATCATCTCCTGTTCACTTTCCTCTTCGAGGGGGCATCCTTCTATTGAGCTAAAAATCACAATACAATACTTCTCTTCATATCCCATTACATTGTTTGAACCCCTTTATATAGTGCTACCATCACCTAAGAACATTCTAGTGGAGGAATATTCTAGAAGTATAACCTTCTAAGAAGTCATCTTACATTTATTATATCTAACTACTCATTTATTATATCTAACTATCATAGTGGGCCTTATTTAATAATATAGTGGATCTAGTCCACCTTACATTGAATGGCCTTCACTATTATCATTATGGCCCCCCCCACTACCTCTCTAGATACCTAACATTCCATCCCCCTTATGAAAGAGTTTTCCTCAATAATTGATGTACAACCATATACCAGGGTCCCATGGATAAGTGTGGACCATAGTGCTGAAGTAGACTAGAGAACTAGGTTCCTATGGATAAGAGTGGACCATAGTGTTGAAGTAGAATAAAGAACTAGGGTCCCATTGAGAAATTGAAGCCACCATGCTGAAGTAGTCTAACCTCCATTGTAAACTAGGGTCCCATGTCCAATTTCTCATGTGATCTCCACTCGGAAGATATCGACACCCAAAAACTAACTGAAAATGATGCTCCCAATACTGACACCTATTATGTGGATCCAAATCAGAATATCCATCTAGATAATGGGAAAGGTTCAAAGATGAATCTGGAAAGAACAATGCAAGCTAGACATTGGTAATCATAACTAGCTCCTGATGTGTCACATTGATGTGCTCTACACAAGGTGGAGTAGAGTCATCAAATAAAAGATGGAAGTGGTTGTCATCCTAAAAATGACAACTATCCATATAATAGTCATCGCAATCGGCCTCAAAATCATACCAAGAATACATTTTTTGATTATATTCATCCCTCATGTCTGCCATAAGAAATCTCTCCTGCATGCTATCCAATGAATCTTGAATACTACGAAAACTATCATTGAGGCCATCTGCAGAGTCATGCAATCTGTCATGCAATGTGCCACACCATGTGTCATACAATTGAGATTTGAATGCTTCAGTTATTTGTAGAATTTATTTGAGGGTTTGAGAGTAAATAACCATATGAGCACCCTATGAAAATTTATGAACTCTGTAGTCCCGCCACCATCACGAAAAAACCCAAAAAATAGAACAATAACTTACGACAAAAAATTATGTTTTTTTCTGGAAAAAACTTGAAAAACAGTTGAATTTAAAATGTTCATAACTTCACTTCCCGAACTTCATTTCAACTGTTTTTTTTTTTAAATTGGGTATTTTTCCGAGAGGAATTCAAAAGCCCAATTTGTTTTTCCAAATTCAGCTCGTAAAGCTTCATATATGAACCTAAAGTGTGCCTCCCTCTTTTTCTTCCCTAGAAAATTTCTGCAAAAAGAGCAATTTTTTTTTCCCTTCTTTAGTCATGGAAAGTGCTTTGATACCACTTGTTAAGAACTAAATACCTGAATAAAAAATACTACAATACTACCAAAGATATATGAATACAATCACCACACAATATATATGGAACACTATAGAAAACCACCACTTTAATGTATCAAAACCCTTGAGGTAGGACAACACCATACAATGGATCCTATTATGGAAGGGATCCTCTCCTGTTCACTTTCCTCTTCGAGAGGGAATCCTTCTATTGAACTACAACTCACAATACAATACTTCTCTCACATCTCATTACATTGCTTGAACCCCTTTATATAGTGCTACCATCACCTAAGAACATTCTAGAGGAGGAATCTTCTAGAAGTAGAACCTTCTAAGAAGTCATCTTACATTTATTATATCTAAATACCCATTTATTATTTCTAACTATCATAGTGGGCCTTATTTAATAATATAGTGGACCTAGTCCACCTTACATTGAATAGCCTCCACTATTATCATTATGGGCCCTCTGGGCCTCCCCACTACCTCTCTAGATACCTAACACCTTGGGGGAGAACATACTTATATTATTTTTTGATATTTGAAACCAACCCATATAGAAAAAGTACATGACTAGGTTTATCAAGTCATATTTTGTCATATGTCAATAGAATTTACAAAAATTCCAACATTGACCTCTTTCACTAGTAACTAGGTGAGCTCCAACTGAGTTAGGTATTGCACAATATATAATAGTAATTATGTTATATTTTCATAAAATTCAATGGATGTACCCTAGATTTATCAGAATAATAATTACAAATAGCCCTCATTTTTTCTGATTCTAAGTTCATATGCCTAGTTTACGACATGAAAAATTGCAATTCCTTTGGTCGAAAAAAATTCAAATCCATGACTTTATTGATCATATTTTATTCAGAATCAAGTTTGAATAAAAAAATTCACCTATTGATGTTGTAGGTTCATTCTATGCATTTCCAATGGGATATGATATCCTTGGTTTTGACCCTTAACTATTCATAACAAACTTTTGCAAGATTATAACTAGTTTGGGAAACAATTTGGCAGCAAAGGTTCATAATTTAAAAAGTGTTATTGTTAGCCATTGGAATAGAATCCTAGAGTTTATAGAGGATCTTACCTTGATATATTTCTAACAACATATAATTTTCTCTATTCTAAGATCAAATGACTTGTTTAGAGTTGTCACAAGTGTCAAGGCTAGCTTCAAGGATGTGGTCCAAGTAGCATACATCACAAGGTTTCTGGGAAAATGAATCAGTGGGTGGAAACATCAAATATGATTTCTGGATTGATTTCATCAATGTAATCATCGATATGTTTTCAATGATATTTCATTCATCGAGTATTCTTAATAGGATTTTTTCTAATAAGATCGAGAACACCACCTAAATCATTTTTTAAACTCACCAAACTCATAGAGGACACAACTGAGCATTTTAGTATAGGGATTTTTATCACATGATTTATAGCTATGCAAATCCCAACATAGGATCATCAAATCTTGCATAAATACAAGACATCCTACCATTGTCACTTTAGTAAAAGATCCCCTTGTTTTAGTGATGAAGGAGGTCCAGCACAGGAGATGCTTCCCCGATGACCTCAAGGGATCAAAGTAGAAAGTTTTTTAGCCAATCCTATCGCCCCCTCTCTTTAAAAACTAAGTCAAGGTAGAGTACAAGGAGGAATACGAGGTAATAATATGGTTTGAGTACCTTCCTAAAACAAGAACACTTTTATCATATAGATAATGATTTCCAAGTACAAGCATGCAAATAATACCTCTTTAAGACACTAGACAATAATTATCTCTATGGATGTTATGAAATTGCAGCAATTAACAGTAGTACAAAAACAATATATAATTTATAACAGAAGCAATCATTACACTTCATAATTGCAACAATTCACCATCAAAGCTTACCATTAACTCAATAGAACATTATCCAATTGTTAGTTGCAATTTATGGGTATGTTACGCCACTATTAGAGTAATGTATACAACAAATTAGCATATGTTAAGATGGTTGTAGAAATTTTTTCAACCAAAACAAGTTTATTAGTTTATTATCTCAAGTTAGTGTTAGTAAAGTTAGTAGGAATCTTGAGATAATTCAAGTTGAGATTTTTTCAATTACTTTCACCACAAGAGAGACTAAATATTAGTGCATTTGAGGGCTATGGAGTCTTTACAACAACAATGCAACTAACTTGGAACTTGATCTAGATGTAACCAAGAGGTAGGAATCAATCTCTAAGGTGCTATCACATCAGGGCCTTAGAGATTGAATCTTTAGGAGAGGGATTTTCTAGGGTGCAAGCAATTTTGGGTCCTCGAAACATTTTCTCCCTTCTTGTAGCTTCACCTAGTTCAAGAATCAAGAGTCTAGGGATAAACTCCTAATGTGTTATCACCTTATGGATTTAGGAGTCTAACCATACCTAGGATTTCTTCATGAATTTTGGACAAGATTAACCTTGTGAGAGAAGAAAGCACTTATGCTCCTCTCTTAGGGTTTTAACAAGAAAGATTTCTAGCATGAACAAGTATATTTCACAATGAAACATTAATAGAATGAAAAAATATTGAAGAAATTTACTTACTTCACCAAGATACCAAGAGAGTAAACCCTAATTTTAGAAATTCCACTTAAAAATCAGCAAAGAATATCCATTACTCAACCTTCCAAAAATAGTGTATGAGTAGAAGAGAGAGATAAACCAAGACAAGGCGAAAATTTCAGACTTGTTCTCTCACAAAGGTGAGAAGATGTAATGATAAAATGAAATGTCAAGTGGATTTATTTATATGGATCCATATTGACATATTTTTCCACTTTAAATTGTAAACAAAAAAACATAAGAGGGTCGACCCATTAAATTTTCCCTTACAATATACAAAAATATTTTTTTACAAAAAATAAAATCCTAGAAAGGTGGCTTCATGCCCTCCAAGTGAAACATCAAGCATGAGGAGGAATAAGTTGGGCCTCCAAAGACCATGTTTCATGCCAAAGTTGTATAACATGGTGAGTACCTACACAAGATATATAGCTAGAAGAAGAATGAACACAACTTGCAAAATATAGAAGACGAGAGAAAAATTGGAGAGAAAAGAATGAGAAAATGTATTAACCATATGCCACACTAAAAGAGTGAATAATTTAGAATAGATATAGGATACATGAGTAAATAATGTGCCATAGTAGTGATCTAGATAGATCTAGACACTCACTGATAGACATTGGAGTGAACTTCCACCTAGTTCGAGTTAACTGATCCATGTAGTCATCAATTAACTAAGTCACATGTGTGGAAGTGAGAGAAACACATGCAACTGTTGGTGATAAAATTGGGGTTTTCATGCATGAGTGACTTCCACTAGTCTAACTAAGTGTAAATGAATTTAACTATAGAGAAACATCCTATTTTGTAGGGGAATATTCTCTAGACAAAATATTCTCATTTAAGTAAGCATTCTCAACATTAGAATATCAAACTTAGGAAAATAATTCTAAGAAAACAACTCTAGGTGAGTGTAATATCTCCAACACCCCCCCTGAACACTACTAGGGTTTCCATGATAAATGGGTCCTGGAAACAAAGGCCATGTTAAGTACCCATTGTACAATGCATCTAAGAATGAAACACTGAAAAGGTGAGGAAAGACGGAAAACCTTATGGGAAATTGCCCCCCCTTAAAAGTACAATGCATCAAAAGATTAAAAAAAAAAGGGGCAATTGCTAAGCAACTGTGTCCTTCACTCCAAGGCGACCTTGCAAAATGATGAAAATTTGTTGATTTTAAAATACTCATAAATTCACTTCCTGTACTCCATTTTAGATGATTTGTTTTTTAAAATTAGTTATGTTTATGAGAGAAATTCAAATATCGAATTTATTTCTAAAAATTATGCTCAGAAAATTTAATAATTGAATCTAATGTGCATGACCCCCTCTTTGGCTCTTGAGATGCATGCATGGGAGTCTATGCATGTGGCTCATGGGATGCATGAATGGCACATGGAAAAATGTCTACATGTGGATCCTGATATGCATGGATTATATATTTTGTATGTGATTAAGAAAATAGATCTGAAATGGAGTAGCCATCATCTTCAATGAATGGAACAAAAAATTGTGAAGATACGTGTGTAGGAGGCTCTTCAAACTGAGATGATTGATCTTCTAGTGGATTTTCTACTGACTCTATCTTGTCAACCCTTTTCATGCAATATTTCTTATTCTAAAATCAAACCTCCAATATGGTCCATAATTTGTTTGGAGTTGAATCTTATGATTCATCATATACTTGATGGAAATGTTAAGGACAAACAAACATGCAGATGCATCCTATGGCCATATATTGTCTATTGAGAAAGTCATTTTTCTCATGGATAGAATTAAAATATACTTCCATTTCCATGGTTATTTGGTATAAGCCTCTACTTCTAAGAAGAAGTAGAATCTTTGGCTTCCACTCCAAATAGTTATGAGGCATTAGAAGTGTTGTAGGCAAGTAAAACATAGATTCCATCTTTCCTACATTATTCAATCTTTAGAACCTGCAAATAAAGTGTTATTGCAACCTATTCCTAGCAACATGTGGGATATGATACCATGTAGAATGTGGTAAGTAACTACACAAGAGATATATCTAGTATAAGAATGAAAACAAGTTGCAAAATAGAGAAGACAAGAGAAAAATTGGAGAGAAAAGAATGTGAAAATGTACTAATTGTATTCCACACTAAAAGAGTGAATAATTTACAATAGATATAGGCTACATGAGTAACTAATGTTCCATAATAGTGATCTAGAGAGATATATACACTCATTGACAAACACTGGAGTAAAATTCCACCTATTCCTAGTTAACTGATCCATGCAATCATCAATTAATTGAGTCACACATGTGGAAGTGAGAGAAATACATGCAATTATTGGTGATAAAAGAAAGGTTTCCATGCATGAGTGACTTCCACTAGTCTAGAGTGTAACTGACTTTGAATTTAAGAGGAACATCCTATTTTGTAGGGGAATATTCTCTAGAGAGAATATTTCCATCTAAGGAAACATTCTCAGCATTGGACTATCAAACTTAGGAAAATAACTCTAGGTGAGTGTGTAATATATCCAAAAAAAGTATCCTTCCATGGTCTCCTCTTTCCAATCCACCTATGGAACCACCTCATCCATCAAACCCTATCCCTCCAAGATGATGTCAAGGGATAAGAGGTGATGTCCTAGGCCTCCAAAGGCCAATATCCAAGTGGAGAAAGGTGCAAAATCATCCTATGGTGATGCCAAGGTGCTTTCAAAGGAAATTTCCTCCACTCTCAAAGTGTAATTCACATCATTAATGGCGAACACATGCAGGGTCTAACATCCATCCTATGGTTAAATTCCTTCAAATAAAAACAAGTAAACCCACCAAGGGTCCACAAGTATTATGAATCATGCCAAGTAAGCCACATATAATACAAAATCCACCCAAATTTGTGTATCAAATCCCCCCTTTTCAAATTAAACAAATGCTCAAATACCTTATAAGTTTTTTTAAATTTAGGCATGGGAGGGGTGTCATTGTGCATTATTGGGTAATCCAATCCCCAAGTCGAGGATTGTTTCTCAAGAAGACCCTATATATATCATGTGATGCATATGAGGTGGATTGGGGGAATAATTTCGGGCATGGGATTCTTGACATATCAAGGATTCATATTGTCTCATTTATGGGCTCCTTTGTGGACGGTGTGATGAATAATTCATTTGTAATGCAACATTTTTCCAATCCCTTGCCTTTAATTTATTATGGTATGAACAATGAGTGATATTTTCAATGGAAAGTCAAAATTACCACAATGCCACTTGAAGTTAGGAACACATTGAGTTCCTTATACGTTGGAAATTAAAGGACACCACAAATAAATTCCCCTATCAAGCGTGACATTTATTAATTATATGTTTTAAAAGGTCCTTGTTTCTTATGGAGAAGAGGTTCATTGTTTTGAGGACCTTAAGATGAGCATCTGGAAGGATAATATATGTCTTTTATTTTTTTTTCCAGCGACAACACCTTTGGGTCTTTAGCTTCTTCTTCCCAATAAATGAGGTACAAGCCCTTCTTGGGGTCAATGATCCCAAAAACAAAATATATGATGAAACAGAAGGGAAGAAGCATGGAAAGTGGTAATTATGAGTTGGAATGACATGATGACCCTTCAACAAACCACCCAGTAGAAACCATTTTCCCTAGGGTGACCTACTTACTAGGAAACCATGTCAACCGCCAAGGTGAAATAAGGAAAAATGTAAAATTTCCAAGAAAATGTTCCATAATCAAGAAAGGATTATTTGAAACATGTTAAAATTATTCAAATATTAAAGTGACACTTACGATGAGAATAAAATTGTTACCTCATGGAGAAAAACCTCTTTTCTTCTTGGATCCCATCTGATATAGTCAATATTACTCTGTTTAAATTATGATGATGGTGAAATTGGTGAAATGGAGGGACTCTGTGATTTGTACTATGCATAAAACTCTCAAGACTCCATGTTTTATACCTATGGCCTCGAGACATCATATAGTTAGTTACCCCTAGACTTGGGGGTAACATATGGCTCCTACATGGGGACATATGATCACCATAGAGTGCATGAGAACCTCAACATCTCTTGGTATGACCTGTGCCTACACAACTCAAGAAAATTGTTGCAATCTTAATGGTGGTGTAGCTAACCCCTTGTTCATATGACAAAAATGATACTACAAAAATATAAATCAAAAATTGAAAAGAAATTTTATGATATTTTATTCTAACATTACCAATATGAGTATATAAATCATACAAAACGAACATAACAGGATGCAAGGATGTTGAATAAACAATATGTAAATCAACAATATATATGCAAATTAATGATAAATGAAACTATACTAGCATGAAATGCAAGATGCAATATATACACAATGAAATGTAGGATGTGAATGCCTAACATAAACTATCTACTCTAGGTTAGTCTTAATGATAAGTATAATCATATATCTAGTAAAACCATTCTAGCATTTTATCAAAATATCTACCTACGTGCTTCATCATAAACCAAAAAAAAATAAGTCAACCACAAAAAGGTCATGATTTGGGACATACACCATATGATAAATAGTCATAAAATATGACTCATGGAGGCAGGAGGGAGGGACAAAATCATGTAAGGAGGTATCACCGTGACTATTTCCTAAAAATCTGAGAACAAGGAAAAAAGAACCAGAAAAAGGCAAGTACTCATTCTCATCTAGAAGGATATCACTCAAAGATCAAGAAGAAAGGATGGGAAGGAACCTATGGAAAAATATTAAGGATAACCATGGAAGAATAAAGAGAAAAGAAAGGGATCAAACCAGTCCTAGAGAAAAAACTTTGCTCCAAACCCAAGGCTTTTTGGAACGTATGAAACCAAAAACCCTCACAACAAGAAATAGGTCAAAAGTCCTATAGGAGAGTGCTTGTCATGAGGAAAATTCCCAACAGTATCTATAGTGGAATAAAAAGGTGAAAGGAGAGGGGGTTTGAAACCCTCATTAGAAACATCTTGCTCTAGTAAAACCCTTCCCTTTCCCTTATCAAAATTAGAGCACAACATTGGTTGAAAATCATCTTCGTAGAATAAATATAAGGGATCAAAAGACTAATTATCAAACCCCTTGGGATATGACCATGGATCGTCATGAGAATTCTGAATTAATTCATCCTTGGGTGGTGGGACAAAATATGTAATGATGCCATATTCTTGTTTCCAAACATCAAAATCAACGGCAATAACATATGGTTGTTGCAATGGAAACAATTGAAATTAACTTCAATATCATAAATGGTATCTCCATTATAACCAATAACATCCCATTTACATCTCCCAAAATGTATAAACTCATCAATATTATCAATAAAATCATCACCTTTATCATAACATGAAGGGTCTAGTGCATCTGAGGGTTTATATAACATTTCTTCAATTTCATAATCACGAAATGGAGAAATATGAAAGACTGGAAAAGGAGTAAAACTGACCATGTTCTCTTCTTCATGTGTAGGAGGGATGGAATCTTGGATGGCTTCATCAAATAGAATATAAAACACTAGTACTTCATCGTCATGAGGTGCCTCTTCTTCGACATCAAAATGTTCTTCAGTCAATTCTTTGTAGTGTTCAATAGAACCATGAGGTAATTCTTTCTCCTCTTCAAGAGATTGATAACCTTCTTCATGAATATTCTCTTCAACTTCTTTTTCATAAAAGGAATCTTCATCTTCCTCAACAAGATCACAACATAACCCTTCCTTTTGGAGGTCCACCATGAAATCATGGAGAGTGTATTCATAACTTTGTGTTCTCGGGGCCCAGTTTTTGAGGAATTCCTCAATAAAGTTTTCAAGAGAAGATATAATCTTTGGTTTGAGAGTATGCTCAATCCAATTCTTTTTTCTTTTTACTAGAGATAGAAAGAATAATCTTGTGAGAACATCTTGATGTGTCATATGTATATATGAAACATACATAAAGAAACTCACCACATGAGTGATAGCCAAGGATGGGTCTCCATCAAAGTTTGGAAAATTTTTTCCCCAACTTGAATAAATGTGATTGGGTATCTCAAAATACCTTTAATATCCATGGAAGGAAACATTATGTGAATTTAAAATCGTGCCATAATCCCATTACTTGAAAATACACAATATCACAAAGTTGAGAGTAGGATTACACCTCAAAATATATTAGTGAAGTCTCTAGATGATCCCTTTAGGATCATCAAATGAAGGTGAGCTACCAACCCTTAGTGGATTCTCCTGCTAAACTTTGAGAAATAAATTCTTTAGGAAAAATATATGTCATTGAGAATAATGACTTACTCCTCCCCGACAACAACGCCAAAATTTTATAGTAGGATTTGTAGTTGTGCAAAGCCCAATGCAAGATCACCAAATATTGTGTAATTATAGGATATCCTACCATTGTCCCCTTAGTAATATATCCCCTCGTTTTAGAGAAAGAGGAGGTCCACCATAGGGGAGGATTCCTTGGTGACCTCAAGAGATCAAAGTACCAAGTTTTTTAGCCAATCCTATTTCCCCCTCTCTTGATCACCTAAGTCAAGGTCTAGGTCTAGGAGGAATGAGTACCTTCCCTGAACAAGAGAACTTATAGCATATATATAATGATTTACAAATATAAGAATGAAAATAATACATCTTTGAGACACTAGAAAGTAAATATCACTATGGTTGTTATGAAATTGAAACAACTAATGATAGTACAACAACAATAGATAATTTATAACAACAACAAAAATCACTCTTCAAAATTGCAACAATTCACTATGAGAAATTAACATTAAATCAATCAAACATTATCCAATTGTTAGATTCAATTTATGTTTGTGTTATGCCACTATTAGAGAAAAGTATGCAACAAATTAGAGAATGTTAAGATGGTTGTAGTAAAATTTTGCAACAACGACAAGTTTATTAGTTTATTATCTCAAGTTAGTGTTAGTAAAGTTAGTACAAATCTTGAGAGAATTAATGTTGAGAGTTTATTGATTACTTTGACCAAAAAAGATCATAAATATTAGTTCCTTTGAGGGCTATGGAGTCTTTAAAAAATCAATTCAACTAACTTGGAACTTGATCTAGATGTAACCAAGAGGTAGGAATCAATCTCTAAGGTGCTAGCACATTAGGGCCTTACAGATTGAATCTTGAGGAGAGGTATTTTCTAGGGTGTAAGCACGTTTGGACCCTAGAAACCTTTCTCCCTTCTTGTAGCTTCAACTAGGTCAAGAATCAAGAGTCTAGGGATAAAATGATAAAGTGATAGCACTTTAAGGATTTAGAATTCTAACCCTAGCAAGGATTTATACAAGAATGTTGGACAATATTAACCTTGTGAGAGGAGGAAGTACTTATGCTCCTCTCTCAGGGTTTTACCAAGAAATACATCTAGCATGGATAAGTATATTTTATCATGAAATATTAATATCATGAAACAATATTTCAGAAATTTACTTACTACACAAAGATACCAAGAGAGTAAACCCTAATTGCAACAATTCCACTAAAAAACCCAATAAAGAATATCCATTACTTGACCTTCCAAAGATAGTGCACAAGTAGAAGAGAGAGATAACCAAAGATAAGGAGAAAATTTAGGATGTATTCTCTCACAAAGGTGATAATATGTGATGATAAAATTAAATTTCAAGCACAGATTTATTTATATGGAGCCATCTTGACCTATTTGTCCACTTTAAATTGTCAACAACAAAACATAATAGGTTCGACCCCTTATATTTTCCCTTACAATATACAATTTGTTTTTACATGAAATTAAAACCTAGAAGGGTGATGTCATGCCCTCCAAGTGAAATGCCAAGCATGTGGAGGAAGGCGTTGAGCCTCCAAATTCCATGTGTCATTTCAAAGTGTCTTGCTATAGTCTCCCCCTTCCAAGCCACCTCTGGAATCATCTCATCCATCAAACCCTAGCACTCGAAGGTAACATCAAGGGTTAATAGGTGATGTTATATGCCTCCAAAGGCCAACATCTAAGTGGATAAGGGTGAGAAATTTTCCACTAGTGCTTCCATGGTGCCTCCAAAGGCATCATCCTCCACTCTCAAAGTGAAATTCTCATAATTAGTAGCCACCACATGTGGGTTCTTGTGTCCATCCCATGTGAAGGTCCTACAAAGACAAATAAGTACACCCTCCAAGGGTATTCAAGTCACACAAATCATGCGAAGTAAGAAACATATAATACAGGAACCACCCAAACTTGTGCATCAAATCCCCCCTTTTCAAATTAAACAAAAGCTCAAAGACCTTATAATTTTTTCCAAATTTAGGTATAGGAGGGGTGTCATGATGCCCTATTGGGTAATCCAATCCCCGATTCAAGGAATGTTTCCCAAGAATACCCTATATAGATCATGGGATGAGTACGAGGTGGTTTGGGGGAAGAATTTCAGGCACGGGGTTATTGACATATCAAGGTTTCATATTGTCTCATTTATAGGTGCCTTTGTGTAGGGTGTGTTGCATCCTTTGTTTTCAATTCAACATTTTCCCAAGCCCTTTCCTTTAATTTATTACGATCCAAACATTGAGTGTTATGTGCAATGAAAAGTAAACAACACCACTTTAAGTTAGGAATACATTGAATCCCATATGTGATGGAAATTAAAGGACACCACAAATGCATTCCCCCAACAAGCGGAGAATTTAGTAATTATGTGTTTTAAAATGTTCTTAATTTTTATGGAGAAGCAGTTCATTGTTCATAGGAAATTAGGGTGAGCATATGGGCAAATAATTTATCGATTTTAACTTTTTCCAGCTACACCACCTCTAGGAGTTTATCCCCTTATTCCCATGAAATGAGGTACAAGCCCTTATTGGGGTCAATGAGCCCAAAAATCTAAAAGATGAGGGAATGGAAGGGAAGAAGTGTGGAAATTCATAAGTATGAGAGAGACTGGCATGATGACCCTTCAAGGAACCACCTAGTAGAAACCCTTTTCCCAAGGGTAACCTACCTACTAGGAAACCATGCTAACCACCAAGGTGAAATAAGAAAAAAGGTATAATTTCCAAGAAAATGTTCCATAATCAAGAAAGTATTATTTGCAACATGTTCAAAGGATTAAAATATTAGAGTGACACTAACCAAGAGATTGTACTTGTTACCTCCTGGAGAAAGACCTACTTTCTTCTTGGATCCCAGCTGATATAGTGGATGTTTCTTTGTTGAAATGATGATGATGGAAAACTGTGGTGAAATGGAAGGGATCTGTGGGATTTACTATGCATTGGGATCTCCACACTCAATGTATTATACCTATGGGACTTGAGACATCATCTCCTTAGTTACCCCTAGACCGGGTTGTAATAGGGATGAAACATCCATAACAAAAAAATCAAAGAGAGACAACTCTGAAAGAGATAATAAATTACATTTGTCCCTCTCCATTAACCCATACTTGTCACTAAACTAAAATTCCACGCATGTAATTACAATTCATGCAAGTGAGAAAAGGAGTATAATATTGAAATGTCATAGTTTGATCAATAATGATCATTTTATTAATGAATTCTCTATCTAATAGTTGGAGTGTAAATGGTTTGGCCTCTTTGAAGTATTAAATCATATTTGTGATAGATTATAAATTCATTGTAATAGATTAATAAAGTATACTATGAATAGAAGTCTACATATGAATTAAAGATGGGTAGAAAGAAATAATTTAGGGATAAAGATCTGATATGATCAAATTAGTGTTGATAGGCGTTTGTGACACACCGTCAACAAGAAGGATATATCTGGTCCAAGGTTGTCTATTTAAACCAAGCCGTTTGGTATAATCTATCATGACGGGTTTTATGGCTCTGTTATCCAACTAGGATCCTAAAAAAAACTAAAGGAAATGAACTAACTAAAAATACAATTCTAACAATCAACACATTAATTACAAATGTTCAACTAAGAGTGTTAATGTACAATGATTATATGCAGTTTACAAGGTTTGAATAAAACCTTGCGAAAGTAGTTGTTTGAGATAATGTTTCTAAACAAGATTGAATATGAACAAAAAATGTTCTAATTCTCTAAATATCAAACTAATAAGCAACGAATGAATATGATTGTAATGATAAAAAAAAATAAACAAAGCTAATTAACTTCTAAATAATGCAATCCATATTCATTCATATATAAACAACTTAAATAATAATACATTGGCTAACATCTAGCTGATCAACAATAATAAACTAAATTCTTCTCTCCGCATTTTTGTGAGCTCCTCTTATCCTATGTCAATTGAAAACCTATGAAAGAAACAAGCATAATACATCCTGAAGAAATTCAAGGAAGTGTTTCATATTTTGGGGCGAGTTTATGATGACAGAAAGATGAATAATTATATGTCTTGTGACCTTGAGATATCCAATAACTTAGGATGAAAGAAATCCCAATCCTTGTTAATGGTTTTACCAACTATCTAGCATCAGATGTAAACTCAAAATACTTGAATAAATGATCAATCACATATATAAACTAGATCAAAAGATAATGAACAACATAAAGAAAAACATGATATAAAATATTATGTGAAGAAAAGACTAAACCTAATTCGACACATATAACATTTAATATCAAGAAATTACATGAGAAGACAATGAAAAAGCACTGCACAATTTACACAGGTCTAAAGCCAAGGAGCAAACTGCTTTCTCATATAGTTTCATAAATATATGTCCATTCTATGGTCTAGGAAAACTTGCCTCTATCACCAAGCAACATAGCTATTTAAACATGTTGTTGATCTGTTACCTCCTATCATGCAAGATAGAGGCATATCTCTTAAATAAGTTTTTCACTAAAATGGAGTAACAAAAAGATACACATGTTGGAGTCTTTTAATCAAAAATATTTATATTAATAAACATTGTTTTTCAAAATAGGAAATTACTAGTCTAACAAACGCTCATCCCATGACTCCTTTCCTTAAGCATAGCACAATAGTCTGTTGTTTACCTGAAATAATAAAACAAAAATCAAAATTTAGATAATAATCCAAACAAATAATTTAAATAGACTGGCTACAAAATCTTTCGATTCTATAGCTAGTCTCAAAATAAAAATAAAATAAAAAATGAATCTAACTATTATTTCTCAAACATAATCAAATCGTAAAAAACAAACCAACTATTTACCAATTTAGAAATTTGATAGAGAGGCATCAGACATGTCTGAATTTATAATGGTAAATTTTTGGTGATCACATTCCCAGATCCCTTAATACGTTTGTTAGACCTATGTGCGTTCGAACGAATGCAGGCTCTGATTTCGTTGTTCTCCCTCTCAAGAACTGAATTCTGGGTGACCATTTAGTTCAATTGTTCCTGTAGGTAGGGGACATCCCAATAATATCTTTCAATCCAATCGAAACAATTTTCATGATGCATCGGTTCTGTGCTAGGCAAATGTTGAGACTTCTCTGTAGAGGGAAATTTAACCTGTTCCATGATTTGTTTTAGATCATGTTGTATACCTAAAAAACCCTCATGTTTCCTTAAGAATGGGGGAATATTCGATACGAAATTGAACTGTAGTGTATCGCCATCAATATCGTCCCTAGGGATCTGGTCATAGATATCATCCCGGACAACTCGATCATCGATATCATCCTCAGAAAATCGATCATCGACCTCAATCACAAGAGTTGGTTTCTCATGATCACGTTGTCGATTTCTTATTGTTCTGGATATAAGTCGACCAAGTATTTTATTTTTTAAATTGATGTCTGGATTTCTCTGTTTCTTTTGCCTACCCTATTTCTTAATGTCAAGTTCATTTAAATCAACTTGAATTGGCTCAAGATTAGGAACAATAAGGATTTTATCCTTAAGATAATCCAAAACCTCTTCTAAATATTTCCTGGGAATAAAATTGCATCTCTATTTCTTGAATTTGGATGGCTTCTGGAGAACAACAGGGGTTGCATCTATAGACACAGGGGTTTCTTGCAGATTGACATGTAGATTTTAAATAGATGGGTTTGTTCGTTAAGGACTGGTAGATTCACTAAAATGTAGAGGTAACTTTGTCACGTTTTCAAGTAGGGAAAACCCATTTCTATACATGAAATCATGCCAACTATCCCCAGATTTAGACAATTGCAAACTCACCAGAATTTGAATGAGGCCATGATGGAACATAATAGACTGGGCATTTAGGTTTTGTCTCTGGTAGAATTTGAACATTTTTTGCAGGCTCCTAAGTAGATAAAATGGAATATTCAAATTAAAACCTAGAAATACCATCAATAAAAAAACATGATGCAAGAAGACCAGACCGTATCTACCCTCACAGGTAATAAACTACTTAAGCACCAACAACAATCCATGCCATCGTGGTTTAAATAGAACAATGGGTGTACCTTTTTCACTTTAACACAATTTCTTGGAAGCCATCAGTGAGTGCCATGGGACGCCTTCGAACTTGATGTTTTTGAACAACCAATTCCCCTCTTGGGGAAATCCAGTAGCCTCTGCAATCGAACCCTCGGTCACATCTAACTCCAAATCCCCAATTTTATCCTTGGAGCCATTGAAAGTCCAGGCAAAGGCTTGAGCCACTTTGAGGTTGAAACCCTCAAATATATTTATGAACCCATCCCAACCACGAGCCACAAGGTTGTCCACGATGTCTTCATGTGAGAGGAGAACCTTTGAGCCATTCGACTCGATCCTCACCACATGCACCATCGATATGTTCACATAGAGACAACATGAGTAGCGAAGGGTGGGGTGTGTTCAAAAACACATGAAATAGAGGATGAGCTCTGTGTATTTGGAGGATATCCAATCCCTAATGATTCAAAAATCCACCATAGGGACCATTTGGAATGTTGAGTGGATGTTAAACCAGAGGATGCGTAGAATGAAAACCACCTTGTCAAATGAATACCAAACCCAAAATGAAAACTTACCACCTGAAGAAATGAATGCATGGTTGTGCTTAGTAGGACGAAGGAGTAATGTTTGAAGGTATGACTATCAGTTCTGTACCAGGATGATGAGACTCTGATATGACTACAAGGGATAGGATTCAAATTACAAAATACACCAAAGTTTTGTTTGATGCTTATTCATAGATATCGTAATGTGAAAATCAAAGTGTTCAAAGCATAGAATGGCTAAGGCATAACCCTAAGGTGGATAACTTATGCGGTATGGTAAGGTATTAACCCATAATATGATAGGTTGATAAAATTTTAAGGTTCTTGAAAAAATTTGATGTCCTTAGGTGTTATCCAATTTATAAAAGGAAAGTACACAAACTATATGATTATGTCAAACCAAAGCTTGTTCTAATTTCATGCTTATAGTCATGAAATTGAAGAAGAGAAATGATAGATAAAAATAGATCAACTCATACACACAGCTAATCAAACGAATCTTTTCAAAATCAAAAGATGATAGAAATCTTTGCAAGCATAAGGAGGTAGCTACATAAAATTTTATCCCATTAAGGCGAGATTTTATAATGATAAAATTTACATGAATATTTGGATGCCAACAATTAGTTGACTTATGGACATATTATTGGAGATAGTTATGGGGATGGGTGAGATAAATATATAATTATGATGTAATTATTATGGTAATCTGTGGTTATATAAAGGGACTTATTATACAATATAAATATAGGAAGGAATGGATTCATTGAGTGGAATTTCCCATGATTTTCTTAAATGTAAACTCTTGATGCCCCTTTCTTGGATAAACTTGTTGCTGCTACAAATTATGGAGCATGAGTTATTTCTTCATTTATATTAAAGAGATACAAATAAAGTGGATTTCCATGGTTGGTTAAAAGAAACCTATGTGAAAAATATTATGGTAAATGAATATTTGCAGTTAGATTTTCTAATTGTGTGTGTAGAGAGAGAATAAAATAAGTATATGCTTTATGTATTTTCTTTATTTTATTGAGATTGAATATATAATGAAGATGGATAATGTTATCTCCCAAACAACCATAAATAGATAAAGGATAAAAACTAATGAATTTATGGGGCCTATTCTAGGATCTCCTATAAATAGGTTTATTGTACTCCTTTAATACACAACCAAGAGAAGAGTTCATGTGTGAAAATCACTTTTTAATGAAACATGGATATGCCAATGAGTTGGTGAATGGTAAAAGAAATAAGAGGTGTCTATTTTTATTAAGAATTTTGAAATCAATTGGTGGTGTAGTGTTTTGTTGTTTTTTAATTCAAAATAGATTGTATACCTACAAAAGATTAAAATAAAATATTACCTTGAAAAGATAAGATATGATTTTTCAATTGGGTTTAACTTGGGTGGTTGGGAGGAATGATAGTTATCCTCCCCACCTAGCTCCCATTCCCACATGTCATATGTTGATCTCTAAACAAGTATATAGTTGAAATGTATTTGAGGCATGTTTTTGTATCAACCTTGTGCTTTGAATATTCTTTGTTTTACGCTAGGTACCATCCTTTAAATCAAGGGAAGTACTTGGGGTTTTTCCCTTGGCAATGTAACCTCGAAATAAAAAAGCATAAGATATGATCTAAAAATAGGTTCATATATAATGAAGTGTAACTACCAATGTTTGAAAGTTTTTTATATGAGGCATATGTATTATAGATATGTGGCATGGAGAATAGATACTATGAGTAATAAATTATATTATTAGTTCCCATCTATTTTAAGATATATTTTTCATGGCCTCTACAAACAAAAACTTAAAGGAAAGGAATTTTTCAATTAAGATCGTATATGGAAAACTTTGTTGTGAAAAGTAGGAGAACACAATAATGATGGGAAACCAAATTTTTATTTGAAACCACTAAATTCAATATTTGATGAAAGCGCATGATAAAAATGAAATCAAAGAAATTAAAATGGGATGAAAAATTTGTTGAGAGGTAAAGGTATATCATAGGGTCAATTGCAGAAACCAAATAGGAAATTTATAGGCTAGTAAAGAAAATGAAACCTTATGGGAAGTCATGTTGTCAAAGGAGTAGTCAAATACATGGGAAGAACAACTTAAAGAATATATTAGTGGCTTTCCAGTGTAGTAAGTCAATAATAAATGAAATTGTTTTTCCTATCAAGCATAAAAATGGTAACTTCATTATATGACGCGATCACTAAATTTTGAGATCCTTGGAGTGGAAAATTGAGTTGATGTTATTCCTAAAAGGTGTTGGAGATATTACACACTCACCTAGTATTTATTTTCCTAGATTGACTAGCCTATGTTGAGTGTGCCCCTGGTTAGAGATATTATCTCCTAGATGAGAATAGTTTCCAATGGATGAGAGTGCCACATGCTCTTCAATATTGAGTCAGTTACACCACAACTAGACTAGTGAAGTGGAGTCTTATATGGAAACCTTAGTATTATAGCCAAGTGTTGCATGCATACCTCGATATCATCACCATCAGTGCACACTTACGTTGGAATCATAACCAATATGGCACCACACATGTACATGCATTATTATCTCCTCAACTCGTTATTGATTAGTCAGTTAAATGATGACTACATGTCGAGTTAACTAGGACTAAGTGGCATTTCACTCTAGAATCTCTTTGTGAGTATCTTTATCTCTCTAGATCACTACTATGGTGAGTTAGTTTTCTCATGCAGGGTATTCCATGTGTATTTTTACCATTACTCATTCAGTTAATAAAATTATTTCATTTTACTCTCTTAGCTTCTCTCTCACAAGATTTATGGGTTGATTTTCTACTAGCTAGGTTCAATGTGAAAAATTCAAATGGTATTAGAGCCTTGATTTATAGGAAAAAGAACATAATCATTTATATTTGTAGGTACAGGAGGAATACATAATCAAAAAAGATGAATTACTTGTTGTGTTAGGGACCTAACCCCTCACATAGGTAGAATAATATATTTCCATGTAATAAAGGTCAATATTAATAAGGTCTAGCAATAAGGAAGAATAAGTCCA
This sequence comes from Picea mariana, assembly GCA_032191745.1. Taxonomy (NCBI): domain Eukaryota; kingdom Viridiplantae; phylum Streptophyta; class Pinopsida; order Pinales; family Pinaceae; genus Picea; species Picea mariana. The sequence goes on from JASDQU010101922.1 coordinate 312,081, forward strand.
ATGTAAGAAGACCTAATAGAAGCTTCCACTTCTAGAAGGATATTCCTCTAGATGGTTCTTTTGATAGACATATTTAGTATAAATAGGAGTCGAGGGTATGGGAACTTTTGTCTTGGATATTATTGTAATAGAGCTCTTCTTTGCTGGAGGTTTCCCCCTCGAAGAGGCAAGTGAACATTGCTCTCAGTAATCAAAGTGTTATTTCTGGTGTTCTTCCGGTATCATTTTGGTATCATATTGGTGTTTTTCTGATTATATTGTTGTTCATATGCCATTTCAAGATATTTATTTATATTCTGCATACTTTTTATATCGGGAATATTACAAGTTGTATCATTACACCTTCCTCAGCAGAAAATTGTGGGTTAATTTTTTTTCAGGGTAGAGATGTATTCCAACATATTTAAGTTACATAGATATGTTGTTACGCGCATAAACTCACAGTCGGGGATTCATACATGCAGGAAATACAACTGATACTAAAGCGTACATCTGTTGGCCACCCTTGTAACCCTTGTTGGTACCCCTTCGAGTGGTAGCACATCAAACATCACCTGTATACAGATCGACCTAGATCTTCTGAAGCCCTCCATAGATAAACTGATCGATCGCCTGACTGCTATAGTTTCATCAAGAAAAACACTCGTGAATATAATCTCTAGTACCTAGGTAGTCGGGTAGGATGACTAAGGGCATGGTCTAGCCTCCTTAGTTAGTGCCCTGAGATATTGGGTTGAGTACTACTATGGGACCCTGTTGGAATTATTAAGACAACTGAGAGTAGGGGGGGTGAATCAATTATTACTATGCTTAAAAATTTGTATTCCTATTAAAATATTATTAACCTTCTCCAAGTGATCATCAAGATTATGCAAGACATGAGAAACAAAAATAACCAACATCAATCACACATATGATATACATAGAGACATATATTCACGAGGAAACCCATAAATGGAGAAAACCTCTTATTCTTCGCATGATAGGCAGTCTTTTAAGTTCTGTACATCATCTTTATTTGAGCACCAACTAAAAATGAGGCTACAGCCTCTTCTTTAACAAGCTGCAACTTGCTGAGAGCATCAACTCTCTGGTTTCTCTAGCACCCACTAGAAGAAAGCACCAACTCCCTGAGTGTTCTAGATCCAACTGGATGGAAGCACCAACTTCCAGTCACATAGGCACCAACCTGCATAACAGAGAACAATGGTTCGCCCTTGCACCACCCTACCACCCTGGTTTTTTTTGCTGCAACCAGATGGAAGCTACAACTCCCTGTGTTCAAGCACCCACTTGAAATGCTAAGGACAACAGTCCTCCCTAGCACCACCTTACCACCCTGTTTTATAAAAATTTTCTTGAATAATACTTTACAA
>JASDQU010101922.1:313796-338993 GCA_032191745.1 Picea mariana
TTATACACGCAGAGGCATTTGTGACTTTTCAATGTGTAACCTCCGATGTGGAACCTAGCAGCACTAGCTCCTTCCTCAATCTTGTGTTGATGTGACCTTGGGTGATGCTATCACATGACCATGTGATTGCGGGCCTGAGCTCTCTTCTCGTTAGCCCCCTGTCGCATGTGACCTCGAGCTACGTCCTTGCGTAAGAGAACGATTGCAGGTGCATCTAAGAGTGGTTTGGGATCAACCACTTTTCTCCCCGTAATCCACCTCTAGGTGTCACATACCCTTTCTCCAAAACCGTGGTTTCAATTGCAGCCCGCAATGCGACGGGACCATCGATCTCATGATCTTGATGGTGATCCTAAACGGACGGTTCAGATATATCCTCTCAAGTCTATGGATTATATCTAGCCTTCCTAAATCAATGAAAATGATTTACTTCATGATTCGGGCTCCAGGAGTTTCAAATCCTAAACCCTTCTTTTTTCCGTACGCCAATATTTCGAAGTTGATGATCTGCGGACACATGTCCCTCTTTGTGATCAATGGTCGAGATATTCTTTGCTACTCTGGGCTTCAGCGATGTCAATTCTCAACCTTCACGTTCTCCCAGAATTCTTTTAGCTGGAGTCCACTGATTCCTGCCACATGTCCTCCTCAAATCAACGACTCTAGTTTTCTTTGAGAATTTGACACTTTCTACCAAGACCAGATCGACGACCCTTGGTACCCTTCTCAATCAACGGTCAAGATTCACTTCGGGGCTTCGACGCTTTCACTCTTTGCTTTCCTCCAGAGTATTTTATACCCATATTTCATGATCTGTTGGTATGTGTCCTCCTATAGATCAACGATCCTTAGCTCCTTTGGCTCTTCAGGCTTCGGGGATTTCAAATCTCAACTTCACTTCCTTCACTATCTCCCAGATTGTTTTTCCCCAAACTGCACAGATTTGTACCATGCGTCCTTCTGGCAATCGATGACCTAGATCTTCTTCGGCCCTAGGGTCTTTGATGTTTGGGACTTCAGGACTTTAGGCTAATCATTGATCCATTTTTCTCCATAGTGATCACCTGCTGAGTAAGCCATAAGTGGTGGAGACCACTTGCTGTCGGTTAATACTTCCACTTACACTATCCTTCTACTATATTAGATTGAAGGTCGAGAATTCTCCCGAAGTGATCTTTAGATCGAACGTTTCATGTCCACTTTGGGACTTTAGGCAACTGCTGGTGGTAAAACTCTCGAAGTAAAACTTCTAGAGTGACGTAACTTACTTATGTCACTTGATGACATGTCATGAGCTGAGTAGCTACCACATGTCACTCAGATTCATGATTTGCACGTACCTGAAATGTCGATTCAACTTGACACTTGTCATTATCTGATTGCACCATGTGTCCTTGCTGATGTGGTCTTCCAACATGGTCTACCACATGTCCTTGTAGATGTGGTATGCTGAAGTGGTTCTCCTAGATCTAATGATCATCACATTTTCTCCATATCCGATGGTCCTTATTCATTTCATATTTCAGGCTTCAGGTAATTCGACTTTCAATTTTCCATTTCTCCTAAAGTGAGATTCCCCGAACAGTAACCTCCTCACAAATTTTGACGTGAACCAAATATTGTTCGTCGATCATGTTCTTATATTGATGGCTTGATCTATCTTAGATGTTTCTCTTCTAGATTATCTTGTCCTTCCACTTAGAATGATCTAACGATTGTCGGGTATTTGGTTGAAGGTCCTTTGGATCAGTGATCCAACGACCACTATAGCTCTTCCTCCTAATCTTTCTCACCTTCTCCTCCACCTTTTTTTCTTTTCATCGATGACAAGCACACTCTTCCTATAAACATAACAACAATATCCCCCTTTAGCATTGATGGAAACCCTGAAAGGCTGCACTATTCTTCTTAGACCTCCAACTGTAGCATCCACACAACACCTTTTCTCCCCCTTTGACATCAATTTCAAAGAAAACATGCTCCCCTTGAGATATTGCAGTACTTTTTGGAGGTATCAGATATTAAACCAACACATACTCCCCCTGACAGGATAGACTCTCTTAGGTGAGAGAAGGGATGACACCCAGCTTCTGATGTAGATATTCAAATGGTGTCATGGCTAGTAAAGATGTCTGCAATTTGTTCTGTGGTTGGAATATAATGTAGCTGAACAACTCTATTTGTAACCTGTTCTTTGAGAAAATGATATTCTATTGGTATATGCTTAGTCTTTGAATGAAGAAAGGGATTCTTGGAGACACTAATGGCACTGGTGTTATTACAGCGAAGTGGAATTGGATCAGTATAAATTAACTTCAAATCTGCAAGAGTTTGTATCATCTATAAAATCTGAGTGCAACAAGTAGCAACAACAATGTACTCTACCTTTGTAGTTGATAATGAAACAGATCCCTACTTCTTACTAATCCATGCTACTAACGAATCGCCTAAGAAGAATGCACCTCCACTAGTGCTCTTTCTCTCATTCAAACAATTTGCCCAATCAACATCTGAATATGCAGTTAATTGAATATTTTGATTTCTAGGATACCAAAGAGCATAAGTCATTGTACCCTTCAAATATTTGAATATCCTTTTGACAGCTTCTAAATGACTTTGTATAGGAGAAGACTGGTAACGAATTACCATTCCAACAACTTGCATTATATCAGGACGAGATGATGTGATGTACATAAGACTGCTTATCATTGATTGATATGTTCTTTGATTAACATCAGGTGAAATATCATCTTTACTGAGCTTGCAACCAACTACCATAGGTGTAGAATATTCCATCTCAAACCTCTTTAACATCTCTTTCAAATAATTTTCTTGAGAGATAAATATCCTTGCAGAACTCGGATTGATTCGTAAACCAAGAAAATATGTCAGTTCTCCTATCATGGACATCTCAAACTTAGTCTGCATTGAATTAGCAAACCACTGAACTAAAGGGTCATTAGTGCATCCAAAAATAATGTCATCTGCATAAACCAAAACAACTAATAAATCATCACCTTCAAACTTAATGTATAGATTACTATCAACAATACCTTTCTTGAACCCTTTGTCCTATATAAATTTTTCCAGCCTATAATACCAGGCTCGTGGTGCCTATTTCAGTCCATATAATGCCCTTTTCAACTTACAGACATGGTCAGGATTATCTGTTAGTGAAAATTCTTCAAGTTGCTCCACATATACATCTTCTTCTAGATCTGCATTAAGAAATGATGACTTAACATCCATCTGATATACTTTAAATTTCTTATGACATGCATATGCAAGAAACATTCTGATGGCTTCCAATCTTTCCACTAGTGCAAAGGTTTCATCAAAATCCCGTCCTTCAACTTGTGCATATCCCTTACAGACCAATCTGTCTTTATTCGTAACACTTTGTTCTTGTTCATTCATTTTGTTCTTAAACACCCATTTTGCACCAATTACATTCTTATATGCAGGTCTGGGAACAAGCTCCCAAGTACTGTTCTTCTCAATCTGATCCAGTTCCTCATTCATTGATTTTAACCAATTTACATCTTTATTGGCTTCATTAAAGTTCTTGGGTTCCATCATGGATATGAAGGCTATATGTGATTGATCCGTGTCTTTGATTATCCTTCTCCTGGTTTGTACACCTTTGTCTTTCTCACCAATTATCTGACTTGCAGGATGATTCTTTTGAGTAATTCTAGAGGAAGGATTTGATATTGTCTGCTGATTTGGGTCTGCCTGAGTCTTTCTATCTTCTTCTAAATCAAAGTCTTATTTTTCTGATTCTTGGACCTGTTCATATTCAACTTTAGTTGTTTCCTCTGTAGCAGACTCAATATTGCTCACCTCTCTTACTGGGACTCCTTCATCAACCTTTAAATTAATGCAATCAACTAATTTATACAATCTTTTATTAAAGCATTTATATTATTTACTATTGGTATCATATCCTAAGAAGATGCCTTCATCAGCCCTATCATCATACTTGCCAAGGTTTTCATTATTATTCTTTATGTAGCACATACTCCCAAAGACTTTGAAGTGTTTGATTGAAGCAGGTCTTCCATACAACAATTCATAAGGTGTCTTGTTACTATCTGGTCCGAGGTAGGATTTGTTAAGAATATGGATTGTTGTGCATATTTCTTCTACCCAATAGGTTTGACCAATGTTCTTCTTATTCATCATTGACCTGGCCATTTGTTGAACTATTCTATTTTGCCTCTGAACTACTCCATTTTGCTGTGGAGTCCATGGGATTGTGTATTCTCTCTTGATCCCATGTTTATCACATAATTCCTTGAAATCAATTGACATAAATTTTCCTCCTCTGTCTAATCTTACTGCCTTTAACTTATTTCCTATTTGATTCTCAGTTAAAGCTTTAAATATTTTAAATTTCTCAAATTCTTAAGCTTTTTCTTTGAGAAAGTCAACCCAAGTGAGTCTGGAGTAATCATCAATGATCATCATGAAGTAGTTTTCCTTCCGTGTGCCTTCCTATCTTGATGGTCCACATAAATCCATATGAACTAATTGGAGTGGTTTCTCTGTTGAATTAGAGCTCTTGGATTTAAACTATGTCCTGGTTAGCTTTCCTACTTGGCAGGGTTTACACACAAAATCTTGTGGCTTTGATATTCTTGGAAGATCTTTTACTGCCTCGGTATTTTTGAGCTTGATTAAGTGGTCAAAGTTTTGATGTCCAATTCTCCTATGCCATAACCATATTTCATCATGTTTTCTTAGATGACACTATTCTCTATCTTTTTTTAGCAGATATACATTATTATCTGTCCTTATTCCTTTAGCCCCCACTTGTCTCGAGTTTACAGACTTTATCTTACAATATTTGGAAGTGAACACCACTTCACATCCTCTGTCACACATTTGACTTACACTAAGAAAATTATGTTTCAACCCACCTACAAGCAGAACATCCTGGGCTTTTCCTTTACCATTACTTAAACTCACCATCCCTTTACCCTTGATTTTACCTGGTTCATCATTTCCAAAGGTCACATTTCCTGTTTTGCTTTAACTCATAGACAAAAACTTATCCTTGTCTCTAGTCATGTGGTTGGAACATCCATTGTCTATATACCAGGGGTATTTTTGTTTTTGAGATGAAGGTACTAGACCACATTTTTAAGTATCTTTGTTTTTCCATATGATGACATTTCTGGCTAAGGGTTTTATCCTTTGTGGACAAAGTTATGATAGTTATAGCATTTGAGCTCATTGTTCAATAAGTCAAATTGATTGGCACAACTTTGTCTACTCATTGGCTATTTAGTTCTATGTTGAAAAGATTGTATATTTCTTGATCTCCTCAGTTGCATGTCTCTAAACTTGATTTGACAATTTGCAATCTTATGACCAAAATTAGAGCAGTAAAAACAGTAACCATGGAAGAAATTTTGGTACCTGAAGGATGGCCTTATTCTTTCATTTTTTTCTCCATATTCTGATATCTTTGTTTTTTATTAGAGATCATCTTGTCTTTATTATCTTTTGGTGGTAGAGTACTCACATGGTCTGATTGTCTATTGACTTGGAACTTGATCATCTTTACTGGCTCTTTGATTTCTGTTTGTTTGATGCTTGAACCACTTACATAACCTAAACCAATCTTCAACAAATGAGATCTATGTTTGCTCAAAATGTCGTTTAGTTTTGTTGAGGCTTTAATGCTTGGAAGATTTTGGAGATACAATGCTTTAAACTTATCCATCTCTTTTCTAGTTTTTACTACCTCTTCTTCCAAGGGTTCATATCTTGCCTTCTTATCTGATAACTGTTTTTTCAGAGTGTCCTCTATTTTATTTGCCTCTTCTAACTCCACTTTTAGCAGGGCAAAGTCTTCATCAGGTTTTTTACCATTCTTTTCAAACTACATCAACAATTGTTTTTGTTTTTTCTTCTTAAGTCTGAGTATGTCAATATCTTCTAAAGCACTGATTAGTTTACCATCCATATCAACCACAACTTATTCATCATTAACATCACTTACTATGATTTTATTATCATAATCTTCTTTGTCCATAACCATAAAGTCATTAACCTTATCTTCACAAGAAGAGTCACTATCTTTGTCTTCTGAAGAGTCATCATTGTTTACACATAAACGTTTCTTTCTACCAAATCTCTTGGATTTGTACTTCTCTTCACATTTGGAGTTCTGGTCCTTCTTCGAGTTTCGACACTTAGATGAAAATTGACCTATCTTTCCATAGTTAAAACATTTGAATGGAAGCTTGCCTTGGTATTTGCCTGATCCTTTCTTTAACCTTCTCACAAATTTTCCCTCAATATCATATAATTCTGAATCAGTATTCGTGTCTTCTTTAAAAGATGCTTCCCTAGTGGTGGATTTATCTTTGCTAATCCTCATTTCATAAGAAGTTAGAGTTCCTAGGAGTTTATCAATAGACAGAGTTTTAAGATCATTATGTTCTTCTATTGCATAAACTTTTGGATTAAATCTATCAGGAAGAGATCTTAAAATCTTATGAACTAAAAATTCGTCTTCAATCTTCTCACCAAGACCCTTCATGGCATTCACAAGCTTCTCAAATATTAAAAAATATTTACTAACTGTTTCATCCTAATTCATATTTAGTTGTTCAAATTTCAATCTATGTGTATGAAGTTTGGCATCTTTTACTTTCTCATCTCCTTCATAATTGCTAATAAGTTTATCCCACATTTCTTTGGCAGATTCAAGTTGCATGAACTTTACAAATTCAGCTTCAGCAAGCCCACTCAATATAGCATTCATTTCCTTTGTATTGAAGCTAAATTCTAACTTATCATCTTTGGAAGCTAACACAATAGGTTTTGTATATCCACTATCTACAACATCCCAAACATCAACACCTAAGGCCATGATGTATGTTCTCATTCTAACCTTCCAGAAGGAAAAATTTATTCCATCAAGCATAGGAGGCTTATTCGTTGAATTTCCTTCCTGGCTTGTCATATTTAAGCTTATTGATCTACCTTTAAATAAAAGGAACCCACTCTGATACCAATTGTTGGAATTACTAAAACAACCGAGAGGGGGGGGTGAATCAATTATTAATGTGCTTAAACAATTTTATGCCTACTAAAATATTATTAACCTTCTCCAAGTGATCATCAAGATTATGCAAGACATGAGCAGCATAAATAACAAACATCAATCACACGTATGATATGCACAGAGACATATATTCACGAGGAAACCCATAAAGGCAGAAAACCTCTTCTTCTTTGAATGATAGACAATCTTTTATGTTCTGTACATCATATTTATTTGAGAACCAACTGAAAATGAGGCTACAACCTCTGTTTTAAAAAGATGCAACTTGTTGAGAGCATCAACTCTCTGGTTTTTCTAGCACCCACTAGAAGGAAGCACCAACTCCCTGAGTGTTCCAGCACCAACTGGATGGAAACACCAACTTCCAGTCACACAGGCACCAACTTGCATAACAACGAACAATGGTTCTCCCTTGCACCACCCTACCACCCTATTTTTTCTGACTGCAACTAGATGGAAGCTACAACTCCCTATTTTCAAGAACTCACTTGAAGCGTTGAGGACAACAGTCCTCCCTAGCACCACCCTTCCACCCTGTTTTACAAAACTTTGCTTGAATAAAAATTTACAACAATACAGACATTTCAACGCTTACCATTTCTTTTTTGTTCTGCAATTCTCCTCAGTTTATGTTTGTTCATGCTTGGATTCACTTGTTGTCTCTTTCCATCTGCTCTTCCTCTATTCTTCTCATGACCTTAAGTTCTCATACAGTCTATCATTTACACCATTTCTTCTCTGTCCAGCTAATGTTCTTCATCTCTGCATTTTCTCCCTCAATTCATGTTGTTATCTTCATTGCTTATAGTTCGACTATTTTTATAGAGAAACAACATCCTTTCTCTATCACAACATCTTTCTTTTATTCATTCCCTCATCATTCGTTACTCTCTGAATTTCCAACGCCCATGTCAGGAATCTTAGAACTCTCAAGAGCCATGATTCCAACACCCTAGAACAATTATTCAGTTAGTGTAACTGAATTGTAAATGATCAAGAAACCACAAAGTGAAGCAACAACACTTCGATCAGATTCAGTTTGATCAACGTCGTTGGATTATACATGCAGAGGCCTTTTTGAATTTTCAATGCATAACCTACGATGTGGAGCCTAGCAGTGCTAGCTCCTTCCTCAATCTTCTACTGATGTGACCTTGGGCGATGCTCTCATGTGACCACATGATTGCGGGCACAAGCTCTCTTATCGTTAGCCCCCTGTCATATGTGACCTCGGGCTATGTCCTTCCATAAGTGAATGATTGTGGGCATGTCCAAGAGTGGTTTGGGATCAACCTATTTTCTCTCTACAATCCACCTCGAGCTACCACGTACCCTTTCTCCAAATCCATGGTTTCAATTATGGCTCGCCCTTAACTTTTTAAAGTTCACACACCTTCAGTCCCAACAATGCGATGGGACTGTTGATCTCACAATGTTGATGGTGCTCCTGAACGAATGGTTCATATCTATCCTCTCAAGTCTGCGGATTAGATCTAGCCTTCCTAAATCAACAACTGTGATTTACTACATGATCCGGGCTCCGGGAGTTTCAAATATCAAACCCTTGTTTTCTCTGTACGCCAATCTTCTGGAGTCGATGATCTGCGGACACGTGTCCCTTTTCTCGATCAATGATCGAGATCTTCTTCGCTACTTCGGGCTTCAGCGATTTCAATTCTCAACCTTCCCGCTCTCCCATAATTCTTTTAGTCGAAGTCCACTGATTCCTGCCACGTGTCCTCCTCAAATAAATGGCTCTAGTTTGCTTCGGGACTTTGACACTTTCTACCAAGACCATATTGATGACCCTCGGAACCCTTCTTGATCAACGGTCGAGATTCACTTTGGGGCTTCGACGCTTTCACTCTCTGATTTCCTTTGGATTATTTCATACCCGAAGTTCATGATCTATTGATGTGTTTCCTCCTACAGATCGATAGTCCTCAGCTCCTTCATCTCTTCAGGCTTCGGGGATTTCAAATCTCAACTTCGCTTCCTTCACTATCTCTGGGAGTGTTTTTCCCCCAACTGCACATATTTCTTCCATGTTTCCTTCTGGCAATCAATGACCTGGATCTTCTTTGGCCCTCAGGTCTTCGACGTTGAGGACTTTGGGACTTTAGGATAATCATTGCTTCATTTTCCTCCAGAGTGATCACCTACTGAGTAAGTCACAAGTGTGGAGACTGCTTGTTGTCAATTAATACTTCCACTTACACTATCCTTCCACTATAGTATATCAACGCTCAATAATGCTCCCGAGGTGATCTTCAGATCAAACATTTTGTGTCCACTTCGAGACTTTGGCATTCGGGACTTCAGGACTTTGGGCAAGTGTTGGTCATAAAACTCCAAAAGTAAAATTCTCAGAGTGACGTAACTTACTTACGTCACTTGATGACGTGTCACGAGCAAAGTAGCTACCACGTGTCACTCAGATTTGTGATTTGCACATAGCTAAAATGTCGATTCAACTTGAAACTTGTCATTGTCTGATTGCACCATGTTTCCTTGTTGACGTGGTCTACCAACTTGGTTTGCCACATTTTCTTGTAGACGTGGTCTACTAACGTGGTTCTCCCTGATCTAACGATCATCACATTTTCTCCAGATCCAATGGTCCTTATTCATTTCGGATTTTGGGCATTGGGTAGTTCAAATTTCAAGTTGTCGATTCTCCTGAAGTGAGATTCCCCTAACAGTAACCTCTTCGCAACTTTTGATGTGAACCAAATGTTGTTTGTCGATCATGTTCTTATATCGATGGCTCAATCTATCTTTGGTGCTACTCTTATATCTTATCATGTCCTTCCACTTAGAATGATATAATGGTTTTCAGGTATTCAGTTGAAGGTCCTTTGGATCAGTGATCCAACAACCACTGTAGCTCTTCCTCCTGAGCTTTCTCGCCTTCTGCTCCACCTTCTGTTCTTGCCATCGATGACAAGAACACTCTTCCTATAAACATTCCAAAAGACCTCGCACATATATCAGAACCCTTGTATGTAGAACCCTTGAATACCTAACCCTTGGGACAGAAAAAAAAACATAACATACAAGATCTATTGCATCGGAATTGTGTCTCCTACATTCGAGTTGCGAAATTTCTACACATTTCTTCATGTTAACCATTTGGGCATTTCATCACTATAGTATTCTTCAAATCGGAGTATAACTCCGTAAGAGTATAAAAAAAAAATTGAATGTAGATCTTGTCGACACCATTATTTGAGACCTATTCCATTGGATTTCTCTCTTCTCCCTTATCGCAATCATACCTATCATTTTTCAACAATTTTTTTCTTGTGGACCCAGCCCCCTTTTAACACCCTTATTTTAGATTTAACCTATTGGATTCCACTCATCACCTTGATCGTTGTGATACACTTCACCTATAACCCATTTTCTATGTGGTCCCACCCACCCCTTTTTGTGTTCCCTCGTTATCATGGCCCATACCCGTAGCCAATACTTGGAAGCTCACTTCACTACCTTGCACTCTAATTTCAGAGAAACCCAACAAGAAGTGCAATAGCTCAGTGCCAATATTTCCACCATCAATCAAAGGATGCATTCTTCCATCGTTGCCTCAATTGTGGAACTAAAAGATGAGATCAAACAAGAAATTACTACCCATATTGAATATGTCGCTATGATGATCTGTGCCAAGCTTCATATCCCTGCAGATCTTCCCATATCTAACCCCCCTTTGCATACCAAAGGTGGAACTTTTTCTCATTCCCATAATTTTCAGCCCCATCACTTTCAGTGTGACCTACACCTTCTGCGTGTGGATGTGACCAAAGTTGATGGATCAGATCCCACTAGCTGGGTAACTCAAATGGAACACCATTTTTCTTTGTATGGCATTACAGATGAGTTGGCCAAACTCTGTTATGGTGTTCTCTATCTAGATCAAGAATGTTGGCAATGGTGGCAATGGATAAAAAATTCCCTCCAAGGGTATGTGGCTTGGACACACTTTGTGGAAGAGATTTATGAACACTTTGACACCGACACCAACCATTTAGGTTGTTTGACAAAATTGAAACAATCTGGCATAGTGGAATACTTTACAACTTCTTTTGAGTGACTAGATTTTCGGACAGAGGGCATGTCTGATGCTTTTTTTCTGAGAATGTTTTATCAGTGGCCTCAAGGATGAGATTTGTGCTCATGTCCTCATGGCTTGACCTCAGAGTTGGGTGGACACTACTAAAAGAGATAAGGAATCACAACATGTTGTCTCTTCTCAAAACCACAAACCCTCATCTATTCATCACACTAAACGAGTCACTCCCACTCCTCCTTCTACTCCACTAAACATCCATGAATTGACCAAGGCCGAAATGGCTGAATGCCAACGCAAAGGCCTTTGTTATAATTGTGATAACAAATAGTTTTCGGGACACAAGTGTAAGGAAAAAAATATTTTTATGGCCATATCAGAGGATGTTGAGGCTCCCCTTATGTCTATGTCACTTGAACCCACTAACATAACCCCTCCCTCAGACCCTCCCAAAGTAGAAAAGGTCATTTCCCTAAATTCTCTTACTGGCTTCTTTGCTCCCCAAACCCTCAAGCTAATTGGTTACATAAAGCATAGGAAGGTCATCATTCTTGTTGATAGTGGAAGCACCCATAATTTTATTCATCGCCACATTGCCCAAGAAACTAATTTCTATATCCATCCAGTCAATAATTTTGAAATCACGATTGCCAATGGTGGGTCCATGAAATGTGGAGGGCATTGTGAAAATGTGCATCTCCAAATTGGTGACTACCATATGAAATCTCATATGTTTGCTATCGACATGGGGAGTTGTGACATTGTGTTGGGTGCATAATGGCTAAGGAATTTAGGATCCATTCTCATGGATTTTGAGGAATTAACCATGCAATTTGACCAGGAGGGCCAACAATATAAGTTCCAAGGCATAACTAACGGTTCCCCGAAGATCATTAGTTCACATCGCATGGAAACACTGCTCAAAAAAGGTCATTCTAGAATTATTTCCCAACTCCATGCCATCGAAGCCATTAAGACACCCTCTGTGTTGCAAGACCTCCAATCCATCCTCTCTAAACATCAATTGGTTTTTCCCACTCCCTAAGGACTCCCTCCTTCATTTGGTGTTCATGATCATTCCATTCCAGTTGTCCCAAGAATCCTTCCTCCTAATATCCATCCCTATTTCCACCCCTTTTCCCAAAAAATTGAAATTAAGAAAATGGATCAAGAACTTCTCAATGTAGGTGTTATCCTCCCTAGTATGAGACCCTACTCTTGTCCTGTGGTCATAGTCCTTAAGAAAAAAGGTTCTTGGAGCATGTGTCTTGACTTCCACACCCACAACAAACTCACCATTAAAGAAAAGTTTCCCATTCTTGTCATTGATGACCTCTCAGATGAATTGAGTGAAGCTCATTTCTTTACTAAACTTGATCTTCGCTCGGGATACCACCAGATCCATATGAAAGAGGCATAAATTACTAAGAGTTACTTTATAACTCATGAGGGAGACTATGAGTTTTTGTTCATGCCCTTTGGCTTGTGTAGTACTCCCTCCACTTTCCAAAGCCTTATGAATCATGCCTTTCATCCTTTTCTCTATTATTTTGTGTTAGTCTTCTTTGACGATATCCTCATATATAGAAAAACATGGACAAACCATCTTTCTCACATGGATCAAGTTCTCCATCTACTCTCTCAGCACCAACTTTTCTTCAAAAAATCTAAATGTGCTTTTGGTGCCTCGGAAGTAGAGTACTTGGGTCATCTTGTGGGAAAGGTCGGCATCAGGGTGGATCCTAAAAAGATTAAAGCTATGCAAGGTTGGCCTCACCCAAAGACTCTCAAAATCTTGTGAAGATTTCTGGGTTTAACAGGTTATTATCGCAAGTTTGTTAAGAATTATGGAAAGATTGTGGCACCTCTCACTGGACTCCTTAAAAAGAATTCTTTCAATTGGAATGTGACAACTGCTCAGTATTTTCAAACCTTGAACATGTCCATGTGCACCACTCTAGTCCTGGCCCTTCCTGATTTCACAAAGATATTTGTCTTAGAATTTGATGCTTCCGAGAAAGGAATTGGCGTTGTCCTTATGCAAGAGGGTCGGCCTTTGGCCTTTACCAGTAAACAATTGTCTGAGATAAATTTGGGCAAATCAATCTATGAAAAGGAAATGTTGGCTATTTTTCATGTCGTGGATCTTTGGTGCCCTTATCTATTAGGGAAACACTTCCAAATTAAGACAAATCATCAAAGCCTTATGTATTTTCTAGAACAACACCTTTCCTCCCCTGAGAAACAAAAATGGGTGACTAAGATCTTTGGATATGATTATGAGATCATTTGCAATAAAGGAAAAGACAATTTCGTTGTTGATGCACTTTCCCAAAAATATGAATATGAAGGGTCCCTTTTTCTCTCTCCTTCATTGTCCCAGATTGGCTCCAAGTTGTTCGCTAAGAATGGCTACACGATCCCAAAAGTTCACATCTGATACAACAATTTCATTCCAATTCTCCAGTCTCCCTAGGGTACTCTTGGCTGAATGAGGAGATTCAATACAAAGTTTGTTTGTATTTAAGTAAAAAGTCAAAACTTAAATCCACGGTACTTTCTGAGCTTCATGCTACACCCACAACTGGGCACTCCGAGTTTACCAAAACCTATGACTAGGTAAAACTTTATTTTTTGGGAATGGTATGAAATAGGACATTCATAATTATGTGGTTGAATGTGATGTGTGTCAATGCAACAAGGCCGAAACAATCAAATCTCTGGGCACACTCCAACCTCTTCTGATTCCACCTACTATTTGGTGGGATATCTCTATGGATTTTATTGTCATATTACCTAAATCGAGCAATAAATCAGTCATTATGGTGGTAGTTGATCATGTTTCCAAGTATGCTAATTTATGTTCTCTTCAACATCCATTTGCAGTGTCCACTGTGGCTCAACTTTTCATGGATCATGTCTTCAAGATTCATGGCATGCCACATTCTATTGTTTCTGATCGCGACCCAACTTTCACCAACAATTTTTGGCAAGAACTGTTCAAGATACAAGGCACCCAATTGCATCTCAACACAACTTATCATCCCAGACTGATGGCCAAACTGAAGTTGTAAAAAAATGTTTTTGAAACATATTTAAGGTGTTTTTCATCAGAAAGGAAACATCAGTGGGATCGATGGTTACCACTAGCTGAATGGTGGTACAACACTTCGTACCATACAACTACCTGCATGACTCCTTTTGAATCCTTATATGGAAAAAAGCCACCTTCAGTTCTCTCATATTTTCTAGTTGTCTCGAAGGTCCAGGCAGTTGACCAAACTCTTACAGTTTGAGAGGCTATTCTCCATACCCTCAAAGAGAATTTGGTCATTGCCCAGAATTGCATGAAGTAACAAGCATATCAAGGTTGCTTTGAACGTCAATTTTCAGAAGGGGATCAGGTGTTTCTTCGACTGCAACCTTACAAGAAAGATTCCCTCAAGGCTAACCAATGTCAAAAAATGCCACGCAAATGTTAGGGTCCTTATACGATTCTCAAGTGTGTGGGATAGGTGGCCTATCAGTTAGATTTTCCCAATCATTCTAAGCTCCATCATGTTTTTCATGTTTCATGCTTAAAGAAGGTGATTGGAACTAAGTGCCAAACCCAAACCACCCTTCCTGACTTAGATGAAGAAGGCTCCATTTGGAAACAACCACAAGAATTTTTTGACCAACGTGAGCATCATCTGTGTCAGCGAACCATCGAGGAAGTGTTAGTCTAGTGGAAACATACAACTCCAGTAGATGCCACTTGCGAACCAACTACCATTCGACAACAATTTCCCCATCTCAAGCCTTAAGGACAAGGTTGTTTTTAAGGGGGGAGGGAATGTTAGGAACCTAACCCCTCACATAGGTAGAATAATATATTTCCATGTAATAAAGGTCAATATTAATAAGGCCTAGCAATAAGGAAGAATAAGTCCAATGTAAGAAGACCTAATAGAATCTTCCTCTTCTAGAAGGATCTTCCTCTAGATGGTTCTTTTGATAGACATATTTAGTATAAATAGGAGTCGTGGGTATGAGAACTTTTGTATTGGATATTATTGTAATAGAGATCTACTCTACTGGAGGTTGCCCCCGCCAAGAGGCAAGTGAACATTGCTCTCAGTAATCAAAGTGCTCTTTCTAGTGTTCTTATGCTATCATTTTGGTATTATTGTGGTGTTGTTTTGATTATAGTTTTTTTCATCTACCATTTCTAGCTATGTATTTCTGTTATGCATACCTTTTTATATCTGGAATATTACATGTCGGTAATACTTCTCACAGCTCATAGCTACCTCGAGTGGAAACTGAAAATTTTTCATCAACTAAAATACAAAGGCTTGTGATGAATTGGTATGGTGACAGATATTGATCCAACTTATGTTGTCAAGAAGAAAAATTATCTCAGCCGCATGGACAAGACCTACGACCTCCTCTATTTATCTATGTCCCTCGATCTTTTGTTTCACATTAAATCTTGTACTAGACCAGATGAGTTTTGGACAAAGTTGGAAGTTCTCTTTGGAAAACAAGATGAGAGGCCATATGCTTGAGGTTGAGTTGAATTCCTTAGATCTAAGGAATTTTGATAACATCCAAGACTTATTTAAAAATTTCAACTCCCTCATCCTTCATCTAAATGGATACAATGTTGATAAATCATTTGAAGAAACCCAACTAATCATTTCTATGGTGGAAAAACTTAGTCCATATTATGTTATTTTCATCTCATATTTCCATATAAATAGATTCACTTCCTAGAAAATGTCGACATTATATTAGTTTATTAAATCCCTTAGACATGAGAAAGACAATCTCATCAATATGGGGATAATCAAGGGATCCAATGCACATCCACTTATTATGCATGAGAGAAGCAACACATGTAATCTAAAGACCAAGAAAAAAGGAATGGGAAAGGCACATGCAGAGCCAAAGAAGGAAGGGTACTCCAAACCCTTTGATGATTCATTATGCTTCAAAGGTGTAAAAGGAATGAAAGGGAAGAAAAAATGTGGTTATTGCAACCATGGTTATCCTCTCAAGTCTTCATGTTCGAATAAGTAGATTGATCAGATGGCGCAGATTCTTTAGAGGAATAAACATGAGGATCATATTCTTGAAGCCGTCATAAAGAATTCAGAAGATCGAGCCAAATGAGGTAACTCCCATGCACTGATTTCCATTATCGCTTATCCTGATGTATGGATTTAGATTTAGGAACATCCCACCATATGGTAGCAACAAAAAATGTTTTATATTTTATTTCTGCATACACGGGTCCTCCCATCCTCATGGGAGATGATAACCCAGTTGAGGTAATTCACCAAGGGATAGTATAAATACCACATGAAATTTTTGAGAACTTATTTCATGTTCTAAAAACCTCTATGAATCTATTCTCCATTTATCAGATAATGCATTCCATTATAGGAAAAATGGTGGAATTCACACTTGATTCCATAACCATATATGATCTGTGTGATAACTCTATGATTGTTGTTGGTGAGGTAAACCATCGATCTCATTTGTATACTTTTAGTAAGTTCATTTACAAATACAATTTTTCTTTACTATTGACACATGTTGATTATACTAGTGTATTATGAAATGAGAGATTCATACATATAGACTTCAAATACATGCAACAACTATTCAATCAGGAAATGGCCACTGAATTTCCCAACATACATTTTCCTGAAAGAGTTCTTCAAGGATGATTTCTTGGAAAACATTCCCATGAGAAGTTTGAGAAAGAGAAGGCCTGGAGGGACTCCTCTCCTTTGGATCTCATCCATAGTGATATGATGGGACCCTTTCCTCATCCTTCCATCATCAAAATAAGGTACATGCTTACATTTTTTTATGATTTCTCACAATACACTTGGATGTATTTTCTTAGGCAGAAGTCTAAGGGTTTTGATAACCTTAAAGACTTCAAATCACCTAGAGAGACTCAATCTAGGAGAAATATCAAAATACTCCGCATAGAAAATGGGGGGGAATATGAAAACTTCTAGAGAAATCCCCTAAAGAAAACTCCTAGAGAAAAATACTAGAGAAAACTCAGTCCAGGAGGAGTACAAATATCTCCTAAGGAACAAAATTTTGGATTTGGTTCTGCTTCCTTTAGACATGAATATTTTCATATACATGTGAGTTTATAGGACCAAAAGGAAGAAGACATATATGTGAGAAGGTATTATTCAATACTGGTTTTCAAAAGATTTCAAAAATTCATGGGATAGAATATCATGAGACCTTTTCTCCTATAGTAAAGATGGAATCCATCTGATTGGCCCTTTCCATTGCTGCAAACATGGGGTGGGAAGTTCATCGGATGGACGTGATGAATTGTTTTCCTCACATGGATCTATCAGAGGATATTTACATGGATAATCCACAGGGGTTCATTGAGAACTCATCCTTAGTATATCAACTAAATAAGTCCCTCTATGGCCTCAAGAAGGAACCTCGAGCATGGTGTAAGAATATGGATGCCCAATTTTTCTCTCATCACTTTGTTAGATGAAAATTAGATCCAAACATCTACATGTTGTAGACTTATGAATCCTTATTGATCTTAGTTCTCTATGTTGATGACCTCCCGATCATAGGAATTTTGGCCTCAACATTTCTTGTGGTCAAAGACATTATGCATGAGAGGTTCTCTATGGTGGACATGGGTCCATTGTACTATTTCCTTGGTTTCAATATCTATTAGGATTATTCAGAAATCAATATATCTTAGACTAATTATTCCTGAGATCTCTTGGTTATATTCCACATGATCATCTGCAAGTCAACATACACACCCTTTCTATATGAGGTACATCTTAAGGATGGTGGGGATACACCAATGGTGGATAGAATCTTGTATCAAAATATTATGGGGAACCTTCTCTATCTCATCCACATCATATTGGATCTCTCATATGCATTACAGGCAGTTTCCAGATACATGTAGGAGCCGTATGAGCTACACCGAAAGGATATAAAGTGCATCCTTAGATATGTTTAGGGTACCATAGGTTATAGGATCCAGTGTGCAATAGGTTGTGCATTGGATCTCATGGGATTCATTGATTCTGATTAGGATCTCAATACCACACATCACAAGTCCACATATGGGTAGGTGATTAGTTTGGGTTCCGGTCCCATCTATTTTTCAAGATAAATTCAATCATTTATTGCTCTATCATCAACAGAGGCTGAGTACAGGAGCGGTGTACGTCACTATTCAGGAACGTTGGATTAAGAACTTACTCATTGATCTTGGAATCCAATTTCATCATCCAACTATCATTTGGTGTGAGAATCAGAGTAATCTCAAGTTTTGCAGACACCCAATGTAACGACATTGGACCAAACACAACGAAATCCATATGAATTACATCATAGAGTTGGTACATGACAATATCATTCATTTGAAGTACTTTCCATCTTTCGAACATACTACATACATCTTCAAAAAGACATTTACTAGGTAGAAGTTCCACCTTATGTGCAATCATCTTTGAGTGAAGGAAACAGTCACTTAGAAACTTCCTTTCTTTCTTCTTATTTTTTATGCATTGTACTTTGAGGGGGGCTGTTTCGATGAATTTTTTGCTCTCTCCTCTATTTTCAATTTTTCATTCATAGATGAATTGTACAATGGGTACCTAACATGTCATTGGTTGTTGGGACATGTTCATTATGTACACCCTAGTAGTTTTTAGGGACGGTGTTGGAGATATTACACACTCACCTAGTATTTATTTTCATAGTTTGAATATTCTATGTTGAGGGCACCCTTGGTTAGAGATATTCTCCCCCGGATGAGGGTTCGACGTCCTATTTAGTCTCAATTGAGTTACACCGCAGTTACACTAGTGAAGTGGATTCTTGCAGGAAAACCTTGGTATTATCTCCAAGTGTTGCATGAATACCTTTGTAGATTCACCATGAGTGCACACTTACCTTATAATAATCACAATATGGCACCACATATGTGAATTCATGATTATCTCCTCACTCCACTTGTGATTATTCCATTAATTGATGACTACATGGCCAATTAATTAGTTCTAGGTGGAATTTCACTCCAGAATATATCCATGAGTCTCTAGATATATCTAGATCACTACTATGTCAAGTTAGTTTTCTGATGTAGAGTATATCATGTGTATTTTTAACATTACTCATTTGGTTAATACAATTATTTCATTCTACTCACTTCTCTTCTCTCTTGCAAGCTTTGTGTGTTCATTTTATACTAGCTAAGTTCACTATGAAAACTTCACAAAATGTAGATCATTCCCTACATATTGGTAGTTTATTCCCTAAAGAGTTGGACAAATATTATTATAATATTCAAAGTATCAAATATTTCTAGTTTATGGCATGATTTCATTCAATCCTATAACAATATAGAAATAAGAAAATAGTAGAAAATAAAAGAAATATGAAAAAAGAAGAGGTAGAAAATAATGAAGACATAGGAAATGAAAAGAAGTAGAACAAAGAGTCTTCATGAAGTGAAACAAGAGTTATAATTGAAAAGATGATGTAGAAAAATAAATTTATAGAAGAAAACGGAAAAACAAATTGAATGAAGATGAAATAATAATGGACAAAAAAACCTAGGAATTGATAAAATTAATGACAAGTACCAACCCAAGAAACATAAGCTACAAAAGAAGAATGAAGCAACAACAGTAATGTAAAATAAGTACTGTAAATAATACTAGGCATCAATAATTGAGATGAACAATTATCTAAATTGAATCGATCATTAAAATGAAATCCGTAAGATGTTTGATGATCGTCCTTCATAATTTATTTTTTTGATGGAAAAGGAGATGCTTATTGTCTTATGTTTTTATAAGGGTTAGATTAGTTTCAAATGAAAATTTGAAATTTATGTACTTAAGACAAATGATGATGGATGTAAGATATGGTAAGGAAAGTATACCCCCATATCTTGATAGTTGATTGTTAATGTACACTAAAAAAAAAATTCATGAAATTTTTTGATTTTTGGTCATATAGAAACCACTTGGTGTAATGAATGGTTTGTGGTAAGAAAAAACCACTTGAGAAATGTAATGTTTGAGGGTAATCCATTTAAAACCAAGATGTGGTTATAGGTAATCCAAATTAAAAATAGGATGATGAGTGATGATGATGTTGGGGGAGTAAAAGAATGATGAATGATAATGTATGAGAAAATTATTATTAGAGAGCTAGTAGATTTAGTGCCTCACAACACATGTATTTTGGTGGACAATGGATTTTTTATATGGAATTAAGAAAATACATTGTTTATATTTTGTATTTACAAGATAAAAATTGAAGATTGAATACAAAGAATTAATAAAACCAAATATATATAAGAGGCATAAGATGATGACAAAAGATATATGTTGAACATTGTTGAAGAAAAATAATTGAAGAAGATTGAAGGAAAGGACCATAGAAGAAGAAAGTGAAAATTGGACCAATTAAAAGTAATAATGAAAGAGATAAATGATTGAATCTAAATATTCAATTATGGGAAGTATGAAGGATAAAATATTACTTGTGATAGATGATATATGCATTGTAATATGTCAATAAAGTAGACTATGAATAAAAGTCTACATATGAATCAAACATGAAGACAATAAAAGAAGTTAGGGATGAGGATCTCATAGCCTATGAGTCATAGGATGAAGTTGAGTGATTCATGTATATATTATTGGAAATAGTTATGGATATGGTTGAAATAAATATTTAATTATGATATAATTGGTATCTTCACATATTCATATATAAAGGGACATATCATACAATAAAAATACACATAGTAATGGTTTTCCCTTTAGGTTTTCTTGAATGTAAATTTCCAATATTCCTTTCTTGATATATGGTTAATATATTTGTGGGTGTATTTTTTGTTGATAAGTAATTTCCAACACTCTTTAGGATAAATTTATTTATAATTTCTCTTAGAGTGATCATAGAATATCCCATGACTACCACCACAAGATTCCTTTGGGATTTAAGGAACAAATGGAATTTTCACTTCATTTTTCATGGTAGTCCCAACACCCCAAGAATAGTGTAACAAAAACGACCCCATAAACTTATTTACATTGGTGGGATATCAAAATTTCTCGTTATCTTAAGCTAAGGATCCAGTTTTGAATTTTCAGTTCATGTTCGTCATGATATATGTCATAAATTCTCTTATCACAACATCGAATTGTGTTAAATATTTATCTTCCAAGACCAGACTTCCGAAAAAACTTCCTCAAGGGTTCACTATGAATATCAAGAACCAAGAATTCTTGATCGAACAATTGGAATTCATTTTGCATGACCATATTAAGGATTGGCAATGAGGAGGACCTTCTTCTCATTACAACAGTGGGTTACATGACTCTCATTCACATTCTGATGGCACCACTCTGATGGATCATTCCAATAGATCCAACATTCCTTAGGTATGAAAATCGATGGTCCTAATCACATCGACACCTTCATATACTCAATGATTATTCCCCTTCTCATCAACCTAGATAACTAGCTCAAATGGGAGCATAAGCTATATGGTTGGAAATATTATTTTGAGGCCTTTCCAATAATATATGGCATTCCATTTAACTCCCTAGGAATGAGGAAATATGAACTTTTCCATTCAACAATGCAACAAAACAATTAGATCGATTGAGCCAACCTTTAAAGGTTGGCCCTAAAAGTGAGGAAACAATTACTAAAAATATAGGATATATGTGCACATTTGTAGTGAAACTAAGAAAAAGATCAAGTATTAGATGCACATAAGTGATTTGAGGTGCGCTAAAGGATATGGGGTGTCCTTTTGGGATATAAATGTGGGAAAGAGAAGTCTAAGGCATTTTTCTTGGGATTTTCTTATTCTTAAGGTGTGCCATGAAGGAATGAAGGTAAGTGATGCTACAAAGTGTGTTGTTTTTAGGTTGTGATGTTGCAATACATGATCATATTCTGGGAATGATGCTATGAGACTCACTATGGAATGAAGGATAAATGTGACTAGGGTTTGAAGCTAAGTTTGAAGTGTGAAGAATGAAGGTGAAGTAAACAATACTGTGTGTGTGAAGATCTTGGATTGGTGTCTGCAAATAACTTATTGAGTTGGTTCTCAAGTGAAGGGATTGGTTTCTATTGTAGGTTGGTGTCTACAAATATTGTAATAGTAGGCTAGTTCCTACAAGTGTTGCAGAGTTTGTTTTAAGTTGAGGATATTGGTGTCTATGATTGGTTGGTTCCTACAAATATTTATAAAGATAATTTTTATGGTTTTCTCCCAATTGGGTTTCCATGTTAAACTTTGTGCATTGTGATTTGAGTTTATACATGATTATTGTTTCTCAACTAATGAATTATTGATGAATGGTTAAATAAAGTAAAAAGTAGCGTATCTTCATTCACATCCCCCCATCTTAGTATAAGCATAAGTTAAAAAATTGTCATTAGAAAAGGTTCATTCAAAAAAGGTTTAACCATTAGAAGACAAACATTAAGAAAATATGGATTATAAGGAAGGTATCCCTAAAAAAATAGATCCTTTGTTCTATGGAACAAATGATGCATCATGGAGTATAAGAATGAAGACATATTTGAATACCCTTGGGTGTGGTATTTTGAATTACTGACAACATGCTATATAGATGAAGATGGGAAGGAATCAAGTGAAAACAATGCAAAACCAATAGATTTAATATTAAGTGGCCTATAAAATTATGAGATTGTCAAGGTAATGAAATGTACATCATCTAAACACATTTGGAATAATATACAAAATGTTTATGAAGAGAGATTCAATTATTTTTCCATCTATGAATTAGAGACAGAAGAAGCACAATCTGTGATAAATCTAAAAGGAGGACTTGAAAAATACAAAGGTAAGCTACCCTTGAAATGATTTAAGTGTGGTAGAATAAGACATTTTTATACTAAGTTTCCATATGCAGAAAGGAGAGATATTGATGATGAAGAATAATATCTCTCCATAACCATGGAAACAAGTCCTACTGATGAAAAAAATGAAGATAATCAGAAAGTAAAAACATATTTAGAAGAAGAAGATATTGAAGCAAAACTCATTAGTACCTTAGAAAAAATAGACAGGATTAGGAAAAAGAATATGACGCAAAGAGAGAAATTGCAAAAAATTGAAGAGAAGGATCATGATCTTGAATACATAAAGAAGAAAGTTATCATCCGAAAGACACACCTAGAAGAGGAAAAAATGATAGAAAAAGTGGTCAGAAGAAAGGTGAAAGAAAAGGAAGAAAAATGTAAGAAGTTAGAGGATGAAATCGTTTACTTAAGAAAGGAACTAGAGAAAAAAAATGATCATTTGAATAGTGTAATATTCCAGTTATAAAATAGTATGCAGAACATAAATAATCAGCTAGAAATGGCAGATAAACAATAATATAACCAAACAACACCAGAATAATACTAAAATAATACCAGAATAACACCAGAAAGAGCATTTTGATTACTCAGAGCAATGTTCACTTGCCTCCTTGAGGAGAAACCTCCAGCAGAGCATCGCTCTATTACAATAATATCCAAGACAAAACTTCCCATACCCTTGACTCCTATTTATACTAAATATGTCTATCAAAATAACAATATAGATGAAGATCCTTCTAGAAGCGGAAGCTTCTATTAGGTCTTCCTACATTGGAATTCTTCTTCCTTATTTATAGGCCTTATTAATATTGACCTTTATTACATGGAAACATATTATTCTACCTACGTGAGAGGTTATGTCCCTAACAAATAGAAGATTGAAGTTTAGAAAGAGTACTGAAATATTAGATAATATTATCAGTCTCCAAAGGTCACCATTCATCAAGATAGGTTTTGGCTACGATGAAAAAAAAAACACCTCATAGGGAGATGAAAGCACTAAGGTCACAAAACCATAAGAAAGGGAAAATGAAGAAATTCCTAAAAGCTTATGCCAATATTCTCAAAGGCTCCATCAACAGTGAAAAAAACAATAGGAAAGTTAATGATGGCCAATAGAAACCTGATTATTCTCACAAGAATAACAAGAATGATTTAGATGATATATTCCACCAAGAATTTCTTCCACAAATCGATTTCAAAATGTCTTTCTTAGATATTTTTTTTATTGAAATAATTTTGTTCATAAGGAAATATATTGTATAGCTTATGCAATAATATATCATGTGAGCAATAGAAATAAAGGTTCTTACAAGAACTCTAAGGATGATTATGTGAGAAACAAAACCATAAGTTCTGATGGGTTTGCTAATAGAAAATACAATTAATTTTCTCCTCTACTTGATTATGATACTGAATGTTATAAGTGAAATAACTATGGGAACATAGCACATTACTATAGAAGCAACAAGAATATGTTCTTTCTAAACATAAACAAGAATACTCAAAGGTTTGGAAAAGGAAGAAAAATCAAGAAATAGGGAGAAATGAAGTTGTTTTTTATGAGAAAGGATGTGATGAATATGGTAGGGATATTCATTGTTTTGATTCTAACTCGAAACATGTACACACTGTTACACCTCAAAATTGCTCAACTGGATAAGTGTCGCACATGCCTCTCACTTGTTGCAAGTGTCGCACATGTTATTGGGTCGTGTTATCATAATGACGACACTAAAGAGACACTTGAAACCTCTTATGTGATTGGTTTAAAGGAAGAGACTGGTTCACTGGAGTCAAACATCTCTTAACACCCAAGAAGGCTTCTTAATCAAGAGTTTGGAAGGGGAACGCTCCCCTAAAATTGCCTGAGGAGCGCTGGCGCCCCTTAACCATGCTTTAGAAGCGTTGTAGCGCTTCTCCACCCCTTTGCAGAAGCGCTAACCAGATTTGGAGCGCTGGCGCTTCCCTTGGTCTTCTCTGAAGCGTTCTAGCGCTCTGATGCCCCTTCTGAAGGAGCGCTCTCCATTCTGGGTAAATTGTTAGCCCGGTGAGAAGAATAAGGGGAGAATCATTCGAGTTTGGGAGGCGGTTGAACTCGAATTCTTGGTTCTATCAA
>JASDQU010101922.1:397669-407844 GCA_032191745.1 Picea mariana
GATTAGGAAGGAGTCCTCCTTATCCAAATATTTATTTCAATAGAACAAGTGATGATTTGAAGATTTTAGTCGTTCAAATACATTAAACAATATCATCATATGTACCAAGTTTGACACAATTAAGAATGTAAAATTTGATTTAGGTCAACATTTTCCATGAAAAACGTTGGCCTCCAACATAATTTTTTAAGTGTACAATTTAACATGTCAATGATTGTTTTTGTGTCACAAGCCAAGTATGTCATGACCTTGTTGGGGAGGATTAGAATGCAAAATTGTAAGGAAAATTATATACCTATGGAAGTTGCTAAATTTATCAACAAAAAATGAGTTCAAACTAGCTAATGAGTATGTATACAAAAAATTGTATCACAAACATCGGGCCATATTTGTGTTTTGCACTCAACTATATCTCCAAGCTTATCACAACTCATAAGGATAACCATGAAAGACCGACCAAAAACGTTTTGAGATATGTTAAGGGTAACTTGGAGTATAATATCATTTATTGTAGGGGAGAGGACTTTGAGTTGATAGCTTACAAAAAATCATATTGGGATTGTTCATCTGATGATAGGAAGTCTAGTATAAGGTATGTTTGTTAAATTTGGTACCTTAGAACAAGTTCTTGAAGACTTGGGCACATAGAACAGTTCAGAAGAAAGGTACAATTGAAAGTACATGCACCATGTAGCAAAAGGTACAACCCTTACATGTATAGGCATGGTGGATTGTTCTTGGAGCACATGTGAACCAAGATTTCAAACAAAATAGTCAAGGAACACTTCCTCATTCTTCTTATGAATAGTATGGTGCATTGGTTATGAAGGAGTGATCGGTGTTAGTGAACAGATTATTTCTCTATTTGCAACAATCCATTTTCGGCGACTTAATTAGCAATTTGTTTTTTTTCTATTTGTATTGGACTAATTATTTTTCGAATAGTTCTACACATCATATGTAATGTGTCTCACGAAACACTTATGTTTGACAACCACCATTATGTTCTAAATTATTGTAAATTCATTTGAATGGATGGAGATTTTGAAATCTTGTGATGATGCGTTTCTTAAGACCTATAGAAGATTTTTCAAGAGCTTAACTCCCATAGAATATTTCGAGCATAAAGAAAATTATTCATTGAAGTAGATTTAGGGTCTGAGTTGAAGATTAGTTGAAGATCCTAATTGTTTTTTTCTAACTAGAAATATCAGCCATAGAGAATAACACATTCATCGGTATGAAATAGGATCAGAATGTTTTACTCAAGAGATCTATAAAATGCCAACCATAGTCCTAGAACAATTGAGGTTGTTCGACATATAGAGGTTCATAGATACAATGCTTCCTCCAAACGAAAATTGTAGTATAAACCTTAGTAACTTCAATCTTATTTAGACAATTTTGAACTTGAGACAATTTTTGAAATCAAATGGAAAGTAATGCACTAAGAAATTATAATGGATCGATGGTATTTATGCATATGGATAAGTTTGAGAAAGTAGAACTCTCGCATGCATATAAAATGAAAAGATCATCATCCTCTTCTGGAATAATGATAGTGCATTGCGTGCACCATTCTACTGATAGGTATAGATATACACGATGGCTTAATAACCACTAGTAGAAAAACAACAATAAATGACTTAAAAATCTACTACAAATTGCATATAAATGACTAAGTTTGGTGACATGACTATTAATTGTTTATTCTCGATCATTGATAATGTGACCAAATTTATGACTAAACCATTTTTCGTCATTTATTGATTGTTTTGATTGATCAATTTGGTCATATATTTAGTCGTTTATATAGTTATTGATGGTTGTTAACTGGTCATTTATTTAGTAATGGTACTCATTTTATTAGTCATTGTATTCATTAATTTCCATCAATTGGTAGTATATTTAGTCATTTGTATTCATTGATTTCCATCCATTGGTAGTATATTTAGTCATTTTTATTAATTGATTTCCATCCATTGGTAGTGTATTTTTCCATAGAAAAAAAATATTCTTATATTCATGGAATATATACGTTTCATTCTTACAAAACAATCTTAAAAGGATTCCATCCTGTTTGTATCAGCAAAAGGTTATGATACTACTATCCCCTTTCCATTCATTGTGCCTCCTTAACTTTATTTACTTTCTTTAATTCCCTGCTTCATTGACCTATACTTAAAAAAGAGTTACAACCATAAATCAAAGGCTTCTATTTCGGTGTCTCCAAATCTTTTGTAGTACTCGAAATCTCTTGTTTGCAGTTGTAATGCTTCTTTTGAGAGTTCGTCTGATTTTAAATTGAGTTCTCTCAGAATATGTTGGAAAGAAAACCATTCAACATATTGAAAGGTATGTTTTATGTCTCTCATAATATTTTCCAAGTTAATGTTTTTGGATCAATATTTTTCCTTTGGCCAAGTGTATCACCAATTTTGAGTCGCTCAATACTTGAAGCTTCCTGACATCCTTTTTCCTTCATGTCTCTAGGAGGGTCCTGTTGAGGGGTTCGAGATCCAGTTCACTCAAAAGAAGGAACCAACCCCACCTAAGAGGCCCAATTAAAATTGTAAGAATTTGATGAGTGGAAAGGTTCTCCAGATTCGTGATATGGCTAGTTTTATTGACGGGATTTAATTGTGATTGACATATATGTATTTTTTGTTAATGATCCAGATTTAGGAGTGGAACTTACTGATTAACACACTGAATATAATAAACATAGAGATATGACTAATAACACAGATATCCAGTCAACAATATATTCTATTGAATACTGAAATAGGTTGAAACTGTAAAATTGCAGAAGTGAAACACTTGCTCGAATGGTGGTAGCTATCTCTCAGAAGAGATGTGGCTTCTACGGGCATCCTCCTGAGTAGAACGAATTAAAATGAGGCTCTAGAGTCCTTTTTGATATTACGCATGAATTCAAAAACCCTAGACATCCAAAAAGATAACCCTAGGAGGTGAAACGTCAAAAGTTATGTGGTCCCTATGTGTAAGTTGGTACCTCAACTTCCCATGGTCGTAACCTTTGCATACAAACTCTGTTTTAGGCGTGTGATAGCCCATTGGATAGGTATTTAGGAGATATACACATTACACCGTCAAAATTTGACTCCATCTACAGTTTGATTGTGGTGAGCCAAAAAAAAACACTGTTTACGCCTCCAAAACATCCCTGGAAGTACAACAAGATGTGATGACATGAAAACATACAAAATAAACAAGTTGGATTAGGTGAGAAGCCACCAATATCCACTTGGAGGATGTGTAGGGATTTAGATATCCCCAAAAGTGTATAACCCACAATTACAAATAAGTACAAAAGAACGTGTTGAACTAAAAACAAACCAGAGAGCCAGTTGGAATAGGTGGGTGGCCACCAATAGCCAAATTGATGAATCCTCCCCCTTAGGAAGCAATGGTCTCCATTGAGTTGAGTTCACCCATTAGGTGAGGAAAATTCTGTTGGATTTGGCCCCGGGTGAGCCACATGCCTTGGTGTAGGAGTTTCCATGCCTTGACAACCTAATAAAGCTCGATCCTTTGCTAGAAAGTTCCCTTGACCTATGTGTCCACTATCTGATCAATGGATTCTTGTTCCATGGAGGTGGGGTTGAGCTCTGTGGGTGGTAGTTTTCTGTGATCTCTGAGCTGTCCAATAATGTTGAACAATATGGTCGAAGGAGGTCCACATTGAACAATGTGTGTAGGACAAGGAAGGGTGGAATGTTGAGCTCAAAATAATTGCTACCCACAGTCTTGGTGATAGTGTAAGGCCTATATCAAAGTGGGAAGAGCTTCCGATGGGGCCCGATGAGATGCTCCTTCTGCAAATGTATCCAGACTTTGTCTCCAACCTGAAACTGTACCCTATGTTGATCATGGCGCTGCTTGTAGTTAGCATTGGATTTTTGAAAAACCTCCTGGACCTGTTGGCAGATGTGATGAATCTGCTCAATGAATATTGTGGCTTTTTCGATCGCAGAATGATAATGGGAAGATTATGTATGTGTGGTGCAAGAGGAAGTGAAACATCAATGGGTCCCAAGGGTTGGAATCCGAGCCCAACCAAAAATGGGCTATCGTCGGTGGAGCTATGGAGAGCTCTGTTGTAATTGTGTTGAACATAGGGGAGACTCTCATCCCATGTACGTGGATGCATAGAGTTGTACATGCATAAGATGTGCACAATCATTGGACCAACGACCTATGTTTGGTCGTCTATTTGGGGGTGGAAATAAGTGGATTTTGTGAGCTTGGTGTCCAATAATGATTAGAGGCTTGACCAAAATGTGTTGAGGAACCTGTTGTCCCAGTCGGAGATGATGTCCTGTGGTATCCCAAAGTGGACGCTCACTCATTCGAAGAAGATCTTGGCAGTATCTATTGGTTTGGTATTCCTATTGTAGGCTGTGAGGATGTCCATGTTTGAAAACCGACAAATGACCAGAAATATGCAGTCATTTCCTTTCTTGGTGCATGAAAGGCTAGAAATTTAATCCATTGATATGGATTCCCAAGGCTTCTCGAGAGTATGAAGAGGGGTTTATAAGCCTTGATTCTTGATGGATGGCTTGGAAATGGCACAAGAATTGAAGTATATGATATATTTGCTGACATCATGTCGAAGTTTTGGCCAATAAAAATGTTTCTGAAGAATGGCCACAGTTTTCTCTATGCAAAAATGTCATGCCATCCGACTGTAGTGGGCAACCCAAATCAGCTTTGCACGCTCTCTTGTAGGAACATAGAGATGGACCACAAGGCATAATATTCTTTCTTGAATGTAAAAATTTGTGACAGTTGCTCCTGTACCCAAGAGATGATAGGTGGTGGCAAAGTCTTGATCTTGCTGATAAAGTTGGGGCCTCAAATGCTTCATGTCCATAGGAATGGAGCACAATGTGAGTGAAACCATAGGAGGTCGAATGAGGCAATTGGTGACATGATTTGAGATACATTTCTCATACTTTATGTTGAGATGGAGCTATTGCAGGTAGGTGGACCACTTTTTATGGTAGTCGTTCTACAATTTCCCTTGTGTCTGTATGAACTGCAGAGGCTTCTGATCAGTGCATATGATCATCTTCATTCCAAGAATGTAATGTTTTCATTGACCATAGGATTGTATAATGGAATACATTTCCTTATCATAGGTGATGTATTTTCAGACAATATCTAAGAGTGTCTCACTATGGTATGCCACCGAATGACCGTGCTCAGTGAGAACTGCACCCACATCATAATTAGATGCATCAGTCTCAATCTTGAACGATTGTTGCGAACTGAGCAAGGAGAGTACTAGATTTGAGCACAAGCAATGCTTTAGATCGTCGAATACTCATTTTTGTTCCTTCTCCCACACAAACTTATCCCTAGCACGGCCCTTGTTCACCTACTTGACGTCCCATGCAATATGGGAGAATACCAACACAAACCGTCAGTATAAGTTAGCTAGTCCCAAGAAGCTCTGAATCTCACTAAGTGTGGTCAAGGATATCCATTCATCAATGAATTGGATCTTAGCTGGATCAACATGCACCCTATTCTCATCAACAATGTAGCCCAAGTATTGGACCATGTTTATGCCAAAAGAGCATTTTTCCAAGTTGGCATATAGCTTGTGTTGGCGTAGAGTGCTCAAAACCTGCTGAATATGCTACATGTGCTCTCCCACGTTCTACTGAAGTTGAGGATGTCATCAAAATATACCACAACAAAGGAGTTGGTGAAGGGTCTCAATACATCATCCATCAACCTCATGACATTGGTTGGTGTATTTGTTAAGACAAAGGGCACGACTATTCATTCAAAGAGACCTTCTTTATATTTGAAGGTTGTCTTCCATACATTAGTTGGTTTTATGGGAACTCGGTGTTAGCCATACTTTAGGTCAATCTTGTTGAAGAACGTTTTCCCCTTGAGTTGGTAAAGAAGCTCATCAATCCTGGGAATGGTGTTTCGGTTCCTGACTGTGATTTTGTTTAAGGCTCTGTAATCAATGCAGAGTCACTAAGTCTCATCCTTCTTTTAGACTAGTACAATAGATCTTCCACAAGGGGAGGAGTTGGGTATGATGTGCCCCTTTTGAATAAGCTCTTGGATTTCAAACCTGATTTTGTTATTTTCCATCAATGAGCGACGATAGACTTGTCCATTAGGTAGAGGTTCTACAGGGGTCAGATGAATTGGATGCTTGAAGTGGAAGTGTGTTAGTACCCCTATAAGTGAGGAGAATATGTCTCTATATTATTCCACGATCTCGTCCACTTGTTTCTGCTGCAAAGGGAGGATCTGTGTAGAGGCAACGTATGTGGCAGTGACCTTTTTCTTACTGTGAGAACAACTCACAACTGAGATGAACTTCAAGGTCTATGAAATGACATTACTACATTTCTTATCATATATTAAAGAAATACTAGTGGGCGACGCTACCTCTGGTATCATGTACAATTGTTTACCCAAAGTAATAATAACACTACGGGGTCTGCACTCATACACAACATGATGCTTCCACAAATATGGTTGTCCTAAAATAACATCAAAAACTTCAAGGGGAGAAATATCGCATAGTACGTCATCTTTGAAAGGGTTGATGTCGTAGGGCATATGACACTGTTGGCTGACACAAAGATATATTCCTTGGGGAAGCTAGTTGATGGTGTAGGGTTGCGGGTGCAGTGTCGTTGGTAGGTCCAACTACTTGACGACCTCTCTTGAGATCAAGTTTTTCTAACTATAGCTATAAAAAATGAAATGAAGTGGATTCCCCTTTAGCCACATCCGCGAGTGAAAGAGGCATTCCCCTTCCTTTGGTTATTCTGGTTCGCTTGGCCTAGCTTTGGTGGTAGCGACAGTGGCACTGGGTTTATCATCGATAATCCGCTTCCCTCCTTTAGGATTTGATTTGGAATCAAAATTGGCCTCTGAATCAGAATCATTTAGTTCAACCATGAGTGAATTCTTGGAGCAGCATTCTTCGGTGTTGTGCCAAGGGATTTTATTATACTCACACCATTTTCCCGTGTCCTTATTCGTCTTCTCATTTCCCTTCTTGTGCTGCGTCTTGGAATGGTTTTCCCGAGGGCAGCCATCTCTACTTGGTCCCTTGTTGTGTGGGTTGGTGCCGCCTTTTCCTTGCTTTGGCTGTGAGGGGTTTGTAGATCCAAACTCATGCCTTTTCTGCTTAAATTTTTGCTCGATCTTGACAGAGTATCTATAAGTCATGCCCAATGAGGCGATTTCAAGAAAATCCATTTATGTTTGAATGAATCTATGCAAACAACAATGGTATTTAAGCACTAGATGATGCTTAGAGTATTTGATACCCAATTTGGTGTGCAGGGTATGGAAAATATTGGTGAAATCTGGTTCTGTCTAGTTCCTTTCTTGACCTAGGGTGGTCCATCTCATGTATTGGTCCTCGTAGCTTCCAATAGGGTAGTATTGTTCTTTAATGGAATCCCAAAAGGAATACCATGTAGGGGCCGCCACAAACATTGCAGATTCCTCTATGACCCTTTTCTCAGAGTAAGTATCCCACCAATCTTTAACATGGGGAACCACCTTGAGGAGTGAAAAAGTGATATTTTTCCTATCGAAAAAATTGTGGACTGAAAAATTACCACTCGAGCAGATTCAACCATTTATCTACAACATCCACATCTATCAGTCCTTCAAATAATGAAATATCAAAATTTATTGTACCTTGAAGTGGGTTGCATGTTTGCTTTATGAATATGCGTCTCCTAAGGGCAGTCGTCGAAGGATCTGCGAAACGTTGTCCATCATTTCATTCCTTTGTCGTGTGAGGGATTCCTCGAGCAACATTTTAATAGGATCTCCTGCTCCATCATCTTTCTTTTCGTCCCCCATGGGTTTTTTTCAGGCTCTGCACGATGGATCTTGCAATGGATCGATTGGTTTGAGTCCCAACTTTTTGTACCCAGATCTTGTCGGGGACATGCACAAAGAAAATAAAATAAAGAGMACACCTCTCTGATACAACTRATCTGGATTTAAGAGAGGAACGAACTGATTAACATATTGAATACAATAAGCATAGAGATATGAAGAATAATACAGATATCTAGTGAACAATATGTTCTATTGAATAACGAAATAGGCTAAAACTGTAAAACTCCAGAATTGAAACACTTGCTCGAATGGTGGTAGCTATCTCTGATAAAAGTTGTGGTTGCTACATGCATCGGCCTGAGAAAAATGAATTACAATGAGTCTCTAGAGGCCTTTTTGAAATTAATCATGAATGCCAAAAACCTAGACATCTAGAAACCTAACCCTAGGAGGTGAAACATCAAAAGTTATGTGGGCCCCTATGGGTAAGTTGGTACCTCAACTTACCGAGGTCCTAACTTTTGCATGCGACCTTCGTTTTATGCGCGTGATAACCAATTGGAAAGGTCTTTCAGAGATCTACACATTTTGTCATCAAACCTTTACTTTGTCTACAACTTGACTCTGAAAAGACCAAAAAACATTGTTTAGGCCTCCAAAACAACCCTGGAAGTACAACAAGATGCGCTGACATGAAAACATACAAAATAAGCCTGTTGTATTAGGTGAGAGGCCACCAATATCCACCTGGAAGATGTGCAGGGATTCAGATAGTCCGGGAAGTGTAGAACCCACAATTACAAAGAAGTACAGAAGAACATGTTGAACTAAAAATTGTCAACTGATCCTTCCTCGAGTTCCCTCTTCATGAAAATAATTTCCTTAAGGAAATCTCAACCGACCCTCCGCTCGACTCCCTCTTCATGAGAATTCTATGCTCTAGGAGATCATTAAACCCTTCCCTAAGCTCTATGTAAAATAAAATAAATAGTAATTAAGATCAATAATCTGAATAAACACAAATAATTTTGTAATGATTTTTTTCGTAGAATTATACCATGTAATGGATAAAATCCACATTTAATGTTTTTAAATTATATTTGTGAATACATAAAAGCTACACTATTTATATGAAATTTAAAAAGGATCTTTTAATTTGCTCATTATAAACTTTTTAATTTATTAATATAGAATATTAATTTATTAATATTAAAATTGTATGTCAATTTAAAAATGATCTTTTAATTTACTCATTATACATTTTCTAATTTATTAATGCATAATTCTAATTTATTAATACTAAAATTGTATGTAATTTTATTTTTTAAATACGAATTGAATTTTGTATTTTTTTTATTTAAAAAAATAACATATTATCCAAATTATAATATAAAAAATTTAACTTTTATGAATCCACATACAATATTCTCAAAATATTGTCATATCTCACGAATCAAAATTAACTAAATAATTTTTATAGTATAGAAGCATAAAAGATCCAATATGTTTCAACTATGAAAACCCGCAATTCTTTTATATTAAAGAGTTGTCCTATACAATTAAACAAAGGAGGTACAAAGGAGTAAGAGTGAAGGACATTTCTCATGATTCTTCGATAAAGAGTTGTCCTACAATTAAGTTCAAAAGTTTTTTACATTTAAACAAAACAGGTAGAAAACAAAAAATGTAGAAATAACTTTTATATTTAAGAGTTGTCCTACATTTACGTTCAAGAGTTTTTCTACATTTAAACAAATGAGATAGAAAGAAGTAAAAGTGAATAACATTTATCATGAGTCATATCCTTTTCATGTAAACTCAATCAACCTTTTCAAGTAAATTTACATTATTTCACTAAACATTATATCCTTCCTTTCTAATTAACATATATACTTTAATTCTTGTCTTACATTACTTTATTCAATTTATTACACTTACATTATATCTTTCTCATGTAAATAGATATATTAACGTTTTCATATAAATTTATGGATAAAAATAGTTTAAATTAATATCATTACATTATATGTTAATATATATGTTATCTTTATATAATTATATCCTTCCTTTCTAATTAACATATATCCTTTAATTCTTGTCTTACATTACTTTATTCAATTTATTACACTTTATTATATCTTTCTCATGTAAATAGATACATTAACGTTTTCATATAAATTTATGGATAAAAATAGTTTAAATTAATATCATTACATTATATGTTAATATATGTTATCTTTATATAATTTTCTATGCAATATATTAATATTACACAACAGGAAAATATTAATTTTATAAATTATTTT
>JASDQU010101923.1:44052-72955 GCA_032191745.1 Picea mariana
TAATTTTCTTTGTAAATATGTTTTTGATTCTGATTTCAAACAGGACATTAATGCATTGCATATTTTGACCTATATCTATATTGATGATGCATTTATTCTTTTGAATTTCATGCATTTTAACATGAAATTCAAAATTGAGCTAAAAATTTACTTGAGCTACATAATTTGAATGGGTATCAATTAATTATTCTTTCATTCCAAGTCTTATTAATTTCATTACCATATATCATTTGAATGAAGAATTAAAAGTTTGTTGGATTACTGAGAGGGGGGGGGGTGAATCAATAATAGAGAAATTTAATCCTTTTTAACCATATAATCCAAGTGTTATATCAATGTAGCATTATCATCCAATAACTGTAGAGTAAATAAGAAATGAATAATCATACACATACATAGTACACCAGTGTTTTACGTGGAAACCCAAAGCGAGATAAAACCACATAATGTTTTTTCTCATATGTCTTGAAGAATTACATTCATTGGAAGCATAGACTTCCTTTGTTTTCCAACTGCAATTGGAAGGAGGCTCCAACCCCCTAGTTTCATAGGCTACAACCTGAGGGAAAATCCAACTCCCCAATTCTCTGTCTACAACCAGAAGGAGGCTACAACCCCCTAAGTTCTCTAGATACAACCAGAAGGTGGCTACAACCGCCTGTCCTTGCCCCGTCCAACCTCCCTGATGCATAGGTATAATGATGAAATCACTTTCACACTATCAATGTGATATATACCACTGTACAACTGTATCAACCTGTATCACTGACCTATATCCAACTTGTACAACTGCCATGTAATCAATATGTACCTGAACTGAACACGTATCAACAAAAATACAACAGGTACACGACCTGTAGTACTTCAGAATGCATATGTGCGTGCCCTATATTTTATTCAGGTTGCGTATGTACGCAACAAAACTGTTATGCAACCTACGTATGCCTTCTGAAAATTAGGGTTTCCTTTCTCTTGAAAACTTATGACCCTCTGTAACTTCGTTCACATAGATCTATAACCTGTCATTGTATCCAGACTGAATCAATACCTTGTGCATGCATCCTCATACATATCTCTCTCTAGTCACGTGCCATAGGTGTGTGTAATCATGAATAAGTATAATATCCCTCACATGATCTAGACTTCAAATGCTTTCTAATATTCAACCTCTCAATACATCAACCAATACAAGCTCTCAACCATATAGCAAAAAAATCCTTATCCATATGCCAAGAAATACAAGATGTGCCTCAACAAGAAGTATCAATGATAAATATAACAACACTGTATTTATGTAGATCTGACTTATACAAAATATCCCATGCAACCACTAGTCTCTCTAGGGAGAGTTCTCAAATATCCATAACCATTTCTCATGCATACATCAAAAGAAAACTATTCATAAAAATAAGACATACCTTTTGAACCAATAGATAGATTTGATGTATCTGAGCACTGTAGACCTTCTTGGGAGCTTGATCTCAGAATATAGAACCTCTGCATCTTCATTTTCTCAAGCTTCCATATATTTACCAACATGTATGCACCCTAATACACTACTAGCCTGCATACGTACGCATCGTAATACACTGTCAGCCTGCATACTGTATGCACCCTAATACACTGTTAGTCCACGTATGCCTCAAAAAATAGGGTGTTCTAGTATTTGCTATAATTCCGAGAATTTCTCCGTCAACCCTTCATACTACCTCAGACTTTCACAACTTTAGATGTATCGATAAGTACTTGCAATAATCCTCACACAACAAACGATATTCAATGTGTTCAAGTGTGATTAAATGAGAGAGCCTTGCCTCTTATTTATACTTTCATGTAGCATCCCACTTTCCTTATTTTAGGGAGTTCTCCATTAACTTTATTATTTAAATAATTTCTTTTTCAAACACTTTGACTTTTTGGGGCTTCTAGATGACTCATGAGGGTCCTCCAACTTCACATGGCCATAACTCTCTAACCGTGAGGAGTTATGTGATGTTCCACATACCACCGGAAATGAAATGATGAGAACTATACATCTAGGATAGTTTCACTAACAAATTCACTGAACTTCATCTCATTATTCCACAATTAAGCATGGGTTCTCTAACCATACTTTTAGGATAACTGGATCCACAAAGCGTCTTCCTGTGAGGGCTTTCACCATAAGAGGAACACTTTGGAGTTCATCCATTTGTACTTCTTACCAACCATGACAAGACAATAATGAGTCATCTTTACATCAAACAAACTTGGGTCCATTACCCAAACCTTTGTGCTACTAGACTTTCTTCAAGGGTTGACATCAATGACAACCAACCTTAATCAACAAAGTTTCTATCTATTGTTAATATTTAATTTACTTTTCTATAGCCTATTTTATGATTATAAACATGTTCAATGTATCATTTGTTATCCTATGGTATTCATGATTTATTTTGAAAAGACATTATGAGTCAATGTTGTTTCAATCGATTGATTGAAATTTCCAACGTTTCAGTGATTATTAAATCCTATGAAGTTAATTTCCTCAATTTCTAAAATATAATGTCCAATTTGGTATATTTAAAATAAGTGATTAGATTTGATTTTATTAGTCAATTTTAGAACTCAATATTTGGAAAGCCATATCTTGAGATTTAACTAACCAAATAAGGCCCATGATCGTTTGAAAGATAAAATCATGGAGAAGATTTTGGAAGTGGTTGCATGATTAGATTTGGTCATTTACTATGCCAAACATTCAACAGAAGCTACAACTACAAATTTGCAACCAAAAATAAAATCAATTTCTAAGTTTGTTTTTGAATTTGTTAATTTGTTTTTCATAATTTTAGAAATCTGAGTGTTTTCTCTTGAATTTAGATTGCTTTTAATTTTTATTTGGTTATTTTATAGAAAATTTGGTGAAAGATGAGGAAAGAATCATTTTTATCAATTGAAAGTTAGAAATTAAATCTCGGATTTGGGGCTAAATCAGAAACGAGGCATTAATTTCGGGTTAAATTTCTGACTAAACTAGGATGAATTTGAGAAATCTAAAACATGGGTTTTTCTCAAAACGGATCCAATTAGCTAAACTGTGTGGATTTTGGGAAATAGATGCACGAATTGGGAGAAAATCACGGTTCTCTAAAATAATAGTTTCAGGTTGTGGCCAACGATGCCCAAAGAGATAAATACATGAACAATCAATGGGAAAAGGTCTATATTTTGGAAATCAAAGACTCAACACTTTTGTAAGGAGGATTTTGGTTGTAGGAGAGAAGAAATACTCAGATATGAGAGTTGGGGGTTTGATTTTCAAGATTTACTCTTTGTCTTTCAAGCATAGCTTGTACTGTTGCAACTCTTTTCTTCAATGATAGAGCTCATGATTTTGGAAAGATTGTGAAGGATATTCACTGTAAAATAGAGCAAGGAAATCAGGTTTATTTTTTGTATTCATATACTTTTATTTGTTAATAAAAATCATATTCATTCAATGACATATCTATATCAATTATTCCATGTTTTGCACTATTGTTTGATATGAGAATGATTGTCTTCTAGATCAACTATCTGATCTTGTAGTGACATTGGTTTGTTATTGATTTTCCCATTTTATCTTGCATTAAAACAAATTTCGGAGTAACTATTTACTCAAAAATTTACCATCTTAAATTGATTTAATTTTCATTAAAATTATGAGAACTATTTCCAAATTTTAATGACCTATCTTTCATTATTCTAATCTCTAAAACAAAGCATGTATGGAACTTATAATATTAGTTGTTAGAACTTATTTAACAACTAGATATTCATCATAAAAATCATGTTGAATCCCCATCATAATTAAATCCATGCTCTTGTTATCTAGGAGCCCTTTCCCAAGTGTCAAGTTAGATTAGTTTTCTTTACTTTTCTGCATTGCACATAGATTTAGATTCATAGTTAGATTAATTAATTGCATTCTTAGAAGTCCCCTTAAACAGGGGAAAAATCTAATGTGTCTTAGTTGAGCCCTTGTTTCAGCATAAGGGTTTCTTTCTTGCAAGAGCTCTGCAAGAGGGTATATCCAATATTTCTCTTTCTGTTGATAAGTAATTAGACACATCACAGTTCAGCAGGAAGGGAGAGGGGGTAATTGGACCCAATAGAACCAATCATAACCATCAATTAAAAAGGAAAAGAGTCTGATTTGGGGCTCTGGCTAGGTGGTCTCCCTGATGTTGATAAGGTCTTTTTTGGCCATCAACATATTCCCAAAAATGTATAAAGTATAAAGTATGGATATTTAAATATATCTTAAGTCCTTATGTTGACGAACGTATCACCTTGTTAGGGAATCCATGTGGAGCCAAGATAATTCCCAACATGACAAGTGTCAAGTTGGGAACATGAAAATATAATTGGTTTGAGTTGGCACCTATGTCTGAGTTTGTATGTTGTTAAAGAGACCTTATCATAGTTAGAAATCCTTTACCTAGGTGGAATTTAGCCCCAGCTCAGGGGTGACCCACTGCTGAGAGTTTATGAGTGGTGGGGTATAAATCTGGGAGGAACGTGGAAGGTATTCATGCACTTGGTGTTATTTTTACTTAAGATAAGTGTTTATTGTATGTAATTTATGTGTTATGTTAATATTTATTCAATTATTCTTATGGGTTTTTTTGTATATGTTGTATTTGTATATATAGATGCTGTTATCTGCATTAACTAAGCAATTACAGAAGTATACTAGTTACAATATGGTATCAGAGTTGTAGTTGAGAGATTTTTGTGTGACGTGGCCCAACCTAGGTGGTCGGGAATGTTACAAAGTGGTATGAGAGGCCGATTTTCAACACTGAGCCTGGATGGGTCGAGTTAGCAGAATGTTGAAGCGAAAATTTATAGAATTAAATTTTGGAGTATGTGTGCAACCTGTTTGCTTAAATTACTACAGTAAAATTGAGAGAAATTTCATGGGTAAGGTGAAGAATTGAGCCTCTTTCAAAAATTTCGAACATAAGAAAAATAGAAAAAAATTGGTTATTTTTTTCCATACGATGATGTCAGCATGACGTGGAGACCATGTGTCAACTGATGTGGTAGAATAAATACATGAATTTCCATGGTGGAAGGTACATGTTGGATGGGATGACAATTGGAAGGTGATGTGGAGCCATGTGACATGCCAACTTTTAGACCCATAGAACCGCAGTAAGAAGTGGAAAAATGGTTAAGTGTTCAGACTTCTTGGACAAACTTATGAAAGGAAGGTTACAATATTATGAGCCTGTGAGTCTTCATAGATGGAAAAATGGTTAAGTGTTGATACTTATGGGATGGACTTATGAAAGGAAGGTTACAAGATGATGACTTCGTGAGTCTGTGAGTTCACGTAGATGGAAAAATGGTTAAGTGTTGAGACTTCTCAAAAGGACTTGTGAAAGGAAGGTTACAAGATTATGATTCTATAAGTTTGCGAGTCCACGAGTTCGTGAATCCGTGAAGGAAAAAGAAGCTAAGTGTTGGTGGTGGGTTTATGGAAGGTATGAAGATAGGCTATGAGTCTGCGAGTCCACCACCCACAAGCTCACAAATACAGTAAAAACTTCAAAGTATGGGAGCATGTTAAGGGCAACAGAATGTGAGAGTGTATTTTGGAGTCCACAAATGTTTGAAGGGAAGAAATGAAGACCTTAGACCCACAGTGAAATATTTTAGTGATCAAGACATAATTCAAATATAATCAGACGATGGTTGATCATTGAAGTTAGGATGCTCGAGCTAACAAAATTATCTTCCCTTTAATGCCATTATTAGTATTTCTACTCAAAGTTTTTGAAGGGGGAAACAAGAATTAGTCATGAGGATTCATGGACAACAGAGTCCATGTATTCACACAAGAATTATATATATATTAATAATTCACAAGAAATCATATATAAATTAGTTCTCATAAAATTCTAAAGAACAAAATGTCGTATAAAATGATGGATTTGTTAAATTCTTGTAGTTTTACAAATCCTGTTGCATATACTTTTTGTAGAACCAAGAGCATAATTCGATGTAAGTAGAATTCAACAGGAAGATCAGTAAACCAAGCCATGGATGATTCCCAAGGAACTTACAGTTATGTATATGAAGGAAAAATATTTGGTATGAGTGTGGATGTTGTAGTAATAGAGTCCAATGAGAGTGGAGAAGATGGAAAGGAAGAGAGCATGAACTTGGTGGAG
The DNA here is from genome assembly GCA_032191745.1 of Picea mariana. Taxonomy (NCBI): domain Eukaryota; kingdom Viridiplantae; phylum Streptophyta; class Pinopsida; order Pinales; family Pinaceae; genus Picea; species Picea mariana. Next base: position 50,256 of record JASDQU010101923.1, read on the forward strand.
ACCCTAAAATGTTTGCAAAAGGATGTCCACAGTTATAAAGATGATAACGAGAAGCTTATGAAATGCAAGGAGAAACAAGAAGGATTTAACATCAAGTTAATGCAGAGCTTGGACATAATAGAGAAGAAGATGGATAAGGAGATTGAGTTAAGCAAATCAGGGAGTATTCAATCTCATGATAAGAGGAGAAGAATAAGAAGTGTTGGTAAGCATCACCATCACTCCCTAGGGAATTCAATGAGGAGAACACACAATAGTTCAAGTCCATCCCCTGTCAAGAAGAATAAGAAGAAGTCTGGAGTGGATGAGCTACAGGGAGAAATGAATAAAATCAAACCACCTACATTTGATGGTGAACACGAGATGTATGAGGATGCTGAGACCTGGATGTTGGGCATGAGAAAGTATTTTCAGTTGAAAAATTACTCTTAAAGGGAAGAAGGAAGAATTGTCATATATCAACTCAAAGGAAAAGATTCAATGTGGTGAGATCAGTTTGTGCGAGTGCAACACGATGATGAGAAATTTTTTACTTGGAGAGAATTCAAAATGTATTTTGAAAAGAAGTATTTAACCAAACAATACTATGATAAGAAGATGAAGGAGTTATTTAAAATCGAGATTGGGAGTATGGCCATAGATGAGTATGGATGGAGGTTCTTAGAGCTACTAAAATATGTTTCTTTCATTAAGGATGAACAAGTTAATATTCAGAGGTACCTGAGTGGGATGCCATCATTTATCAATGAAAAGATATAGTATCATGATCCCAAGACACTAGAAGAAACCATAAGGAGAGATACATGACTTTATGATCAACATAGAGAAAGACCAACTTTCCAAAAAGAATGGGAAGACAAGAAGAAGAGCAAGATGGAATAGAGGAGGAAGGGGAAAAAACCACCATTCTTTTGAAATAATTCTCAAGGAAATCCAACTCTTAAGGAACCCAATATGACTGAGACAATGAGGAAAAGACCAAGACAACCACCTATTCAATCTTGGGGTTGTGGGGGATATCATATGTACAAATATTTCCCTCATAGAGTTGAAAAAGTGAGAAATTTTCACAATGTACAACAAGATGAAACAATGGAGGACATAAGCATAAATGTATATAGGATCTATGCAGCTTTGGATAACAAGAAAGATGAGTTTTAGTCACATATGATTAAAGTGGAAGGTAATATAAACAACCAACCCATTTCTATTTTAATCGATTCAAGATCTAGTCATAGTTATCTAGATCCTCATATGGTGGGAATATTTCAATTTCCAAGAAGCAAGCTCGATAAACCTTGGTTGGTGTAGCTAGATACATGAACTAAATGAAAGATTAATGATATGGTTAAGGCATGCCCAATAGACATGAATGGATTAAGCACAAGGGCATATTTGAATATCATACATTTGGGCTCATATGACTACCTAATCGGTATGGATTGGTTGGACCAACGTCATGTTGGTCTAGACTATTATACCAATGATTTTACCTTCTTGGATGAAGAAGGGAACCTGAGGATAATTCAAGGTATTCCACGAGAAGGAACCATCAGAGAAATTTCAACCTTGCAACTAAAGACAAACTTCAATAAAGGATGTCAAGTATTGGAAGAACATATGGAGGATGCAACTAAGGATAAAGTACCAAGTATTGAATATTATGCAATCCTAAAAGAGTTTTAAGATGTATTTAAATAAATACCTGGGCCGCCACCCAAGAGAGATATTGATTTCTTCTTAAATATGATGCCTGGAGAAACCCCAGTATCTAAGACTCCTTATAGGATGAGTACACTAGAATTAAAGGAGTTTCAAATGAAGCTAGATGAACTTATAACGAAGGGGTATATACACCCAAGAGTGTCACCTTGGGGTACCCAAATATTATTTGTGAAGAAAAAGGATGGACCCTTGAGGCTTTGCATTGACTTTAGGCAGTTGAACAAGGTAATTGGGATTAGCAAGTACCCTTTACCAAATATAGATGACCTCTTTGATCAACTTAAACATGCTAAAGTATTCTATTAGATTTATCTCAAGTTAGGTTATTACCGGGTAAGAATTAAGGAAGAATACATTAGAAATATTGCCTTCAGAACAAGGTATGGCCATTATGAGTTCACAGTGGTGCCATTTGGGTTATCAAATGCACTGGTTGTCTTCATGTGTTTAATGAATGGTATTTTCAGAGAACAATTGGATAAGTTTGTCATTGTATTTTTAGATGAAATACTAATTTACTCAAATTATGAAGAAGAACATGATAAACACTTGAGTATGGTGCTATAAGTATTGAGAGAACATCAACTATTTTCAAATTTGAGCAAGTGCTCATTCTACCAAAGGTAGATACATTACTTGGGGAATATTATTTCAGAGAAAGGAATATCAGTGTACCTAGAGAAGATAAAATCCATTGAAGGGTGGCCAATGCCAAGGAATGTCTCTAAGGTGAGATCATTCATGGGACTTTGTTATAGCCCTAAAATTCCCTACCTATGCACACATGGCATTGGACTTTCTACTTGCACAATTTTCCAAACTATTGTTGAGGATCTCTCTTTAAAAAACCATTTTTTGGAGCATGTACGTTTCCTATTGCACTACTTCCCGCGTACATACGCTAGCTGAATACTAGAAAATCCATGTACATATGCTAGCTGCATACTAAACAACCATCGTTTACCTCCAAACGTTGCAAAAAATAAAAAGTTGCAAGGAATTCGACGAAGTTTACAAGCTATTGAGGGTTTCCCAACCAATTCACCTGCTGTAGCCAATACCAAAACCGAATAAATATCCTTTTTCCATATAAAAGGAGTTCTTGGGGTCCCATTCCAATATAAAACATTAGAACAAAGAAACTGTATCGAAATCCCTTCCCCCTCTTATTCCAAATATTGCAACTCTTTCTGATATTTGGCCTCAATATTGCCTCTCTATCCCTTTCTCCTATACAATCCCTTCCCTTTCCCTAAAGTGATCAATTGATTGTGAGAGAAGGATTTGGGATGATACATTTGGAGAAACATTAAGAGGATCCTTGACCTGGTTCGTGGAGTGCCAACTGCTAAAGGTTGTAACTTTTAATCTTCATACTGAAAAAAAATAATCCTTTTCTTGTCCCAAATATTATGTGTTTATTCTTTTCATTTGATTTATGCAGAATGGTTTATATTTAACCCTAATATTGATTAGTAGAGATAGAATATTTGTAGCATTTTTTTCTTAAGTGTTCTTGCAGGCCATCTTTGGGAGGATACCAACAACCTGAAAAGCTACAAAGGTGGAGGAGGTCTACATCGAACATTAGGATCAAAGGTACTACGTCTGACCTACTTTCCTATCTCTTTGTGTTCACCCATTTAGAATGTTTGGGGTAGTTTAAGAATAGGATTGTGTTTTAAGGGAGATCATATATCTTTCTGTACTTTGACCCTAGTATAGTAATAGGGGGGTTTTCCTCGCTAACAGAATTGACAACTCCACTGGGGATTCTCTCTAAGGTCTTAGTCGGAGATATTGGTTAGATATGATTTTCAGTTTCTTTTTTATTTTTATGAGTGTTCTGAGTCATTTCGGGTCTCTGGTCACCTTCCAGGTGCCTACCAACTTCCCTTTCCCAAGTTGTCTTTCCAAATTTTTTCTATTTTTGAAAATTTACAGAGGTGTACATGCTTTGTTCTCTATACATCATGCGTACATACGTAGTCTGCATTATATACAATCCTCATACATACACAGGCTGTCTGTGCACAAAACACGTCTCTATTGTTTTGGATAAATTTTTCAAAATGTTTTCCTTTCCTACAGGAAACTTGTGGTTCCCAAGTCTTTCTGATTTCTAGAAGCCTCTGTTGTTTGTGGTTGAGATAGTTTGCAGGATCAGATTGTTTATGAAATAAATAAAAAAATCCTCTTGTCTTTCTATGTTTCGTAGATTTTTTGGCTTATTTTTAGCTTGAATTTTTAAGAAAAATGAGTATTATGCAATTTCTTTTATCATATTTTGATAGTTCTGCATTGATTGGAATAAAATATTAAAAAAAACCTAGTTTTTTAGGTCTCTTTATTTCTTTGCATTTTCTTTGCATTGTTATTTGAAAAATAAAAATAATTAGAATAGGGTTGTGTTTTCTTCTCATCTTGATAGCATTTCAAAAGAAAAATAAGAAATAAAATCCTTTAATTTTTTCTTTTATTTCACTTGAAAGTTGCATTGTGCATTTTGCATGAAAGGAGAAAATATTGCATCTTTATGTTTGAAGAATTGTTCATGTTTTTTTCTTGAAACTCTTTTTTATTTATTAGTGTAAAGTCTTCTTTTCCAGTTTTCTAATTAGTTTCTTTTTCACAAGAGTATCAAACAACATAAGTTTCACTTTCGTTCCTTGAGTAAGAAAATCCCCTAAAATGAATGGGCTAATCTAAAATATATTACTAATACTTTTTCTAGGGTTCACCAATAGCTTAGACTAGGGCCTTGGATTAGGTGTGGAGAGGCAAACTCTCCAAGGCCAACCAAAACTTAACTTAGGTGTCTATTCTAGGGTGTGTAAAATCCACTTTGTAATTACTCAATATAGGAAGCTCCTCTAACATAGGATTCAAACATGAGGCTGTGTGGAGGATGGTGATGGAAATATCCACTCCTGATCCTGACAAAGCATCTAGGAGAGTGTGTATTGGGGGTGAATCCTATAGCATCACTAACCCAGCTTGTTTTATACCTATGATACACTTGTATCCGTTGAAGGTACTCTAAGAGTGATTCTGACCCTATTTCATTTCAGGCCTTAGGAGAATCTTCAGGCTTAGTTACCCTGCCCATACACTCACTCGACTGTCAAATGTATCCACTGGTTATTGATTATAATTTGGTGGCCTAGTTTCCATTATATAGGTTGACACACAGGTGACTACGAGGGGTTTATCGCAGTACCTAAAGTAGACTCTATATTCTCTGGGTGACACTCTAAGGGACCGTCGATCAGAGGTCTGGGTAATTGCTTCTCCTGGCCAGTCATTTGCCTTTGTGAATGCTTTGAACAATCAAGACTTCATCTCCCTGAGTTGGAAGCACTCAGAAGAGTATTTTGTTTGGTTTGTATCTTTTTAGGATATTCTTCTTAGTGGTGTGCTCTGTGCTCCCTAGTTTTCCATAGCGAGTTAGTTAGTCATTTCTTTGGGTCTCTGACCTAAGGTGGTAGACCGCCCACTCTACCGATCATGAGGAATTTTTAGTCTTCCACTAAGAAATGTGGAGCCACCTCTTTAAAGGAATTGTTTTTTATACCACTGGTTCTCTAGAGTCAATGTGTGAGACTTTTATAGAATTGAATGATCCTGCAAGGGAAGAACCTATGCATAAGATATTCATGGAAAACGTTACTGATGATACCAACCAAGGAACCCCTTTGCAAGAGGATTATTTTTCTTTTCCTTTCTTTAGAAACATTGGTGTCGCTTTGATGGCCACTTTTTACATTCCTGGGTTGAATGTGGGACTACTGATTTAATCGGGTACCATTCCAAATGTCCCAAATGCTCTTGATGCTTCTCATCTAAGCACCTTATTTCATGGGAATCATGTTGATGTTATTTTATCAAAATAGTCTTCTCCTCCTCTTTTTACCTTCTCTAGTGAAAGTATAGCTACTAGTAACTAGAAGTCTAAATGAAATAGAAAGTGGAAGAATAGGAAGAAGAAATCACCAACCTTTGTCGGTCATGTTGGAGATAGGTCATCAACCTTTGTAGGTCATGTTGGAGATAGGTAATCAACCTTTGCAGGTCATATTGAAGACCAAGAACTAGCCTCTGCAATTCATGCTAGAGGCATGAGTCCAGTTACTTCTAGTCATACTGGTGATAGGTCTATAGCCTATATGAGTCATGTTATCGACCCATCACCAACCTCTGCTAATCATGTTGGAGATGTGAAACCAACCACTGCAAGTCATGTTGGGGGCATGAATCTAGTCCTTGCGAGTCATACTAGAGTTCAACAAACAACCTCTGCCAGTCATGTTGGAAATTTGTCAACAACCTCTGCCAGTCATGTTGGAAATTTGTCAACAACCTCTGCGAGTCATGTTGAGGAAAAGAAACCAACCACTACTAGTCATGCTGGGGGCATTGATTCTGTTGAAAAACCTAGACGAATAGGACATAAGCCTAGGTTCCCTTATAAGATTTGCAAGGGAGATCACCTTACTCATTTATTCTCTGGCCTTCTAGAGACACGAATATTGAGGTCCCTGTTTGCAAGATCTTTTGATTCTGATTCTTATGAGGTTTCCTCACAATCTATTCGATCAGTGGTTGAGAAAGTGGTCATGTCGAAGCGATCTTCGGTTGATCCCACTCCTCTTTTGGAGGGTGATGCACCTTTAGACCATGTTGTCTCACAACCTATTTAGCCAATGGTTGAGAAAGTGGTAATGTCGATACAATCTTCAGTCGATCCCACTCCTCTTTTGGGGGGTGATGTGCCTTCAGAACATGTTGTCTCCCAACCTATTCAACCAATGGTTGAGGAAGTGGTTGTGCTGATTCAATATTTGGCCAATCCCACTCTTCTCTTGGAGAGTGTTGAGTCTACCAAAGTGGTCATGTTGATGCAATCTTCAGCTGATCCCACTCTTCTCTTGGAGAGTGTCAAGTCTACCAAAGTGGTCATGATGATGAAATATTTGGCTGATCCCACTCTTCTAATGGGGAGTGATGTGTCTATCGACTATGTTTTTAACATTTCCAGTTTAGTACTTTCATAACAAGGGAGAATTCTGCTCACTTTGAGCACACCCCCTCCAAGTCATAGGATGGTTTCCTTTGATTGGAATGACCTTGTTGAGCCTCATATTCCTTATTCCACACTGTTTCAAATAAGGGTTGAAATTAATTCAAAAAATATTTACCGATGTATTGTGGATGAAGGATATTCCACAAGTATTTTATCCTCCTCAGCTTGGAAAGCTTTGGGCTCTCTCAAGGTTGTATCTGCTTTTCACGAGATGTTGTATTTTGACATATGTCCTAGTGAATATTTAGGGATTCTTCCTTAGTTTCCTATCTCGTTAGGTGGGAAGACTATCCTTGTCGATGTTATAGTGGTGCAAGGCCTGTTAGATTTCAATATGCTTCTCGGGTGTGATTATGTATATGTTATGAATGTTGTGGTGTCTACACTTTTCTGGGTGATGCATTTCCCTCACAATGGAAGAATTGTCACTATAGACTAGTTGGCATATGAGAATCACCATCCTAATTCGACGTTAGTTCAGGTTGCCCCATTTTATGTTCCTAGTATTCATGTAAACTATACCCTACCACAGGTAAATTATGTGGTGTCTTATCCTCAATATTCAATTACTTCTAAGCATGAATGTGTGCAATCATGTTGTCCTTCTCAAGACATGGTATTGACAATTGATCATTGTTTTATCCAATCGGGGCATGGGAGCCCTTGCTTCCCCCTCTTGGTCCGAGTGGTATTGAGTATCCTTTTGAGTCTAATCTCATTGTTTGTAGATATTGAAGCCCTCGTGCTTGTGATTCTTTGTTGATAGACTTTTCCAGTCATAGCCAGAACCTCCATCATCATATAGAATATGGTAAGTTTGCTTCACCCTTTGGGACTTTCGACCCTCCTAGTTTGCATGATTTCTCAGATTTTGAATTGCCTTCGGATGAGGCCATCCTTGAAGCCATGACTACGGTTTCTATACTGTGGGAATAATCACACCTTGGTTTGTGTTTTCTTCCCTTTTGGGAGACTTTCTAGGTAGACAATCGAAGAGACTCTTGTTCAGAGATTAGCAACGGGCTCTACCTGAACTACTACCATGCATGAGCTATAAGGTTGTGCGGTACCTTGTACATATTATATATTCCAGGTTTTTTGTTTTCAAGCTTTATATTCAATAAAACCTCTTTTTTTGAAGTTTCTATCTATATTGTATTTATTAACTTCTAGATGAGTGTTATTGGCCTTATATACAGGATCTTGGAGACATTTTTCTTTGACATTTTTTCATCGTATCGATCCGTTCTGACAGGTATTGACCTCGAAACTGGCATACAGGTTAGGTTTTTCCCTTCTTGAATTTTTTCATTATCCATTTCCTGGTTATTTTCACCTTAGGATCGACCCCAATGAATTGTGACACTTAGCTCCCTTGCTGATAAGTGTGTCGTACTTTATGTGGTAGAGCCTTCCTTCCATGGTCATCCTAGTTAGAGCCTTTTTTGCAATTTGGTGTCCATGTCGAAGTAATTCATAGGCATGGGAGTCTTGTTTAGTCCTGCCATGATTACGTATTGAAGCCTCATTTTTATTTCTAATCATCATTATTGGCTTTACCCATAAGACTCTCAAATGAGCATGGTTTGTTGTCTTTCAATCTTGCTTAAATTTTGAAAGAAACACCCGACGAGATGTCATTTATTCTTTTCGATATCGTCTGGATTACTTGATAAAAGAATCCCCCCTAGAGTCTTATTTAAGCCCTTTTCAGACTCTCAAAAATCGAAAAGATTATCGAGCGATCTTGTTTCCCTTCATGCTCGCCAAAATAAAATTTGAAGGCACATCTGTCTGGCGGTAGTTTGCCCATTTTTCGGTACGGATGACTAATTTTACGAATAAAGGTATTCTCTAGGAACTTCAGTTTGCTAGAAGAGTACTCTTAGACGTAAGTTTAACCCTTTTTCAGGCCCGAGGAACTAAATTTTCAAATAAGGAACATTCTCCTTGGTTTTGGTTTATCTCTTTTTCGAGCCTTGGATATTACTTATGAAAAAGGAACCCCCACAGAGTCCATAGTTAATCTCTTTTCAGACTCCCTAAATATGAAAAAAAAGTTGAGTGACATTGTTCCTTTCACACTTGTTAAATTGGTCTAGAAATAACATCTATTCGGCACGAGTTTAACCCTTTTTCCATCCAATAGATTATTCCAGAAAAAGGTACACCTTGGGAGACTTGTCTCGCTGGGAGAGTTCTCCTTAGCTATATTTTATACTTTTTCGGGCCAAGGAGACTAAACCTAGAAAAAGTTTGTGACTCCATAGTTAATCTCTTTTCAGACTCCTTAAAATTGAAAATATAGTTGAGTGATCTTGTCTTTGTCACACTCGTTAAAACGGTTTTGAAAGGACATCCTTTTGGTGCCAGTTTAACCCTTTTTCGAGTCGATTGGAATAATTGCGAAAAAGGCACTCCCTGGAGTCTTCTTTAACATTTTTTCAGACTCTCAAAACGTGAAAAAACCACCGATCTTACCTTCTCTGGGCTCGTAAAAATTCACATGGAAGGAGTCTTGTTGTGTCATGCTTAATCGCATTACGAGTCTCATATTTGTGTCTTTGGCTTAATGTCAGCTCCATGTTGCTCTCAAATGAATTCTTAAAGCATTCCTTATACACAATCCTTGCAACACTTTTTGCCTTTGCGATCTGACACCTTGACCCATGGAGGAATTTTCCCCGAGTGTCCTTATCCTGCACATGTTCCATGGCATTGGAACCAGTTGTCTTTCTCATGACACTTGTTTCACCTTTGTAATGTAGCATTCTTTTATTCTTTTTCAAGCTCCTTAAAAATTTGAAAAAGACCAAAAAAATCAAATATTCCAAAAAGAGGGCACGGGAAATATACATTCTTTTTTCGACAGCAAGATAGTCGCCCTTGGACAAAGCACATCCTTTCATTTTTTCACCAAGCATTGGGATCTAGTATGACCTTAGAAAGTTTTTCTTGCTACACAGAGTTGTGTCCTCCTCCATTTGGTTACTCTTCCAAACATATGGAGAGTTTGTAGTGCCTCTTGCATCATAGACTTATGTCAATATTACGCTGCCTGATTCTACTCATCCATCATGCCTTTTTCCATGGGAAGTTTTATCCAACCTGAGTTGGCCGTTCTGCAGTTGGTCTCTTAAATTTCATGAGTTGGCCATCCTATGAATCCAGTCAAGTCCAGATTCAAAATCAACGAAGTTATGTGCCTGATGATCAAGATCGTCCAATTTCCCCGACGACATGTCGAAGAAATTAGAGTAGCGAGTCTTACACTCCTGTTTTAATCCTACCTGAGAAATTGAAGATATTGAATTTGTTTCTCGAGCTATGAATTCCTCATCTCTAGCCCTAGGTGTTGATGCTTCTTGACGATGCATATTGTATTGTATTCAAATATCATCGATTGATTTTGATATGTAGATCCGCTATGTATTTCTCGCGACTACACTTTTTATATACATTTGTATGAAATGGATATAAAGTATACTTGATTGGAAGACATGATTAGTTCATCCCAAGCATGGGTATGCCCACCTCAGAGATATTATTATTGTTTTTCATATGGCGACCTCTCAAACTCTGGTCCTTGTCTCGCTCGACTCCATGCCTTCCCACTGGTAGAGATATTATAATGTATTTTGGCCATCATTTTCTCTTTTGACCTCGCACATTAGGGGACATATTTTATAGCCCTAAAATTCCCTACCTATGCATACATGGCATTGGCCTTTCTACTTGCAAAATTTTCCAAACTACTGCTGAAGATATCTCTTTAAAAAAACATTTTTTGGACCATGTACATGCCTTGATGCACTACTTTCCATGTACATACACTAGCTGCATACTAGACATCCCACGTAAATATGCTAGCTGCATATCAAACAACCCGCGTTTACCTCCAAAAATTTCAAAAAATAAAAAAGTTGCAAGGAATTCGTCGAAGTTTACAGGCTATCGAGGATTTCCCAACCAATTCACCCATTGTATCCCATCCCCAAACTGAATAACTATCCTTTTATCATATAAAAGAAGGTCTTGGGGTCCCATTCCAATATCAAGCATTAGAACAAAGAAACTTTACCAAAATCCTTTTACCCTCTTATTCCAAATATTGCAGCCCTTTCTGAGATTTGTCCTTAGTATTCCCTCTCTATCCCTTTCTCTTATACAATCCCTTCCCTTTCCCTAAAGTGATCAGTCAATTGTGAGAGAAGGCTCTGAGATGATGCATTTGGAGAAGCATTAAGAGGATCTTAGACCTGGTTCGTGGAGCATCAATCGCTGAAGATTGTAACTTTTAATCTTCATACTGAATAAAATAATCCTTTTCTTGGCCCTAACCTTGATGAGTAGAGATAGCATATATGTAGCATATTTTTCCTAAGTGTTCTTGCATGTCAAATTTGGGAGGAGAATATCAAAATAGAAAGCTACAAAGGTGGAGGAGGTCTACATCGAACGTTAGGACCAAAGGTACTACTTTTGACCTACTTTCCTATCTCTTTTTGTTCACCCATTAAGAGTGTTTGGGGTAGTTTAAGAATAGGATTGTATTTTAAGGGAGATCATATCTCTTCTTGTACTTTGACCCTGGTATAGTAATAGGTGGATTTTCCCTACTAGCAGACTTGTAGGTTACTACAAAATATCTATTGAAGGATTCTCAAATATTTCACACCCAATCACTTCCTTGCAAAAGAAGGGTGTGAAGTTTGAGTGGACATCAGATTGTTAAAGAAGTTTCCAACACTTGAAGTATTTGTTGACTAGTTCTCCAATATTGAGGATTGTGGATCCAAATGAAGACTTCATTGTATGCACAGATGCATGTAAAGAAGTAATTGGCAGTTTTCTTAGTCAGAATGGACATGTGGTGTGCTAGGAATCAAGAAAATTAAAGGAACATGAAAGACACTATGCTACTCATGATTTGGAATTGGAAGGAATAGTGCATGCCTTGAATATGTAGAGGCACTACCTCATGGGAAAAATATTCGAGTTGAGGATAGACCAAAGTGGTTTGAAATATTTATTTGGACAAACAACTCCAAATGCTAGGAAAAGTAGGTGGTTAGGATTCCTCAGTGAATATGACTTTGATATAAAACATATCAAGGGTAAAGAGAACAAGGTGTTTGTTGCAGTCAATAGGAGAGTGCATGAGATGTATGCTACAATCATTATCATGTACACATCAGATTTGAAAGGTAGAATTTTAGAGGCTACAAAATCAGATCTATAATACATGGAAATAAAGACAAAATTACAACAAGGTATTTTTCAGCATAAAATTGAGAATTTTGAGTTAAAAGAGGATGGAATTATTTTGTACAGAGGAAGAATTTATGTGCCAAATTCTCAGGAATTGAAAATTTTGATATTAAAAGAAATGCATAATGTTCCTTATGTTGGACACCCAGGTTACCAGAAGACTATTAAAGTTGTCAAAATCAAATATTATTGGCCAGGTATGAAGAAAGAGCTTGTTGATTTTATTTCCAAGTGTTTGGAATGTCAAAAAGTCAAAGATGAGCACAAACACCCATTTGGTCTGCTACAATCATTACCCAATATTCCTGAGTGGAAATGAGAAGTTGTAACAATGGATTTCCAGTAAATATCACTCACAAGGAAACCAACATTGTTGATATTTATATGAGAGAAGTTGCTCGACTACATGGTATACCCAAGACAATTGTGTCTGACAAAGATCCAAAATTTACATCAAATTTTTGGAAAGGATTATTCAAAGGATTTGGGACCAATTTTAACTTTAGCACATCCTATCATCTAGAATTAGATGGGAAAATAGATAGGGTGAATCAAGTGATTGAAGATATGTTGAGGATGTATGTGATGGATAAACCATCCAAATGGGAGAATTGTTTGCATTTGGTTGAGTTTGCTTATAAAAATGGGTATCAAGCATCTATAAATATGATCCCATTTTAGGCACATTATGGTAGAAAATGCAACACGCAAGTGAGTTAGGAAAACCTAGTAGATAGAGCAGTGGTTGGACCAAAATTACTTAGGGAAATGGAAGAGCAGATGGTGAGAATAAAACATAATTTAAAGGATGCCTAGGATAGGCATAAAAGTTATGTTGATAAGGGAAGAACTCACAGATATTTTAAAGTAGGTGACCATGTGTTTTTAAAAGTAAGACCAAGAGAAGTTTCCTGAAGTTGGGAAATTGTTCAAAATTCGTAGCTCGTTATTGTGGACCATTTGAAATCCTGGAGAGGATTGGTCCTATAGTATACATGCTTTCCTTACCTGCATCAATGTGTATTCATAATGTATTCCATGTATCATTTATTAAAAAGTATGTAACTTATGCTAATCATGTCATTGATTGGAATGTGATTCAGTTGGAGAAAGAAGGAGACTTCTGAGTTCAGCCAATATGCATATTGGATTAGAAAGTCAAGTTGACCTTAAATCGAGCAATGGGACTAGTAAAGGTCCAATGGACCTAGTATGATCCTAAGTATGAAGCATGGGAGCATGAGGTTCTATGTGAATAGATTATCCACATTTTTTGAGGATTTTTGAATTTTTTACTGCATATGTGTAAATATTGCACTGAGGATAGTGCAAAAATAAGGGGGATGGGAATGTAATACCCCTAGGTGAACCCCATTGTAAATATAAATGTAATTGTACATATAAGATGATGAACCATTTTACTTTGGGGCTAGAGTGACTATATGGTTATTAGATTGGTGAGGCATAAATTGAAAGGCCAACGAGCCTATTTTTGTAAAATGCAATCAAACTCAGTTTTTTATGAAAACACATCATTGTTGCGGACCAACCATGTAAAAGAGTACGAGGAGATAAACTCCACCAAAATAGGAAAGGCGGGGGATAAGAGTCTAGGGAAAGGGGGCTAAGCTAGGGGGCTTAAGACCAAAGGAATATTTTATTAATATTCCCCAAAATGTGTAAAGTATAAAGTATGGATATTTAAATATATCCTAAGTCCTTATGTTGAGGAATGTATCACCTTGTGTGGGAATCCATGTGGAACCAAGATAATTCCCAACATGACAAGTGTCAAGTTGGGAACATAAAAATATAATTGGGGAAATATAGTTCCTTTGAGCATCTTCCCATTATCATTTTCACCTCACTACATCCATGCTATTTTCATATGTACCTTCATGTTTCTAGTACCTGTACCTGTACCAAGACCCTGGTTAGATTTGGAGCTGGACTGGAGAGGCGGGTTGTCAGGCCTGTAGGACATTGAAGAAGTGGGTTGTCAGGCCCATAGGAAATTGAATAAATGAGGTTTCAGGCCCGTGAGAATTCTCTCCAGGTGAGAGAACTATTGGGAATTGATTTCCTAAGGTGACAAACTACAACTACAGGGCTTTGAGACTTGTTGTCTGGACATTATCGTTGTTGATACTATTGGGTGAGTTGTAGGGAAGGAAGGTAGATATTTGAGGATAAAAATATTATTTCCCATAGACCAATAAATATGGGGAAGTCCCTATATAGGACTTAGGAGTGACGAGATCATCCCAAAGGGTGTTTGATAGAGAATTGTGCCAATTCCTCTAATGATCAAATACTGGTCGTTTGAAGATCCATATTAGGTTCCCATTTGTATATTCAACCAAGCCATTATCTTAAGGATAATAGTTGGGTAAGTACTTCAAAATAATTCCCTTTTCCAAGGAAAAATTAGATAACTTCAAATATTAAAAATAAGTTGTGTTATCAAACACCAAAGAGTTAGGAATTGCAAACCTCATGTGTAATACCCGAGGTTGATTTCCAGTTATAAATGTAAATGTGTTTTATAGGCTGGTGAGACAGGATATTATAGGTCAAAATTCCCATGTGATTATTAGGCTAGATAACCTAGATGATAAAAGGCCAGTGATCCTATTGTAATATGTAAACACTCATGTTATTAATAAAATACATCACTACTGCAGATCGACCAGAAAAAAGAGTTTGGGGGGGTAAACTTAATTAGAAAGGGAAAGGAGGACCAATATTGTAGGAAAGGGGCTAAGCTAAGGAGGATTAATCCCAAAGGAATATTGTATTAATATTCCTAAAGTCTAATTTATGGAAATAATATATCATAAGTTTCGATGGAGGAGGAATAATTACAAGTGGAGGATAAGATAGTTTCTTTGGGTGCCAAGTGTCATAAATATAATATGCATATATAATAGGGAGAATTAGTGTAATTCCCATAATTCTTGAATGATTATCCATCATTCACACCTATCATCCTTCAGACACTATTATTCCCATCTCTTTACCTATACATGGGAGATGTTCTATCCACTGGACCTGGTATTTTGTACTGAAGAGGCGGGTTGTCAGGCCCTTGTGCTATTGAAGAGGTGGGTTGTCAGACCCATGTGTTGTTGAAGAGGTGGGTTGTCAGACCCATGTGTTGTTGAAGAGGTGGGTTTTCAGCACCGTGAGAATTATTTCTAGATGAGAGAACTGCTGGAAATTGTTCCCTGGTGCACTAGGCATTAGCTACATGGTTTTTATACTTCATATTCGGCTTATTGCGGAAGCCCTAAAAGGGATGTGGGGAATCTGAAGAACTATTGAGCAGAGAAGAGTCACACTTCATAGGGTGGGACATGCATGTGGGGAATTAGATATTGTAGGCTAGTTCTAGTAGTTGGGCACCTTGGACTAGGAAATTTTGTTTATTATTAGACCTTATCCTGGCTTAGGATTCCCTTGGCCCTGGTGTAGTTTATCCCCATCTCGGGGGTGATCCACTACTGAGAGTTATGAGTAGTGCAGTCTATGGATGGGAGGAACATGAAGGGACTGCATGTAATTGGTGTTTTATTTACTAGAGATAAGTGTCTCTATATGTTGTTTAAATTAGTGTGTGAATGTTTATGTGCCTTCTATTATGTTTTTTACTGTATATTCCCTTTATATATATTAGTTGTTATTATGCATAATCCTAGTCATATGTGGAGCATTTGTTTAATTAAATCGTATTAGAGAATTATGTTGAAATTCTAGTAATGGGGAAAATTATTGGTATCATAGTTCAGAATTTTGATGTGGCATTGGCCAATAAGGGTGTGGGGATGTTACATCGTGATAATGTATTGTTCAAGAAAATTAATCACTACCTCTTCATTCACTTTGATCAGTGGTATTTCTTCAATCCAACATGTAAAATAATCAGTAGCAGTTAGGATATATGTGTGTTTCTTGGAGGAATGGGGATTAATATCACCAATGATGTCCAAACCCCACTGTTTGAAAGGTTCTTCAAAAATAATGGGCTGGAGGGAGATAACATATTTAAACTCTCTTCTTGCGGCCTTCTGGCATGTTTCACTGCTTCATGAATATGCATGGGAATATTTGAACAACATGGCCACTAGTATCTATCTCTTAATACCTTGTGCGTTGTAGTTTCTTCTGAAAAATGGCCTCCTATTGGTCCATCATGCATGCCCTTAAGGAATTTATCAACATCTAGTTTTTCAAGGCACCGGAGTAGCACTCCATCATAGTTATTTTGAAACACAATTCCATGTACCTGCTGATATTGCAGAGATTTCAATCTAAGTGCTCTTTTCTGGTTGTCGTTGAGGTGATTTGGAGTTGTATCGTGTTGAAGGTAATGCATGAGATGATTGTAATATGACCCTTCGACAGTTGGTATGTAAGGGATATATTGTGTGTACTTTGTTGGTTCTTCTTTCCATCCATCCTCTTCTTGATATTCATCACTGGTATCCTTTGTCACCAGTTTACAAAGTCCTTTACCTTTAACAATGTTGGATGGTTTAAAATCCACGTCATATTCTTGTAAGGTTTTCATCCAATCTCCTCCTCTCTCTCCCAAATCTCTTTTGATGAAAAGAGATTTCAGCTCTCGGTGAGGGAAGATAAATTTCATGTGATTCTTCATAATGTAATGTATGAACTATTTGATTTATTTATGGACAACAAAAGCTTGCTTGTCCACCAGTGGATAGTTCATCTCAACACCTTGTAGTCCAGTGCTCATGAATGTGGCCATATATTCATTTCCTTGCTCACCCTTTTGTGTGAGCACTACTGCAAGGGAATGATTAGATGCAAAGGTGTACAATAAGAAACCTTGGTGAAATTCGGACTTCACAGAGATGGGGAAGAAACTATGGTTTCTTTGATATTCTCAAATGATTCCTTCTCCACTGGTGTCCATTTGAATTGAATATCTTTCTTAATCATTCTTTGAAGTGGTTTAGCAATTTCAACATAGTATGGAACAAATATCCTCATGAAATTGAATTTTCCAAAAAGGATTGCATTGATTTCTTACTATGTGGTGGATAGATTTGTAGAATGGATCTTTTCCTTTTTGGGTTCACCGAAATTCCATATTTACAAATCACATGCCCTAGTAGTATTCCTTATGAAACAACAAACACAATATTTTTTAGATTCAATGAGAGCCCATATTTTCTACATCGTTCAAATATTTGTTTCATATATCTTGGGTGATCTTCCTTCTTCTTTGAATAAATAGTGACATTATCAAGATAAACCACCATTCTTTGATTGATTAACCCCTTGAAAGAGATATTCATTTCCCTTTGGAATGTATCTCCTACAATAATTAAAACATAGGGAATTATTTTATATGCATACATCCCCCACTTGGTCCTGAATGTGGTTTTCAATTAGTTGGGTTCTGCCATGAGAACCTAGTTGTATCCTGAAAACCCATATAGTAAAGAAAAAAACTCGGAGTCAGAGATGAGTTGCAATATATGCTCCATAGGGGGGAGATGATATTTTTCCTTGTTGGAATCTCGATTTAGATTTTGGAAATCTATACATATTATGATTTTCCTCAACTTCTTCCTAACATACACAATGTTAGATACCCAATTTGAATGTCGAACTTTAAAAATGATTTGGGCATCTAACGGTTTCTTCAATTCCTTCTAGATAAGAGGTTCAAGAGTTTGGTGTATATTTTTTAGCTTTTTCTAGAATGGCTTGACACCCTCTTTAATGGGAATCACATGTTGGATTATTCAAGTGTCATAAGTCTTCAAATTGTCATAATTCCAAGAACAAACACCTCGATATCTCTTAAACAACTTTGTGAAAGTGTGTTTTACTGCCTCTAAACAACAAGTGCCTAGGTTGACGTACTTTGGTTTTTCATATGTTCCTAGATTGAATATAAAGTGCATCGTGGTCAAACTATTAGTTTTCAGGTTGGTAGGCATTCTAAACTTAGATTGCATATCAAGTAGTTTCTCAAGAGTTAGAACATTCTTTGAGACACATTTTTCTTTTACTTTACTTGCCTCATCCTGATAAGTATGAATTTCTTGCTGATGAGATTCATCATCAATCACTGGATCTTATAAAGTATATGAATTGGTGATAAAGTTAATAATTTGAATATCATTATTGAATACTCACCATTTGTGATGTTTTTTGGTATTGAGGGCTTAAAAAATCATTTCAACCGAAAAACCATCATCAGGAGGTATGAACCTAGATGTTGCATTGGCCAATATATATGCATCTATATTTTGATTATGTGGTATAGAATTGATGTTGAATGCAATGAAAGAGTAGAGAAAATTCAACACCTCTTGTTGATATTCTTTGATATGCGATGGCATGCAATGAATGGTGTTTCTTACCTGTCGAATGATTATTTCTGAATCGCCAAACACTTTATGCTAATTCACCTTGAGATCAATGTCCTTTTTCAGGCCTTAGACTAAGGCTTCATATTCTGCAGTGTTATTGGTGCATTCAAATTCTAAGTGATGGGATGTTAATGTCTTACATTGTTCATGATCAATCAAGACACATTCTGCTTCAGCTCCTTCTTGTGTCTTAGAGCCATCAAAGAACATGGACCACATGTCATAAAATTTTGTTTTGTTAATTGAGCTAAAACCTAAGTTTGTTAATATATTACAAGTGTTATTTTGTGCTCTTGGAAGGAGTTCAAATTGTAAATACGAATATACTTCAAATGTTTTCACTTCATAACATCCATGGTAAGTCTCAAAGAAATGATTTCCCAAAACAAAATGTGCAAAACTGATGGTTTCATTCTTACCTTCCAATTTTCTTACCGAGTGTTTCATGTGAGCTTTGTTGTTTACCCAAATTTTATTTTCTTTACCTTTATAAGGAAGCCGTAGGTGGGACCAATCAGTGGAAAAGTAACCTTGAAGTTTGGTCCACCAATCCTTGCTCAATAAAAAACCATAAATTTATGGTATTCCAAAAACAATGATATCTATAGTTTTATGCACTCTAGGATTGTATGAAATCCTAATTAATACATCTTTGAGTTCTTCCTTTACTTTAACATATGTTCTATTCAACTATGCAATCCTTGTTTTAGTCAATTGTGGGACACCATTTTTTTCTTTGGCATAATGTTGCATTTATGGCTATTGCGATTTCTACCTTGTGTACTTCATGTAACTCTTCATTCAGTAGGATGTTGTCAGTAGTAGAAATGATATTTTTTTTAGCATTATCAGAGTTGAAATAATCATTTAGTAGGTCACATTGTTGTGGTAATGAACATATATCAAACATGGATATGTTGGCTTTTGTCTTCTTCATGTCTTCTATTACATTGTAGTCTAGGGAATGTGTGTTTTGGTTGCCCACTATTTGGCTTGATTTTGGCTCACATGTTTGTTGTTTTTTAGTGTTGCAATAAGTTTGGTGTTGTTCCCAACTGAGTTAGATGTAATCAGTTTGTCTGTGTTGTCTGGGACATTTTTTCTTGATTTTCCACTAGTTTTCCCCTAGGTTGGGTAATTTGGTTTTGGGTTAGAAGGGGGAGGAGTAATCTTCCTATGAGGGATCTTGTCGTCTTTGGAAGAAGGGATGTTAGGAGTTGGACCTTTTATATGTAAATTGTAATTCCTTTGAGAAATAGACTTGGTTACTAGTGTAACTTCCAAAAAAGTATCTTTTATCTGGTCATGATCATATGAGTCTAGACATCAGTCCAAAAACGACATAGCGAACTCTAGGGGAACCTCTTCAGTAGTATCATTTTGAGCTTCTACAAGTTGTTCATTATTTAAACTATGCTAATCCATCAACTGGTTGATTACTAGGGTCATGGAGTTAACCCACTAAGGGAAAGTTTGTTCCAGGTGATGTTGTTGGTGATAAGAGAAGAAATCATCATTGTTGAAGTTGTCTAAGTTTAAGTTGATCTAAGGGGGTTTAGGTGGTCTTGGTGGATTGTCTTATCTCTTAAATAACAAGAAAAAGTTTCAAGGCTTTGATGATCCTTCACCAACATTCTTCTTTAGATCAACAACTTTGTTTGATAACTTTTTAACTAATTTAACCACATTATCAATATCTTTTGGCTCCTTTTCAGGTGGCTTTGCTAGCAGCAAAGGTTTCATAAGAGGATAATTCCCTTTCCACCATTTCATATTCATTGAAATTAAGGGCCAAAGTGTTCTTATTAACCCATTTTACAAACATACCTATAGAAGGGATAAGGGATGTCATATAATATTCAATGGCTAAGGAATGAGCAGGGGATGTATCATTAGTGAAATTAGTTAAGACATTGATAAATATCTGGTTGAAATATTTTACTTGTTCTCTTTTATCCATCTTAATGGCTCCTAACTCCTTAAATAAAAAGATGTTGTTCTTTTCCTTTCCTCAAATTTTCTGAAAAAACTCCTCTCAAAATCATCCCAATTGGTTATAGAACCGGGTGGAAGACTTATATACCATGTAGATGCTCTACCAAAAAATGTGTAAGGAAATAGTCTATAGACCACATTTTCATGTTGGACATTCAATAGGTGAGTAGCTAGGAAGAAGTTGTTTAAATGGTCTTCTAGCGACCCAGATTTGTTTGGATCGAATTTGGGAAGGATCTTTTCTAATTTCCTAGGAATTTCTTGTAAGGGTCCAACTAAATTTAAGGCACCTTAGGACATCCACCGCAACATCACTATCCTTTGATATCTATGTTCACCCATGATATATTCTAAATTGATTTCTAGGTTATCACTTTCAAGGTTGTCCTTGGGTTTGACAAGGGTATGTGCGACGCAGCTCAAGGGTACTAGGACTTCTTATAAATAAGTTTCAATAAGGTCATATATGGAGTCAATGTAGATATTGGGATGTGTATTATGTCTTTGCACACGAGTTTCTTTCCTTTTGGGAAGTTCATAGGCTATTGGAAACTTACCAAGTAGATTTGCATAAGCATGTGTCATACGATGAGTTTCAGAGAACTCTTCTTGTGGTACAAAGAGTCAAGTCTTTGAATGTGTTCCAGGACTACCTGAGGCATGTCCAAAATTTGGATTCAAGTGTTGGTAGGTAATTTCTTGTTCAAAATCAATACGAGGGAACATAGTGGGATTAGGGAACTATTTTCTGAAGAATGATTTCGGTTGCACAACTCGTTTATGTAAGCCATAAAAATGGCCCTAATTATAGTGCCAATTCTGATTCTGTTGATGGGGAAAAATCTGCCTGACAATAATAAGGGGTACTCCCTCGTACATAGTCCCAACTAAATTATGCACTATTTGGTTTAGGAGACCCATATGGAATTTGGCCCGACTGCCATTGTTATTTTTTGGGTGTTACTAGTTGCGGTCCGGTCTACCAATGAAGATGGATGATGAATGGCTATGCAATGCAAATACATATATGAAGACTATGTATTAAAAGCAAACTAATATATTACTAACCTATCCTACCCAATCCTAGCTAGGGGCATATTGAAGTGACTAGATGAGATGTAAATGAAACCAAACTTTGCATAAAACCTCACGCAAGTAGATAAAATGAAGGTGCAAGGTCAAAAACATGTTCATACATACATATAATCATAACAGTCTAGATTATTTTCTACATATGTTAACAACTCAACAATTATTAGGATGTAAATATATACGAAGGAATAATCAAAATTGTAGAATAACATAGAGTGCATAATATTAGTCTATAGGCAAACAATCATTCTTACAGTCCATGTGAACAACATGCATCTCACTTGAAATAGTTCATAGGAAAAAGAAACCACACACATAAATTCTTCTTTCTTACAAAAAAATTGCCCTGAGGGCTTCTCCATATTTTTTCACAGAGTATAAGTCCTTGAATTAGTTCTTTAGTCTATATAGTACTTGAAAAGCCCCTTACAAAATGGGAATCTTCTCTCTTTTATACAATAATTTGTAATTAGTGAGTGACTCTTTTTATTTTGCTTAAACAAGTTGTTACAAAATTGTCCAGTTTCCTTTTTCCTAGTGACAAGTGTACGATAAGGAAAAAATTGAATTTGGTTGAAAAAAAGATAAAATAAGAGATAGGTAACAAAAATGTTTTATTTCTATTTTGTCTTTATTCAAGAAATTTTATCCCTGAGGTATGTTATCTACACCTCTAGTTGATTGTACAAAGATCTGATTCTACGGTAAGCTATCTATTCGAGTGTTGCATTATGCATAGATATGGTATCTTCGAGCATGCTCATATCTTTTAATAGTGTTTCCATGAATGCATGTATCATGGTATGAACTTTGGTACATTGTAGTATATGTTGCTCTATCAGATCTATAGTAATTGTGGTGGTTGTTTCAGTGACTAATCTTATATCATTTTTGTTATCTTTCACCTTGTCTACCAGTTCCTCCATGGCCATATTTTTATCAATCTCATCCAATTGAGGAAGTAGAAAGATTTTAATCAACTCCTCTATAGCTTTGTGTAATTTCGAGCACATTTCCATTGATTTAGTGACCTATTTATTTTCTCTTTCCCAGATTGTTGACAATGGTCTAGTGAATAAATATCTGTCTTCCTTTCTAAGGTTGATGGTCGATATAGCTCAGTT
>JASDQU010101923.1:73107-104533 GCA_032191745.1 Picea mariana
GTGAGAATATATATATATATATATATATATATATATATATATATATATATATATATATATATATAATGGCCTATTCCAATTCCCTCCTAACTTTGACATCACTTGCTTTGAAATTATAGATGTCAATTTCATTTACCTTTATTTGTTGAAGCTTCTCTTCCAATTCCCTAATCCTTTCTTCCTTTTCTTGGTTCTGCTGGCACAACCTCCTAATATTGTCTTCATTAGTTCTCGTGAATACAATGACATCTGTAGTAGTATCTATGTTATGAGGAAAATCTCTCTATGGCTTTGGGAAAACCAAAACAGAAGAAAATGACTGCAAAAATCAACTCTATTCTCAAGTATTTTATATAAACAAATATGATAGCAAGACAAGATAAAAGGCCTACCTCATCCAGACATTTGATGAAGTCCATTGTTGAGCATTTGACCCAAAGAAATATACCTGCAACTAGTCCTCAAAAACCAAGAAACACAAGAATATGGTGATAATATATGATGTTAGCACATTCAATAGCATAATCCATCAAATTTCATAACAAATACACCCATGGAATAATAATTCAAATATTTTCAAGATATCAATTGAACAAGAAAAGAGTATTTCTATTAAGATATAAGAAACATAAGTGAATAAGTTACAGACTTCCATGCCAGCACGGTTCGTAACTGAGAAACTGAGTTCCTTCCAGATGGGCCTCCACCACTTCAATACTCCACCAAAGGAAAGCTCATATAAGAGAGACAATGAAGTTCTCAAACAATAAGGGAAGAGCTTGGGAGTTGAACACTGTGTTCAGAATTAAAGGTTAAAGGGATGCAAACTCAATGTGAAGTGAATAATTACTCTAGAGTAACTTTGATCTCAAAGTTGAATTCTTTCTCCTCTTTCCATATCTTGAAATTTCCCCATTTATAACTTTCAGGTGGAATTGAAGGGCTGAGTCAAAATGTTTCCAGTATATGGAAGGCCAAGGATCATTGATCTTCCGTCGTGATGTGTAAACCCGACACCATTTTTCTATTTTGGGAACATTTCTCGATGTACGCAGGTTGTAGTGGTGCAACCTGCATATATGGATGATGTATAGTAGGCAAGGTGCGTATATGTGGAAAATTTTTATTTTTATCTCTGGGATTTGCAATAAGGGATTAAAAGTCTACATGGGGAAATGGAAAAAGGCCTTCTATGCAAGACTGCATGGGGTGAGGAAAGTATTTCTATAAAATATTACCCCTAATGTGTGAGGTCAGAGGAGTATATGCAATGGCCAAAATACATTATAAAAAACCTAGAAGTGGAGTAATTGGGACCCATCTAGAAGAACTAGTTGCTCATTACAATATGTACTGACTTTACATAGATGGCTGCCAATTTGAATTACACTATAGATCCATGTGAAAATATACCAAAAAAATGTCTGTGGCCATGAATAGGAAAATACAAATGTGGTTACATGCCAAAGATTGTCATAATCATGAACAAGTCCCAGTAGAACCGGTCTCAAAATCAATTTGAAGATATATGTATACAATGGAGTACAATATGATCTCCCATGATCACTAAGGTCACACAGGTACTGGTCCAATGAAAAGGTAGCAACAACTCAGGAAAGATGCGGCCATAATATAATGTCTTCAATTTTTCTACACAATCCACCAAAGGTGAGAGTCTACATCGTGTGAATAAAGGAGTTGATATTGAACTCAATGTGATTTTGTTTGATTACCGGTCATTGAGGTATACCATTAACAAACTCAAGACAACCTATCAATGATGAAAGTAGGTATCAAGGCACCGAGTACATTATTACAAGTGTGAATAAAGGAATCAAGGTCAAAAAATTGAATAATCCATCGATCATGAGACATTGATGTATTCCCAATTGTCAATGGTGACAGAAACTACCACTAATGACTGCAAGCCTCAAGGTACTAATAGGACTCTAGGTCTTGTTTCCAGAATAGATGAGCTGAATTAGATGGAAGGAGACCCACTAAAAGGAGAGAATTAAGGCATATCTCATCATTAAGCATGAGGTACAAAGAAGGATCTTGATTATTTGGAGGAAATCAAATGAAGAACATGTTCATGAACCAACGACCCTATGCATATTTCGCATGTGCCAAGTGAAAGCGGTACACGAAAAACACCCTCTGAATAGAAACCAATGAGGAAAATTGCTAACAAAGGCAAGGAAACCACCAATAAGGCTAATGGAATCCAAGACACTACACAAATCCTAATGTGTGAATAGATGTCTTGTCGTCTAACACAAGGGAAACCACCCAGTCAATGACCAATAATGAAATGTCGACTGTTGGGTTCAAGGTTACCTACCAATGAGGAATGTAGGTCCAGGGTGCGTAATAGGACTACAACATCATGTGATTCTTAGAAAAACTGAGGGTGTGGCCGACATGCAAAGTCAATAGTTCTGAGGAATGGCCGATACAGGTTGATTGACATCCTTTGAACAATAGCATGATACATATGGAAGACTCCATAAGCATAGACTCAATGATGAAACCATGATATGTAGGAGGCATCAATCAAATTCTCCATAGGGAATAGAAGAGTAACTGGTTGGGGGAGAAAACTCTTTGTAACGAGCTCAGCTTCCTAAGGCCATGCTAAACCCAAAATTATGATGACAAGTGGACTGAATAACTTTTTTCTCTATTCAAAGGCGACATGACTGCTGCCAATATAATATAATACTCCCTTCCCGCCCATATTTTCTTTTTTTTCATAATCAAATGAATGCTATGATACATAGGAGGAAACAAGTGTCACAAGTTAGAAAAACTAGTTCCAGTAGTGGAACATACCTAGGCTCAATGCAAGGAGGTGCATGTGGGAGATGGACACTTGGGGGAATGTTCCCTCCCGAGTATAGGGTGTCAAGTTGCAAAGGATATAAACAAGGCTCTTCTTGGTTGAGGATGCAAAACTGCTGAGGCAAAGGTCGATAGCGCAAAGTGAGAACTGGATATAGGATCAATACTGCAAGCAAGGGCATGAGATGCAATCACAACTTAATGCCAAAAAATGTCCTTTTTCATAATATTCATTTACTTGGTTTGAAAAAAGGATAAACTTGTACCAAATACACGTCCTTTCAAATCCAATTAACAAGTGTGAAAGAGACAAGTTCACTCGAAAATCTTTTCACTTTTTGAAAACGAGTCGGAAAAGAGATTAAATAAGACTCACGACCTTTCAAGTCAAATTTAACGAGTGTGAAAGGGATAATTTCACTCGATAATATTTTTTCTTTTTAGACGATTCAAAAAAGAGCTTAAATCAGACTGGCTTGGGAGTTTCTAGGAAACATGTCACGGGGGAGGCCAAGGCTCCCATGCTAGACTTCTATGAAATGTTAGTATCTTAGGAATAGTCGACACAAGATTGGTAAAACCCAAAGCTCTCCAATTCAAGGAGGATAAATTGATAGTGGAGGCTATCGTCTTCATAATATATCATATGATGTCTCTTAATTGAAAGGACATAGGAAGAGGCATTGGATACCCCACAAGACCATCCCAATCGTAGGGAAATTCTTCAAGACTTGGAGGGAGAGTACTCGGGGAGAGTAAAAATATCTCTTGTTCAGAAGGTTCAATATCATAAATGCTAAATACATGGTTGAAGGATGCATCACCCTCCAAAAGGAGAGTTGGATTGACCAGAGATTTCACTTGTACGACCACTTCTTCAACTCTCGGTTGAACAGGATGCGTGATAACGAGGGAAGGCGATACATCACCCTCGTCAACAGATGTGTGGTTAGGATAGGATTTCATCGGCATKACTGTCGTGTCAATCGAAGAAGAAACAGGGTGTGGGGAAACCACATACACCTCAAAACCTGAAGGGACCTTAGGTGAGCCCTATGCTTCTGGTATCCMAACAATATTAGGACACAAATGAGTATGATGATTTCCTTTGCAACTCCCGCAAAAGAATTGAAGATTACGTCTGAGACGTCTAGGCTTCTCAATCATATGAATTCCCCCAACATTATTTACAATGGCTGGTGACATTCTCTCAGCATGATTGGAAGAGGATGGAGAGTCATCTCCCACATGATGTATAGAGGTTGGAGAAGTGACATAGATATGACTCTTGGTGACTAGAGCGATGCCCCCAACATGACTCACAGTGGCTGGTTGTGGGTCTTCGACATGACTTGCAGAGGTCATTGACCAATCTCCAACACAACTAGCAACGGTTGGTGATGGAGCTCCAATATGAATGGTTGTAAATGGACTAGTGGGTTGTGGTATTTGATACCAAGGTCTCAGAAAAGATTGGTTTTGAAACATTGCAGGCCAAGAAGGGTCCTGGTTTACACCCTGTCTCTGTTTGGAAAGGTAGTATCCTCCACCTAATTGATCAAAAGAGGTTTGTACGAGAATCATCACCAAATTTTCCGAAGAGACAAACACATGATAAGGATTATTCAAGTGAGGATATATGTTTCCTCAATGTGAAGGGGTTCCGTGAAGAGGGTATCCCAAGCCGTAAAGTTGATTCTGCCTATTTGAAAGATCCAGGGATATATTTGGACCCTCCATGGGAAAAGTGTTCGTAGGAAATGGCATGGTAGATGAATAATACACAAATGGGATGTAATAAGTAGTATAACCACCCATTTGAGTACTGGCTCCTGAAAAAACATAGCTAGGACTGGATCCATAAGGGGGGAGGTTCCAACCTCCCACAGTGAGAGTTGGTTGAGGGGAATGGATCCTATCAAATGAAGATGTAGAAGGTGGGGCCATGGTTCCCCTAGATCCAATTCTATTATTCATATAAGTGGGCGACAAAGAGGATGGAAAGGGTAAAGGAACATTTGGCATATCAATAGGAAAATGATTAGAGACCCAAGGGATGGACCAAGTGTCATAATTATGCATACCATTCTAAAAAGTGGATGTATTCGTCCCCATGAAATGAGTGAACATCATGGGGGGAGGGTAGCAGTAAAGGAAGGAGTCATAAGAACTCCACTATCCATGATAACGATGAATCAAAGAATGGTATAAAATATCAAAGGTCTACTAATAATCAAAGAGCACACCAAAAATAATCAAACAACCAATATGCACACAAACAAGATAAAGTGGCTAAAAGGCTCCTCCCTTCCTAAAGTAGGTATGCCTCACCGAAGAGGGGCTTGAGACTCCCTGCTAAATATCAGAGCTAACATAATCAATTATAAGGGCCCTCGTGGTCTTAACAGCCAATCAGTCAGATCCCCTTGAAGAGGTAATCCTCCATAAAGGTCATATGTTGTCTGACCCTTATCTGACCCAGGGTACCTGTAGAATAACCCCTGCAAGTAAACTATGTGGCAAATAAATCAAGCAACCAAGAAACCACTGTATAACTGATGCAAAGGCGAGAAGTCATAAGTTAGGTCCACCGTATGGGAAGGGTAGCAAAGCCCGAAACCTTGAAAGCACCAGCTCTCATGAAGGTAAGGGAATTAACAAGATCCCCAGATACGAATAGATCCCTAGAAATATCTTTGACACTAAGAAGGTATCAGGGGGATATCCCTTCAACTGACTTCACACGAACTCGTGATTAACTCCGGTGTAAGAGGAGCCTCCTGATATTACCTATTACACAATGGATTTCTCCACTCCCTAAGTCAGAAGCATATGTTGATTCAATAGCCTTGGATAAATTTACTTACAAAATCCTATTCCAAGGCACTAAATCCTAAGCTAGTTTGTGCACCCTAGAAAATAAAATTGTTACTAATCAATTTTAAATTATAGTGCTAATTTTAATGGCCTTGCTTACTCAAAAGGTGCGGTTGTGAAACTAATGATGTTATGACTTAGCAAGTAAAGTAAATGAATATGAAACAATGCAAAGTCCTACCTTCAATTTCCAAGGAATGATATGCTTCTTAAAAAATGAAATTTTCAATTCAATTCTGCAATTATAAATAAAAATGCAATCTTTCTTTACATGCACTAAGATAAATGGCAAAGACTCAAAAGATCAAAATTCCAATCAATGTAAAATGCCTATTTTTTTAAATTTTCAATATAATAAAAATGAAAATGCATGGACTAAACAACAACTTGATATATAAAGACTCTACTGTGTATAGAAAGATACAACCCAAGTAGGATATCAAGGAGAAAAATACCTAGCCCAAGGTGCAAGGACAATCAAAATGAAAAGATGATGATAAAGGCACTGCCAAAAAATTCAACCAAAGACAATTTTCCTGTCATCTCACAAACACTTAACAATCACTATAGAGACCCAAGAAGACTCAACAATCATCAAAACCTACCCAAAAACTACCAAACCTAGAAAACAAGCAAAAAAGGTTGATATACGTGACTGTTCAATGGAAAAGCATGTATATACACAGTTGGAGAAGGAAAAACACATATATACATGACTGCCAAGCAAAAACCTGCGTATAAGTGTAAAACAAATAGCTAGGCTAAGGAGAAGGATGAAAGACTCAAACCGAGAGTGAATAGAGGCTGTCAAGCAATCATATGACAAGAAAATCAATTTGAACGAGAGAAATCTAAGGAGAAAAACACTCCAAACCCCGAAAAAAGAAGATCCAATCCCTAGTATGGTCGCCAATTCTGTTATGAGGAAAATCTCTCTATGGCTAGGGGCAAACCACAACAAACAAAAATGACTACAGAAATTAACTCTATTGTCAAGTATGCTATATGAACAAATATGCTAGCAAGACAAGATAAAAGGCCTACCTCGTCTAGATGTTCAATGAAGTCCATCGTTGATCATTTGACCCAAAGTAATATACTTGCAACTAGTCCCCAAAAACCAAGCAACACAAGCATATGGTGATAATATATGATGTTAGTACACTCAATAGAATAATTCATCAACATTCATAACAAATACGCCCATGGAATAATAATTCAAATATTTGCAAAATATCAATTGGACAAGAAAATAGTATTTATATTAAGATATAATCAACATAAGTGAATAAGTTACAGACTTCCATGTCGGCGCGGTTCGAAACTGAGAAACTGAGTTCCTTCCAGCTGGGCCTCCACCACTTCAATCCTCCACCAAAGGCAAGCTCATATAAGAGAGACAATGAAGTTCTCAATCAATAAGGAAAGATCTTGGGGGCTGAACACTGTGTTCAAACTTAAAGGATAAAGGGATGCCCACTCAATGTGAAGTGAATAATTCTTCCAGAGTAACTTTTCTCTTAAAGTTGAATTCTTTCTCCTCTTTCCATAGCTTAGAATTGGCCCATTTATAGTGTTCAAGTGGAACTGAAGGGATGAGTCAGAACATTTCTAGTATATGGAAGGCCAAGGATCATTGATCTCCTATCATGACATGGAAACCCAACACCATTTTTCTATTTTGGGCACATTTAACGATGTACATGGGCTGTAGTGGTGCAACCTACGTATATGCATGTTTTATAGTAGGGAAGGTGCGTATATGTGGAAAAATTGTATTTTTAAATCTGGGATTTGCAAAAAAGGATTAAAATTATGCATGGGGAAATGGAAAAAGGCCTTCTGTGCAAGACTACATAGGTTGAGGCAAATCTTGCTATAACAATCTATGGGATTTTCCCTAACATCTCTTGTCATGGGAACTTGTGTAATAACCAAGAATGGAATCCCTTGAGTTGTTGGAACCTTATTTATTTTTTCTTACATGATCTTCCCAGACTTGCTGTCATAAGTGAAGATTATCAAGTTTGGGACCTCACTTGGCTGAAATGGAGCCCAAAAACCTAGTCCTATATTGTTGAATGGTTCCTATGTGTTGGTGTATGTTGTTGAAACTTATGGGATATAAGTATCAATTGGTAGAGTGTCACCATTTCTTATATAAACCTCTTTCTTATGCCTCTGTTCTTTGGCTATCCTATCAGATGCTTCCTTGGTTTCCTTTTCTACGACTTCTCTTGCTTATGTTGCCTCTTTATGTTTGATCTCATTTTGTGTTGTTGGTTTTTCCTCTACCTCAGCCTTGGATTTCTCTGCTTCAATATTTCACTTTTTCTTGGAAGCATCATTCTTTTTCTTGTGAACCTTTTCTTTTCCTCTTCTTTTCTTATTGGTTGGTGTTTGATCTTCTCTTTCTACCAATCCAAAGTGTACAGAGGTTGAGGCAGGGGGTGATCTTCCTGATGGTCCTTCTGCTGCCTTTTATAGGATTCTTATTTTTCTCTTTTTTCATCCGCAATCCTCCCTATAGGCAGACCTTTTTTTCAGAAGACAACATCATCATAGGTTTAGGATTTTTCATGCACTTCTTCTTCATCTCAGATCTCTTTCATGCACTCCCAAGGCAATACTAGTTTAATGAAATGGTGTTTTACAACTTCTTTAAGGCCGTGTATTCTAATTATTTCCTCTCCAAAATGATATGAGAGTAATATATTTACTTCATCCTATGTTTTCTAGGTAATGGAGAATGAGTATAGCCCAATATATAGAGGATGTGGTGGTCATATTGATTTCTTTCCCTAGTAGAGAACTCTTCCTACTCCATATATTATTGTTTGATATGCTACTTCATAGATTACTAGTTTATCTGGTGCAAAATGGGGGAGAAGATGGGGATGTTTAGTGGCAATGTACACTCTGATATAGGTATCATTCTCCATGAGGTACCAATCCCCAATCCTCTTTATGAAAATGATTGCTTTGTTGGTCATACATGGGTCTTTCATGGAGAATATAAAATCATACAAAGGGGCCATAAAATGTTCACAGATCTTTTGATATTGTGTTCTCTATTTTTTCTTTGAGAGCACTTTGCAGTAAAAATGAATGGGATTGTCCAAGGGTTTCCATTTCCATCCCATGTTCGGGTACTAGTGGGAAATGCACATGATATACAAGAGGTAGGAAGACATGTGGGAACTTGGAAAATTTCTCGGCTGAGCTTCTACCACTGCAATTATGGTGATTGTCAGATTGGATTATAGGATGTCATCCCAATTGAATGGAAATCCTTCATATTCACATTAATAAATTATCGGCATGTAATACAAGGGGAATTGAAAAGAATTTGGTTCCCCATATAACCTGAACAACATGGCCACCATATTGATAAGGATTCCTTAAAGAGCTCGTGGGGTACCCTCCCTTGGGTCTATGCTTGAACTTATTGTCTGCCTTGTACCATATGGGGAATAAGTTGTTGGGTGTTTATTTAAACTCATCTAGGTGTTTGTTTTCCAACTTTTCAATCCCTATCTCAATGTGATAACATCATGGTAGGTATCGGAGTCGAAATGATGCTATGGGTTCTTTCTTTCCATTACAGACATATCGGTCTTTCAAATCTATATTTTTTAGGATCCAAGTGATGGAATATGCACAAGGGAATACAACTGTGTGGGTTGCTACCTTGGATATTCCATATTTGCTTATATTTTTAATTCATATTCATCCAGACCTCGATGGAGAAGTTTTTCTTTTTGAACATCTAGTATACATTTTCACATCTAAGTGTTTCTCCATTTTCTAGGAGCCCATAGGTGTCATCATACATAGATCCAAACACTTTTGGTTCATATTCATCTTGTCAGCTGCTGGGAGAGGATTTGGTATTTGGCGCTTTAATCATTGTCCTTTTCTTAGGAGACATGGTTGAACCTGTCAAGAAAACATAGGATTGATATGAATGCAAAATCATAATGAAATCAAAATGAACGTATTGGACAATTAAATTGAGCTAGTGTTGGGTGGAATGTCATCATCTGAAGATGATAAAATAATAGTAGGCATGATGATAATTCTGGTGAAGATTGGGGAAGAAAGTGACTCAAAATGTGCACAAAAGGTAAAATCAGAGGGTTTGATGTTAACTCCTCTGTTGTAAATCGAAGGAGTTGTTAAAAAGTTCTCTGATGTCAATTGGTTGATTTAGTATGAACAACTTTGATATACATCGCCATATTGGATTTGGAAGCCTCCAATATGTTGTCGGTGAAGTTGCATTTAACTCCTTCGATCAAATAAGAGGAGTTGATATGAACTCCTCTAATGCGATCGAAGGAGTTAACGAAAAGTTTTCTGATGAATTATGTAAATTGGAGAAGTTATATCCATCTCCTCTACAGTTAGTCAGATAATTTCACACTAAATTTGTCAAGAGTTATGGGTGCAATCGAAAGGAAGTCTTCCAAAAACAAAACAAATTGTGACAACTCTCTAAAAATGATAAATTTGTATGGTTTTATTCAGGCCAAGGATCGAAATATTTAGTTGAGAGACTTAGGGATTTATGCTTATAGGTGTCCCACCAATTGACTAAGGTTGAGGATATATCTATTTTTGGATGGCACTAGAGCTAGAAAAAGAATGGCTTAGGTCCAAGGAAAATGGAAGAGTCATTGGCGACCTCTGCAGGTCTAGACTCTGGCAGGGTGCAAGTGAAAGGTTTGGTTTGGAAGGATCAATGATAGCGTAGATGTTTTGATACACATTGGTATAGGGTTATAGTGGTGGTATAGGGGAATAAAACTGTTACAGTGGTAATGGGATGTATTGGTGTTTCTTGGTGTAATATAATAGAAACAAAGCAAAACCTAACCTTAGTACGAAAACCCTAGTATGAGGAAGAGATAAATAAGGAGAAAAGAGAACCTACCTGGAATTCTATCGACATGTGGAATATTGTGAGAGGTTGATGATGAGAAAATGAAGGATCAACGTGCTCTCATTGGGGAACTATCTTCGTCTCCTTGATGCTTACAGAAACAATGAAATATGAGAAACAAAATCCTATTTATAATCTTTTGGTAACTTATGCATTAAATGTAGGTAGTTGACTTTAAAATAGGTGAAGTTAAGGTTAAGTCCTATGATGCACATCAGAGGACTTTGTGGAAAGTCCTTTCAAGTGCATCAGAGAACTTAGCATGAAGTGTGATGAATTTCTATCGGAGGAAGTGAAGAAAATTCTTCCAAGCAAATTAGAGGAGTTGAAGCTAACTCCTATGATTTCATAGGAGGAGTTGAAGCTAACTCCTATGATTTCATCGGAGGAGTTGCAAGAAACTTATGCGATTGAAAGGTTGATCGGAGGGAAAAGGATAACATTGTTAAAGCTCATTGGTGGAGTTTATGGAAACTCCTCCGACGTACATCAAAGAAGTTGAAGGTAACTCCTTCGATGCACATTGGAGGAGTTTCAATCAACTTTGTCAAAAATCTAAAAGGCACAAACCTGAAAAGTTCTAAGTGCTTCAATTTTGAAGGATGTGAAATCTTAGGAAAAGTGAGGCTTGAGGAACAATTTTTTATAACAATATGAATAAACTAGAGGGTTGTTTTCAAAGTAAAAAAAAATACAAGGGGCCCCATTTTCTTAATAGGATTATGGATATATATTACAAGAAAATAGAGGATTTTAGTGCCCGACACAACAAGTTCATAATATGCATGACTTCAGATGTTCCTTAGACCTTCCACCTCCTAGCCACCGTTAGAAAATTATATTATAATATCTTCCATTATTTGGCATCCTCGAACCTCATATCCTCAGCTTCACACCTCTCTCACTTACATTCATACCTTACTTACTTCCAATCCCCACCACCCTGGAGCCTTAGATCCTTACTTCCATTTTATTATAGTCACACATTCACACCAGGGACGATTTTAGGGGCTAACTTTCGCTCATGGACTAATTTTCCATGGTTTTTCCAAAAACAAGATTCGCTATTTTAAAAATGATTCACCGAAATTCTATAGAATAAAATTATTTTACCTTAAAAATCGTCAAAATTTTATAAAAACTATATAAAATCCTTAGAAATTTGAATATTTTTACAAAAATATCGCCAAACATTTATAGTTGGCATATGAAGGATTAGTAAGATTCGCCAAGGTTTCTACATTTTAAAATAAATTTCCATCCTTAAAATCATCCCTGATTCACACCTATCAAAATGGA
Organism: Picea mariana; assembly: GCA_032191745.1. NCBI lineage: Eukaryota > Viridiplantae > Streptophyta > Pinopsida > Pinales > Pinaceae > Picea > Picea mariana. Next base: position 85,073 of record JASDQU010101923.1, read on the forward strand.
TTATCGATTCATTATTTATATGCATATACCATTCATCAAATCCTTCTTCCTTATGCCAAAAAATCTTGTTCATGGGGTCGGCTCCAAATTCCTTGGTTTTTCCTTGAAATCAGTTTGTATGGAATCCTTTGCATCTGATTCCAAATTCCTCATGTTTTCATGTGTTTTGTTCACTAGTCATGGAACATACATCAACGCTCAACAAACATTCGATGCACTAGGGAATATATAATGATCATTGATCTTCTCACTTCCCACTAAAAAATGCAACATTAACTCAATGATCAACAATCATTCGATCAGTCTTTAGATTAAATTTCCGCTATAGATATGCAATCACTAGCCTCTAGAACACTCAGTATGAACTTGACACTCAACAGTTGTTCAATATGGTCCTTGATTAAATCTCAATCATTTATCTATTTACCACATATAAAGACCACTAGGTCTACCAGGTCATCGATCCATCGGGGCCCCAGGGCTTCAAACTCATTCCTTAATCCTCTGATATTCTGATATTCAACATACTACACTAGGTCATTAGCCTATCAACTCACTGGCCTACTAGGCCACTGGGCCCATGGAAGACTCAAACACATGTAATGCTCCTCCAATCTTTCGATATCTGATCTGTTGGTATACTACATGGCTCAATCTTCCCATGACATGTGGGCTAACTAGAGCACTACTCATGGTAGTAGTTGACATGACACATGGCATAACATGTGGCACATGATGTGACATTGATCACCAACAACCATTTTTTCTTCTATTTCTAGCATGGCCTCCACATGGACCCCTTCCATGTGTGTTATATGATGTGGCTTCATCGTGATTGCCATTGTGGCGTTGATGTGGCATCACTCACCAGGGTATTGGGAATCAAGCTCCCCATACATATTAACCTTTCCACTGATCCAATATCCGATATACTAGTATGTTGGGCCCCACCACTAGGGTATCAAACAACTAGGCCCTTGAAACCTCTAACGATGCATCTCAATTGTTTGCCTCAATTTGGTATCCAACATGACGTGGAAGCTAACATAGTCTCCATGTGGACACATTTTGTATGTACTAACTAATGCAACATTGATACATGGTTTGACACATGGAACTGCACATGGTTGTTGACATCACCTCCATCTAGACCCCTACTACATGTGTTGGATGATGTGGCTACTTTTGTGGCTTTGACATGGCATCGACCACCGCCCCACAGACCACTAGGCACTCGGGACTTCAACACTGTGTTTTCACTCTGATCTTCCAGTATGTGATATGGAACCTTGTTTTACCTAAATCAATGATCTTGCACCACATGTATCTCCTCATGAATGGGCGATCAACCCACTGTCCCACCAGGTGATCAATAATTCAACATTGTTCTTTCATTTTGATCTCCCAATCTCTGGTATGGTGGACCCCACGACATAAAATTTAACGCCTTGCACCTGTTGGAGAAATTTCTATTTTCAACACACTAGTTTAGTGGGAGTTAACTAACTAGTTCTATTTTAGACTTTCTATTTTTACCATCACTATTATGCATGCATGCATTCCTAAGGAAAGCTAACTACTTGATTGATTTTCTTAATTATGGAATGTTTTTCCCTATATATGAGTGTATTCCACTCATTCATTGTATCATATTGATCATGATCTATGTATCAATCATCAACTCATTGGAGTAGTGTGAATATATTTTCTCATTCTTCCATATTGAATCTCTCTTCCTTTCTTGATAAGATTTGTTTTTACTTTCTTTAGCTAGATATCCTGTGCAGGTTTCCATGAAACACTGACATGGTATCAAAGCTATGCTGCTTGGAGCAAGCTAGACAAGCCAAAGAATAAGGAAAATCGGAGTTTTGATGAGCTAAATCCGTGGTCATAACTTTCATCCATTATTCCTCCCAAAATATTACATTTTGGAGGAAACAACCCATGGAGAAAGTAAGTTGGCTCATTTTGGAAGTGGGTTTTCAACTGTTTGGCGAGATTCCTCACCGTTTGCTCAGAAAGTAAGTCGCAAGATAGCCTCCTGAAACTGATACGAATATGTGTCCGTACCTTTCTACATTCATTGCTTCCAAAATATTACATTTTGGAGGAAATGGCCCAAGCAAAAAAGTAAATCAGCCCATTTTGGAAGTGGGTTTTCAACTATTTGGCGAGATTCTTCACTGTTTTCTCAAAAAGTAAGTTGCAAGATCATCTCTTGAAACTGATACGAATTTTCACTTAAAGTGCCATTTCTGTCGTGATTTCTTAATTTTTCACTTGGAGATTGAGAGTAAATTTTTAGGGGTTCTTAGAAACAACGGGAGAGATGGATATGACAACTATTATATAGTCAAACTTGGTGGTAATCCTCACACCATACAATTATTTTGATTGGAAGCCCAAGGCGACATTCCAACTCAAAAGAAAAGGACTATATAATTTGACGATGGCGATAGAAACATAACCTACATCAATGATTGAGAAGATGAGATGGATGAACCGTAAGGATGAGGCCATGTGACTACTTCTTGAGTTAATATCCACTGATTTGTGGTTTCATGTTTCTACATGCAAGACTATAAACGATATTTGGACCACCTTGGAAGGACTCTTTGTAAAGTAGGATGAGATGCGAGGTCATATGCTTGAGGTAGAGTTGAATACCTTAGACCCTAAAAGTTTTGATAATATACAACATTTTTTTACTAAATTTAAATCTTTGCTATTAATCTTGGGTGAATGTGGTATTGATAAGTCTACACAAGAGAAACAACTTATTCTAACAATCTTGGCCAAGCTAGGACCGGAATACGATGTATATGTCTCTAATTTCCATTCTGGTAGATGTCTTTTTGGAACAAATTGGAAAATGCCTACGTTGGATCAGTTCATTGTGTCTCTTACACATGAGTAGAAAAAAATCATACAGATGGGCCTCATGAAATATCCCAAGGCACATGCACTCACCATGCATGATGGAAAAGGGTCATCCAAACAGAAGGGGAAGGAGGGATATTCCAAACCCTTCGATGATTCTTCAGGTTCCAGAGACTCTTCAGATTCCAAGAAGAAGAAGAAGAAGGGAAAGTAGTGCACTTACTGAAATAAACCAAATCATGAAGAATTCACATGCATGAAGAAACAGATCGATCTTATGGAACATACACTTTAGTGGAACAACCTTGGAAACTTCATTCTAGAGGGAGTCAAGAAGCAAAAGGAAGAAGATCTTGCTCTTAAAAAAGGTAATCATCATGCTCTGGTTGCAATTAATTCCTCATCTGATTCATGGATTATAGATTCTGATGCATCCCATCATATGGCAGTGAAAGAGGAAGCTTTCTCTTCATTGAGTCCATGCTCAAGACCCCCTATTCTCATGGGGAATGATACTCCAGTAGTAGTAGCAGGAGAAGGGAGAGTGGAACTCCACAATGGCAGCTTTGAGAATGTTTTACATGTTCCAAATCTTTCTATGCATCTGCTTTTAGTTTATTAGATCGCTCAAAAAGGTAAAAAGGTCGAATTTACATCAGATTTAGTTTCAGTAATTGACATACATGACAATTACATCATTGCAACTGGTGAGGTGGATCACAAGTCAAGGTTGTATAAATTCACTAATTTTTCGGATGATGACTCCTCTATTCTACTTACACATAAGGAGAGTACTTTGCATGCACCTCCAGTGCAACATGCATATACTCTTGTTCTTCCATCAGTTTCATACATCAGAGATGATTCCATACACTTAGATTATGTACATGGAAATAGGCAGGTAGTATATCCAGATAAGAATCCAATGCCGAAGCTTCAACAGATGCCTAAGAAGGCACATACCACACTTCAGGCAATAGTCAACCTTGTAGGGAATCCATTGGATTCGAGGAGGACTCGATCTCAGCATGAGGAGCCTTCTCATGTAATTTCAACTTCAGAACTAGCGATGCCCATGCATTGCTATATGGTTCAATCTAATGATCCACAAAACTACAATAGGGTTGTGAGAAATCCATTATGGCAAGAAGCCATGTAGAAGAAGTATGATTCACTCCTACAAAACCAGACTTGGAATCTCGTTCCACTTCCACCAGAAAGGAATATTTTTAGGTGCAGATGGGTCCACAAGATCAAGAGGTACAAGGCTAGACAAGTTACCAAAGGACTTCATCATATCCATAAATATTTCTACATCTTCACGAAGACTTTTAGTGAGCAGAAGTTTCAGACTTTGCAGGATCGTCTTGCAGTTAAGAACACAACTACCTAGCAGTTGTCATTTTCTTCTCTTAATACATTATCTTTTGAGGGTTTTTTTTTCCCACGTGGTTTTCCCTCTTTCCTCACTTTTATTCAGTGTTCATTATTTGCATTGTACATGAGTACCTAAAATGGCCTAGTAGCCGAGAGTCATTTTTTACTCCATAGTGATGTTCAGGGGGGGTGTTGGAGAAATTTCTATTTTCAACACACTAGTTCAGTGGGATTTAACTGACTAGTTCTATTTTAGACTTTCTATTTTTACCATCACTATTATGCATGCATGCATTCCTAAGGAAAGATAACTACTTGATTGCTTTTCTTAATTATGGAATTTTTTTTCCTATATATGAGTGTATTCCACTCACTCATTGTATCATATTGATCATGATCTATGTATCAATCATCAACTCATTGGAGTAGTGTGAATAAATTTTCTCATTCTTCCATATTGAATCTCTCTTCCTTTCTTGATAATCTTTGTTTGTACTTGCTTTAGCTAGATCTCATGTTCAGGTTTCCATGAAACACTAACAACACATGGTTCTGTATCTCTTCCATTGATATTCAATCTACATAACGTCACCTTACATTATAAACCCATCGAAATCATTTTTCCTTGTGCATGTGAGATATTGTATTTTTTCTATTTCTTTGATCAGGTCATCAGGCCATAGGCTTCTCCCTTACCACGTCCATGGTTTTGTTGCACCTCCAACTCACTCAATGTGTCTCCTCGATCTCATCTCTATATTATTCTTCAATGAGATTGTCTCATCTATATTCCATTCACCATTTCTCTTGAAACTTGTATATCCCAAACTCATTTCACACACATTCATCTCATTGTTATGGTGATGTCTTTCTTGATTTAGGGTAAATACATTGATCCCTCACAGAAATTCATCATCGCATAGAGATATTCACAATCATCCTACCTTCACACAGAACCTCATCAACACACATGCTTAGCCTTCATGAAACCTCATCAATGCACAAAGATGTTTATGATCTCCCCTTCTCTTGGACATCAATGACAACAATTTTCAACACTTCTTGTTGTTAGTCTGATCGTACCAATTTGTTTGCATCAACGACATATCTCCCAATCTCTCAATAATAAATTTGGACATTCATTAAAAAATATTTCAAATATATATTATTTAAAACCTTTCAAGACGTGTTTCTATTTATACATGATATGTGATTTGTAAACTATCGTGGATATTCCACTAAATAGTTCATAAAAATATATCTAACAAAATACTGAAATCTTTACTATGAAGGTTAATTTCCTTTAGATATGAAACTCTTTGATAGCTAGTTTTCTTCTTAAAATGTGAAAAGTAGAGAATAGAAATAAATACATACACACCATCCAAAAATAAACACAAGATATAATCTGGGAAACCCAATATGAGAGAAAACCCAACTAGAAGGTGAGGTCACTTTGCTCCTTTTTCTTCAAATGAAAGTACATAGAAAGAGTCACTCTTTGGAGTTACCTTTGACATTGTTGCTTGTATGGATGATACAAAATATATCCTCCTCTATGTTATAGGTGAATCCTCTTGCGGACAAGTGGATTCCCTCTTGGTATATAGACCTCTAAAACTAAGACAGAAAGGGTGCTATCATTGGTCACTGACATCCTTTTACATCTAATTAAGCTAATGGATGAAGAGGAAGAAGAAAAGTGTACCTTTTTAAATGGCGTTTGTCATCGCAAAGTCCAAGTTGAGCTTTGATCCTAAGCTCCTCGATAGGTCCTATAGAACAAACAAGGCTACAACAAGATTCCTATTCTACTGAGATTAGCCCAAATACAGATCTATCTACTAAAGACAAGTTCATGTGTAACAAACATAAACTTGAAAGAAAAAGGCCAAGCATGAATTTATATTAATGAGAACAAAGTGTTGCTTACAGCCATGGATGTGGTGCAACAACTTCACCAAGCTCCCTTTGCCCAGACCCTTGCTCAAATAATCCACACACAGAATGATGATGCTTTATTATTCATCTCCCTTACGAGATCATAAGTTTGATGCCTCTAAACTACCTCCTTTTCACCATGAAGAGGCCTCCTTATATAACCTTGGAGATGCCCAAACACTTGAGAGATCTTTGGGATAAGTTAAGGATTCTTCTCCTTCAGTTGAGGATCTTCCCTAAGATCATGCCTTGACCTTCTATTCAAATCCAACCACCTTCAAAAATTGAGGGGATTCTTCCTTGGTTTGTCTCAACAAACCAAAATTCGCTCAGAAAAGGTAGCGCTCCCCCAAAATGGGGCACAGAGTGTTGTAGCACTCCCTCAAAGAAGCCCAGGGAGCGTTAGCACTCCCTGACAATGCATAGGGGAGCGTTGCCTTCCAAATTTGATATTTGAGTGGTTTTTTAAGTGGAAAAAGGTTTGTACTCCTTGTCAACTGATTTCTCCTCTTCAAAACCAGTCTTTGAGGTGTATTAAGTGTCCTTATGATGTCGTTAGCGACACAACATAGAAAATATGGTAGTATGATGTTTGCAACACCTGCGACACTTGTGGTCAAGATGCGACACTCACAAAATACCACTCTAAATTGTTATTCTCACCTATGGAACAAGATACAATGCAAAAGAATGGAACCTTGTCTCCTCCTAGTGGCCTAGTATTTAACATGGGCCGATAGACAACTAGGGGTAGGATTTTTACTTCCTCAACCCTCAATTGTGATAAGTTTTGGACCTTATAGAATATTCTTTAAATTCCATATATGGCTATCCCCATATGTGTGAGTAATGGGGGATGACATGGAATCCTCTCATACCATGGTGGTCAATATGGTAGGTGAACTTGTGATAGGCATACAGTTTTCATATGAGCTCCAATTGACATAATTTTTATACCATTGTAAAGGTATCAATTTGTATAAAAGTGTCACGAAGTCCAATATATCTCTAGGAACGTTTTGACCCAAAAACACTTTTTTCGATGTCTCAAAATGGATCTAGAAGGTTTAAAGCCCTAATTTTCCAAGTGAAACATACCACTAAAATGATCTGACAAGATGATTCCCCCAATTGTTTCCACTCTGAAAGTATCGACATAGATGACAAATAATCCAATGACCCAATCTAAATCACACCTCTCGAGTTAGGGAGGCTTTTTACCCCCAAAATATTTACTAAATGAGGTGAGGAAATGTTGACTCTACCTTCTTATTAGAGTACCACTTTGCTTTTCTTGGAAGTTGTCCTTTCAACCCAATATGCCAAAGGTCATGCTTCCCATGTCTTGAAATTCTATACCTCTTCTAAAAAATGGTGTCCTATGGAAACCCTACCTAAGAATTTGGTGTTAAGTCATCTATGGAAGGTAGGACCTACTCCTAATTCAACATGGAAGGCTCACAGGGTTTGAGATTCTAAACATTCACTACTAAGTAAATGTGCATGTATGGGGGTAGAATTAGTCTATAGGAATTATCTCCCACCTTCTCTAATAACTTGAAAGGTCCATATCGCAGTGCCTTGATCTTCTTACCAGGACACTATAGTCTTTCCTTGTTCAATTGTAACTAGAATATGTCTCCCACTTTGAATGACTTCTTCTATTTATGTTTATCATGTCTATTTTTCCTGTGACTTCTTCAACATCTCCTATACTTGCAAATATATTTGTCTAATCTTCTCAAAAAACATTTTTTCTTGCAATGCATCTATTGTGAGGTCTTCCCTCAATCCTCCTTGCTTTCCATATACAAAATACAAGGGTGAAGGTGCAGAATAATGAAAAAACGTTTCAAAATGTGACTTACTAGTATAAGTGTGGACTACTCTATTATAAGAGTGTTATATGTAGATCATATTTTCATACCAAATGTTTGGATGCTTCTAATTGTGATCCATCAATATCTACACCAAAGTGTCATTGACGACTTCTATTTTCCTATCTATACGTGGATGGAAAGTTGTATACCTCTTCAACTTAGTGTCCATATTCTCCCACAATGTAGTCCAAAATGTACTGAGAAATATGGTATCCCCTTCTAGGATGATGCTCCTTAGTATCCCAAAGTGCACCTAGACCTGTTCAAAGAACATTTTTTCTTATTCTTGTCCTTTGATGGTATTTTTACAAGGAATGATAATGTAGATCTTATTGAACCTGCCAACTAATACAAATAGGCAGTCATGTCCCTTTCTGGTTGTTGGTAAACCTCCCACAAAATCCATGGAAATTCTTTCCCAAGGTCGAGTGGGTACAAGTAAGGGATTTTATAGACCTTGCATCCTATTAATGGGCTTGCTAGTACAACAAAGTATACATCCTATAATATACAATGCTACATATTCTTTCATTTTGGGCCAATACACATAACTTTGTAAGTTAAAAAATTATTCCCAACACCAAATGTCTTGCAACCTTATAGGTGTGATCCTCTCTGATAAGTTGTATTCATTCACCTTTAGGGACATAGACCTTGTCGATCTAGTAGAGTATACCATTTTGGAAATGATATTCATCCTTTTTGTCACCTTCTTCTATATGAATTTGGCCTTATAGTTGTTAAAATACCTCCTTGAAGTCCTCATATTTTGTGTACGTCTCTTTGTATGCATCATGTGTAAAAGGCTCCATGTGCATCAGAGTTCCCAAAGATATAATAATGGATGTGGGTGGAATTGAAAGCATCTTCCAACCTATTTGTGCTTCCCTTTTTATACTTGATTACTAGATGAACTTGTAAAAAAAACATCCATTTGTAATGTCTGGTTTGATGTAGCTTACTCTAGGCCTAGAAATACTATCACAGCTAGTCATCTATGTGGATGATGGTCTCCTTTCCTAATAGAAAGTGGTTCCACTTCTTGATATCTTGAACTAGGGAATATCGTTCCTTATCATAGGTAGGGTAGTTTAGAACTTCCCCATGAAATATTTCAGAATTATAGCATACATGCCTTCCTCCTTGCATTAAAATTACTCCCATGGCATACCCACTTGCATTTTTCTCCACTTCAAAAGGATTTTGCAAGTTTGGTAATGTGATAAATAGTCCTTGAATTATATTTATTTTTATCTCATCAAAATCCTTCTGATGATCCTTCCCTCATTGGAAACTCTTACCACTTATTGTTATGGCATGGAGTGGTGCAACTACTGCAAAAAATGAAGCTGCGAACTTCCAAAAGTATTGCGATGCCCCAAAAAACTCCTGACTTTAGTGACATTTGTAGGAACTATCCTTTTCACGATGGCCTCCATATTTTTCGGGTCTACCTTGATCTCCCCTCCATTTATCACAAACCCAAAATAGACTAAATATTGCTCAGAAAAATAACATTTCTTGAGGTTAGCCACCAGTTGGTGCTTCTTCAGAGCCTCTAACATTTGCATGAGAAGTGAGATGTGCTCCTCCTAGGTAGCACAATAAACTAATATACTATCCAAATAGAATATAACACATGAATCCAGATATGGGATAAGTACATCATTCATTAGTCTCATTAATGTAGTTGGTGTGTTAGATAAACCAAATGGCATGACCAACCATTCACACAAATATTGCTTTTTCTTGAAGGAATTATTATAAGTGGCTTATTCCTTGATGCATACCTGGTGGTATCCCTATTTGAGATATAACTCGGTGAAATTTTTTCATGATGCAACTTATCTAACAAGTCATCCATCCTAGGCTGAGGGTACCAATATTTTTGTTCAATTTTGTTCAATTCTTTGTAGTCAATACACATTCATCAAGTCCCATACTTCTTTGTCACAATTATGATAGGTAAACTACAAGGTGAGGTGCTTGGTCGAATCACACCCTACTCCAACATCTATTGCAAATTCTTCTTCACATCATTTGCTTCCAGAAAAAACTATCTATATAACCCAATATTCGACAATGGGGAGTATGTAAATAACTGTATTTTTTTCTCCACTTCCCTCTTTAGTGGTATCTCTTTAGGATCCTAGAACACTCCTCTGTATGCCTGTAGAAAATCTGCCAGCTAAATTTTCTTCTCTTTAGTACATACGTCCAGGGATTCCTTTACTCTTATTGACTCATCCTCAATATAATTTTCTCTTAAGAAAAGTAAAACATATTTCTTATCAGAACTAATCTTTCTTGGATTAGTTGGCACTTATCAATGAAATATTTGACTTAACTTTATTCACATTGATGATGTAGGACTTCTCATCCTCGATTAGTCAATACTAGTTGGCACTTAGCATGAATATTGCATCTCTCATATACATGTAGGGGATTTGGTTGGCTCTTAGCATGAATATTGCATCCCTCATATACATGTAGGTGCTTCCAAATAGTACTTCACATACATCAACGATTACTACATCCAATTCTAATTCATCAATAAAATAAACACTTACAACAAATTTCATCTTGCACTATTTTGTTTTACATTGATATATGCATCCTTTTTTACCCAACCCAATGGATAGGGGCTAGGATAATCGTGAACCTCCAATCCAATCTTGTTGACCAGATCCACTACTATGATATTAGCATGTCAACTAGAGTCGAACATAGCATCTATCTTGGTCTTCTTGATCTGAATCTTAATGTGTAAGATATTTGTCATCTCTTTCTCTTCCTAGTGATGAAGGAAACTCATATTCACCTCCTTCTACACTGATGTGCATAAAATATTCTCATTTACATCGGAGATTCTTTCAACTTGATTTCTTGAATCTATGGCTAGAATATATTTTTTCTTTACTTCCTTCCTGCAATTTTTTGGGTTCAATTCTAGATGTAGTTTCCAACACTTTTGCATAGTGTGACCATAAATATTGCAAATTTTGTTGGGATCCTTGCACTGATGTGCAGTGGATTTCATATTCTTATCCTTTCCCCCTTTTCACTTCTTCTTCCCCACCTTAGAATCTTCATGGTGCTCTTTGTTCATGGAACCACTTGGTTTCCCTTACTTGTGACCTATGTTTTCCAGATACTATGCCTATACACATGCCTTATCCATTTTCCTTGTATTTAAAAGAATAAATTTCTTTTGTAGATGGTTATGCAGATACCTAGATACTTGAGGAGTGAATTTGGGTTCTAGGGAGATATACCCAACACGATGGCCATATTTCTGAACTCGATGGTGTACTCTTATACACTATACCCTTTCTTATACATGAAGTAGTGCCACAAGATCCATTGGTCCTCTACATACCCAATATGATAGAATTAGAACTTGATAAGGGTTTTTAAGTCCTCCCACATACTAGTGGATCACCCTCTATCTTATGTGTTTCCATATGTATTTCCCACCAGGTTAGAGCATGGCCTTGTAAATTCAGTCTAGCAAATGATATATCTTGTCCTTCATCTATATGGTAAATGTTCAAATAAACTTCTGGTTGTTGGAACCAATGATTCAGTTTGAATGCATCAATCTCACCTTGGTATGAATTTATTTCCACTTTAGCGTCCATCTTGAGTAGAGTCTATGAAGGGTTTATGGCATTGCAACTCAACTGCTTCTTCTTGGGATCCTTTTACAACTCCTTTTTAGGGTCTTTGTTATCTCTTGATTTCCCATCTGATTCAATCTCGACATTTGAGCCTCCAACTTCTCCGAACGTTATGAGATTGCTTGCTAGAACTGCCATGAGGAGGGATATATTGCAAGATATTTCAAAAACTTTATCTTTCATTCTTGCAAATCTCTTCTCTACTAGATCTTGAGGGTTGTTATGGATAGACTCATCGAACATGATTAGGATTTTGTGACTTTCTTCTTAAATTGATTCTTAGATCCTTCCAACTTTCCATAAATTCCCCAAGAAAACCTTCTCTCACACCAATATGAGATGTAAGCTCTAGTGGATATTCCATTGGATAGTTCATCACAATAGATCTAATAAAATACTGAAATATTTACTATGAAGGTTAATTTCATTCAGATCTTAGACTCTTTGATTACTCGCTTTCTGCTTAAAATGTATGAAATGGTTAAAATGTGAAAAATAGAGAAACAAGATAAATACACACATTCCATCCATGAATAAACACAAGATATAACTTGGGAAACCCAATATGGGAGAAAACCCAACAAGAAGGTTAGGCCACTTTGCTCTCTTTTCTTCAAAATAAAGTACAAAAAAAGAGGCACTCTTTGTGGAGTTTCCTTTGATACCATGTCCTATATGGATGCTACAAAATCTCTCCTCCTCTTTTCTTCTCACAAAAAACCACTCTCAACTATTACGCTCATCTATGGAATAAGATACAATGCAAAAGAAAAAAAAATCCCTCTCCTCCTAGTGGCCCAATATTTAACATGAACCGACAAACATCTAGGAGTAGGGTTTTCACTTCCTCAACCATGAATTTTGATAAGGTTTTAGAACTTATATAATATTCTTGAAATTCAATGTGTCTAGCCCCATATGCATGAGTAATGGGAGCCGATGTGGCATCCTCTCATACCATGGTGGACAACATAGTACATCAAATTGTAGGAGGAATAACGTTTTCATACAAGATCTGATTGATGCAATTTTTGCACCGTTGGAAAGCTCTCGATGAGTAGAACAACCTCATAGGGTCTAGCTATTGCTAAGAAAGATTTTACCCTCAAAATGTAATTTGATTCCTCAAAATGGTTCTAGAAGGTTTCAAACCCTAATTTTCTGAACTAGGACTTGCCTTTAAAATGACCTTGCAAGTTGATTCCCAAAATTTTTTCGACTCTAAAAACATTGAGATCGATGAAAAATAATATAATGATCCAATCTAGATCTGTTTGTGAGATTTCATTCCCAAGAAAGGCAAAAGAATAAAGTAGGGAATATTTTGAGGGATTTGAGCCTCGTGTTGGCAAAAGATTGAGACTAAGGTTCTCAAAGGTTGCCAACAAATAAACCTCTATAGTCTAGCAACACTGGCATATTCAACCTTCCACAAGGGAAGGAGGTCTCACCCGAAGAGACTTAAGTGGTGAAGGGAATCAAAGAGGATGCACCATCATGTTCAACATTATCATCTATAGTTCAATTCCTAAATACAAAATAAATACATAAACAACGATTAATTGCTAAGTCAACTTAATAGAAACAATCACACAATGGAGAAACTATGGATTCATGCAAATTATAACAAAATTTTAGAGCGCACATAAATTTATTCTATATTATCATCACCTCATCATGGTTTTACAACAAATGTAACTCTCATATAACAACTTACACGACAAAGTCTCTCCCCATATACCTATTACAAACTCTTAACCTTTTGCACAAGCATAGTTCCATTCAAAACCCTTTTACAATATCTATTACAACATGGAATCAAGAGTAACCATCATACTATTAAAAATGGTAAGTAAATCATAAGAGCGTAACAAAAAAAATAACAACAACAACAGTAGCGGTCCTTTCCCATTACATAACTCCATATTTATATTGTTCACTTGGTTGTTTCTTGGCTTCTTGATTCCATTGTCTTTCTGACATAGGTTCTTGATTCTGCTGTATTTTTCATCTTCTTCCATTCATGAACTTGATATATTTATCTTTTCCACTACTCGTCCAACTGGCGCATGATGATTTTTCAGTATTGTTTGGATTTTTTCTCATTTTACTATTTTCTTTCGCTTCTGATCTTTCACTGCCATACTCTAATTTCCTGCAAAACTCGAGTATTTCCACAAAAATGATGATCCCTAAAAAATATAGGGCCCAACAAGCCTTGAACATAATATTTGACTCATCCCAAGTCAGCCTTCCACTTCTCTACTTTGGTCTCCCTCAAACAAAGGGCTCAACTCACGTACAATGGCTAGGGCCTGTTGGTATAAATTGTCATAGTGTTTCCTGCAACAAACTCCTAAGAACCTATCATATCAAGCTCATTTGGCCTAGTATCCAATAAAGTAGTCCATTCTATGTAGGTAATGGAATCGACTATTGCATATCAACCTATTCGGCTTGTATGGTAGGATGGAAGTTTCAAATCTCTTTCTTAGTATCCCTTGCAGACTCATCCATCACATCCAATTTTTCATCTTCAACTTGGATATTTGTGAACTTGGATACATGCTCAATCAGGTCAGTAAGAGCTCAAGATTTCCCATGCATTCTGTTCATTTGAGTGTGCAATTCTTTGATTGGTTGAATGTGTCATTCTAGTAAGAGGACTCATTCATAAACCATGTGAATGAGCTGATGACATTCATCATCATGGTCATGAAGAGAGGACCTAATCCTATTTCCCTCCACAACTACCTATGTAATCTTCTGCATCATCTCTTTGGGATACTCCTTTTCTTTCAACTTGATCACAACCATTGACCCAATTATTGTTGCAGGGTGTCGATCTTTGTTGTCATTTAGGACCATGCGTCAACAATGAGTTCAATTTTGTTAGGGACCTAATCCCTCACATAGGTAGAATAATATATTTCCATGTAATAAAGGTCAATATTAATAAGGCCTAGTAACAAGGAAGAATAAGTCCAATGTAAGAAGGCCTAATAGAATCTTTCACTTCTAGAAGGATATTCCTCTAGATGGTTCTTTTGATAGACATATTTAGTATAAATAAGAGTAGAGGGTATGAGAACTTTTTTCTTGTATATTATTGTAATAGAGCTCTACTCTGCTAGGGGTTTCCCCCTCGAAGAGGAAAGTGAACATTGTTCTCAGTAATCAAAGTGCTCTTTCTGGTGTTATTCTGGTATCATTTTGGTATTATTGTGGTGTTGCTCTGGTTCTATTGTTGTTCATCTGACATTTTTATCTATTTATTTATGTTCTGCATAATTTTTTATATCTGGAATATTACAAGTGGTATCAGAGCACCTTCCTAGCCAGAAAATTGTGGGTTATTTTTTTTTCACAGTAGAGACGTATTCCGACATCTTTAAGCTATAGAGATCTGTTGTTACACGCATAAAAACATGTTCGGGGATTAATACATGCAGGAAATACAATAGGTACTTAAGTGCACATCTTTTGGCCACCCTTGTAACCCTTGTTGGTACCCCTTCGAGTGGTATCGCATCAAACAACACATGTATACAAATCGACCTAGATCTCCTGAAGCCCTCCATAGATAAATTGATCGGCTGCCTGACTGCTATAGTGCCACCGAGAAAAACACTCGGGAAGATACTCTCTAGTACCTAGGTAGTCTGGTAGTACAACTAAGAGCATGGTGTAGCCTCCTTAGTTGGTTCCCTGAGATATTGGACTGAGTACTACTGTTGGACCCCGCACGTATATTAGAGAGCTATAGCATAGGGAAAACCATTATCTGTAGAACCCTTGAATACCTAACCCTTGGGAAGGAAACATAAACATAATAGACAAGATCTATTGTTGCACAACTGTCTCCTACATTTGAGTTGTGAAATTACTACACATTTCTTCATGTTAAACATTTGGGCATTTCATTACTGCAGTATTCTTCATATCAGAGTATAATTCCGCAGAAGTAAAAAAGAAAATGTTTGGATTGTTGGGCTCTAAAGATGTCCTAAAAAAAACCTCTATGCATCAACCAAAGGTAGGCGCTGGCACAAGTGTTTTACTTGTCGCCTACGTAGGTTCTTACCTTTTGTTTTCAATACCCAGCCTCCAGAGCAACACCTATAAAGGAACAATAATTGTAAAGGGAACGACATTTGTTCTATTCAAAGGAACAACACAATTTGCAAAAGGAACAACAATCGTTACATTGGGCCAAACCAATGTTGAATTAATTGCATTGTAGTATTTACCCAACTATCTAATTTGTCAACCCGGGGGTCGTAAACTGACGAAGCACACACAAAGTATATGCAAGATTGAAGTGAGACTAATCTAATCTAATGTTTAAGATATGACTGAAATAGAATCATTAATCTAACACACGACTGGAATTGAATCATTAATCTAGTTGCGTAAATGAAATTAATCTAAGAATGGGAAATTGCGTAAAGGGAATTAATCTAGAAATGGAGAACTACATGAAGGAAAAGCATATACAACAAGTGAAGAGTTAAATGGCACAACAACACATGAGAGATCTCACCAATGAACCAATCTTACATTCAATAATCAAATCAATCTTCATAAAAGAATAATGAAAGCATGAAAATCAAAACCATGAATCAAAGCTAAGAATCTTTTTCTCTTTCGAATCCTAATGACTACTTTGATTCTAATTACATAATCTAACTCTTATTATACTTGAATAATCTAATTGAATTATCATGAAGAGAGAACACTCTCTTTTATACATGAGAGCCATGAATATAAGATAACCATCTCATTATTACAGATCCACTATTCTCTCAACCTATTTTTCATTATTACAAAACATAATCCCTTTAAATCCTCACACATATCTCTCATATATCTTAGATAAGATATTCCAACCAAATCTCCATGATCTTCTCCTTGGAATGGTCTTGAATTATCTCCTCAAATATTGAAATGGTGGAGGAAGTATTCGATAAGTCCTTTGAATTAATCCTTCACATATTCCTACACATTACAAAGCTCACACATATTTTAGATATATATGAAAACATGTTGATTTTCTAACATTTAATCAAAAATTCCTTTTAAATACTAAAATTAATAAAGTGGAGAACAATAAGGTGAAACCCAAGTATATTTATGGAAATGATATTGTGAAAGGTTAATGGGGCGATGAAATGTGAAGAACGATGAAGGGAAAGGTGGATGAGAATAGGACATTTCTGAGCCCCAACATGGATCCTATTGGAACCATTATTTGATACCTATTCCGTTGGATTTCTCTCTTCGCCCTTATTGTAGTCATACCTATCATTTTTTAGAAAATATTTTTTTTGTGGACCCAACACCCTTATTAGAGATTTACCCCATTGGATTCAACTCGTCGCCTTGGTCGTTGTGATACACTTCACCCATAACACATTTTCTATGTGGTCCCACCCACCCCTTTCCATGTTCCCTCATCACCATGGTGTTAGAATATAGAAGATTGTGCTCATTTTACCATTGACGATACCCTCGTCACCCAACCATAGGTTGAAACCACCCTTTGAGCACCTTAACCTTGACAGAGAAGAGAATCCTGGTAGTAATCCAATAGCCAAGAGAGGCTAATTGATGCAGGAGCATCCCTCACGACAAGCAAAACCAACGTGGAAGCAGAAGACAGCTGGAAGACATCCAGCACAAGTTTTCAGAATTTTTAACTTTCTCTTGAAGTTGACGCGCCAAACTTAAATGAGATCATTTAATGAAAGCACCTGGGTAAAAATGTAATCAGACCTCGAGCCATATGCTCTCGTCTGAGATAGATAGAGGCATTTATAGTAGTAGTTGCAGGTAGATAGAATTGAATTCTTTGATTAGATAGTTCTAGAAGGAAGAGGGAAAACCCGAATATAGACACCCTCATTGTATCATTGTATTATGGAAGAAGGGATCAATTAACAGGTATTGAAGAGAGCACAGGAGAATAACAGGTAGTTGTAGAAGACACCCATGTACAGATCTTGAATTAATAGAGAAGTTGATTCAGATTCATGGTTGTTGTGTTATTCTCTGTGTATGTGTGTTAATTGCTCTGTTTATGAATATTTACTTCCTATTATGCATTGTTATTATGTTGTGCGTATAAATTCATGTGTCGAGATTGAAGTCTGATAGGGAGTGAGGTGAGTTACAATTGTTTCTCTTTTGAGCAAGGATTTCTGCAAGGAGTGCGTTGACAGAAGGCTCAGAGAGTAACTCTTGTTCTCAAAGCACTCAGACGTGCAAGTGGGTTGCTATAGCCGTGCAAGGAGTGCGCAGACTAAGGAGAGTCTCAGTCGTGACACTGAGTGAAGTATTGAAGGACTGCTGCTGCAGGTGTGCGTAGAGTCAAGAGAACTTCAACACTTAGATGTGCTTGAAGATTTTCCGCAAGGAGTGCATGCAGGGGTTCTTTCTAAAGACTGAAGTTGTGGAAGATCTCAGGAGGGATAGACCTCTGAGTCGCTGAAGATTCAGCGTAGACAAGTGTGACTTGAAGTCGGGAAGAGAAGTCGCAGGTTGGCGAAGCGGCGAAGGAATCTTTTGGAGAGATACCCTTTTCATTTCGTGGATTAACCAAGGAAGAACAGACGGTCGAAATCTTCTAAGGAGATTTCGTGAAGTTTCGAGGATCGTCAGATCTTGCAGAGGTGCAAGGAGGTTACAATGAGAAGATTCTGAAGGGTTGGAAGCTCAGGAGAGGCAGAGCCATTGATTCTGATTCATAGGAGCCGTAGGATCTACATGTGGTATCGTGTATCGGGGACTCGAGAGTTTGAAGGGTGAAAGCCCAAGTATTGGGTGTTCAAAGTCGCGAGGCGATGAAGGAGAAAGAAAATGATAACCGTCCATCTGAGGGGACAGGTGGCAGAGATCAGTGATCTCGCAAACTTGGGAGTTCGCAGGGTGAAAGCCCAAGTGTTGGGTGCTCAAAGTCACGAGGACGCGAGGTGCGAGAGAAGGATATCCGTTGGATTCGGAACACAGGAGGACTGGTGGATCTGTGCAAGGGATCATGTCTCGGGGCCTTGCAAGAAAAGGTCCGAGAATTTGGCCACGGGGGTCGCGAGGGTGCGAGATAGCGATATCCCAACAACTGGAGCAGTGTGGGCCATAGCAGAGCGCGAGTGGATTATAGGGGGAACAAAGGGATGTCGAGTTGTGAAGTTCCGAGGAACCGAGACTCGTGTGGACACCAAGTCGCGAAGCGTCGAGAAGAGAGACTCGTATGGACATGTGGCAGAGTAGAAGGTGGGACCGCGCATCTCGGGGACTCGCAAATTTCGAGGTTGAAACTCAACAGTTCTACCGGAGAGGTTGCGAGGTCACGAGGTCATGAGAGGCGCTAACCTTTAATCCTAGCCCATGTTTGCATGTGGAAGGAGCTATACCCATATCGCCAGATCAGGTATCACAAGATTTGAAAGGAAGAGTTAGAGGGGTTAAGTCCCGAACTCGTGAGACAACAGGATTTAAATAATCTCCCGGTGGGAAAGGGGAGACCTTGGAACAGATTTCTGTGGGTACAGATCTCCCAATAGGGAGATAGAAGAACCTTCAAGTTCTTTGGGCTGAAGAGGGGAATAGAATCGATCCTGTGAGCAAGAGGTCAGGTGGAGAGACCCTGCGGGGTGATAGGTTGTACCTCTCTGCGTCAAGTGGTATTAGAGCTTAGAAAA
>JASDQU010101923.1:104553-148522 GCA_032191745.1 Picea mariana
TATTTTAGACTTTCTATTTTTACCATCACTATTATGCATGCATGCATTCCTAAGGAAAGCTAACTACTTGATTGATTTTCTTAATTATGGAATGTTTTTCCCTATATATGAGTGTATTCCACTCATTCATTGTATCATATTGATCATGATCTATGTATCAATCATCAACTCATTGGAGTAGTGTGAATATATTTTCTCATTCTTCCATATTGAATCTCTCTTCCTTTCTTGATAAGATTTGTTTTTACTTTCTTTAGCTAGATATCCTGTGCAGGTTTCCATGAAACACTGACATGGTATCAAAGCTATGCTGCTTGGAGCAAGCTAGACAAGCCAAAGAATAAGGAAAATCGGAGTTTTGATGAGCTAAATCCGTGGTCATAACTTTCATCCATTATTCCTCCCAAAATATTACATTTTGGAGGAAACAACCCATGGAGAAAGTAAGTTGGCTCATTTTGGAAGTGGGTTTTCAACTGTTTGGCGAGATTCCTCACCGTTTGCTCAGAAAGTAAGTCGCAAGATAGCCTCCTGAAACTGATACGAATATGTGTCCGTACCTTTCTACATTCATTGCTTCCAAAATATTACATTTTGGAGGAAATGGCCCAAGCAAAAAAGTAAATCAGCCCATTTTGGAAGTGGGTTTTCAACTATTTGGCGAGATTCTTCACTGTTTTCTCAAAAAGTAAGTTGCAAGATCATCTCTTGAAACTGATACGAATTTTCACTTAAAGTGCCATTTCTGTCGTGATTTCTTAATTTTTCACTTGGAGATTGAGAGTAAATTTTTAGGGGTTCTTAGAAACAACGGGAGAGATGGATATGACAACTATTATATAGTCAAACTTGGTGGTAATCCTCACACCATACAATTATTTTGATTGGAAGCCCAAGGCGACATTCCAACTCAAAAGAAAAGGACTATATAATTTGACGATGGCGATAGAAACATAACCTACATCAATGATTGAGAAGATGAGATGGATGAACCGTAAGGATGAGGCCATGTGACTACTTCTTGAGTTAATATCCACTGATTTGTGGTTTCATGTTTCTACATGCAAGACTATAAACGATATTTGGACCACCTTGGAAGGACTCTTTGTAAAGTAGGATGAGATGCGAGGTCATATGCTTGAGGTAGAGTTGAATACCTTAGACCCTAAAAGTTTTGATAATATACAACATTTTTTTACTAAATTTAAATCTTTGCTATTAATCTTGGGTGAATGTGGTATTGATAAGTCTACACAAGAGAAACAACTTATTCTAACAATCTTGGCCAAGCTAGGACCGGAATACGATGTATATGTCTCTAATTTCCATTCTGGTAGATGTCTTTTTGGAACAAATTGGAAAATGCCTACGTTGGATCAGTTCATTGTGTCTCTTACACATGAGTAGAAAAAAATCATACAGATGGGCCTCATGAAATATCCCAAGGCACATGCACTCACCATGCATGATGGAAAAGGGTCATCCAAACAGAAGGGGAAGGAGGGATATTCCAAACCCTTCGATGATTCTTCAGGTTCCAGAGACTCTTCAGATTCCAAGAAGAAGAAGAAGAAGGGAAAGTAGTGCACTTACTGAAATAAACCAAATCATGAAGAATTCACATGCATGAAGAAACAGATCGATCTTATGGAACATACACTTTAGTGGAACAACCTTGGAAACTTCATTCTAGAGGGAGTCAAGAAGCAAAAGGAAGAAGATCTTGCTCTTAAAAAAGGTAATCATCATGCTCTGGTTGCAATTAATTCCTCATCTGATTCATGGATTATAGATTCTGATGCATCCCATCATATGGCAGTGAAAGAGGAAGCTTTCTCTTCATTGAGTCCATGCTCAAGACCCCCTATTCTCATGGGGAATGATACTCCAGTAGTAGTAGCAGGAGAAGGGAGAGTGGAACTCCACAATGGCAGCTTTGAGAATGTTTTACATGTTCCAAATCTTTCTATGCATCTGCTTTTAGTTTATTAGATCGCTCAAAAAGGTAAAAAGGTCGAATTTACATCAGATTTAGTTTCAGTAATTGACATACATGACAATTACATCATTGCAACTGGTGAGGTGGATCACAAGTCAAGGTTGTATAAATTCACTAATTTTTCGGATGATGACTCCTCTATTCTACTTACACATAAGGAGAGTACTTTGCATGCACCTCCAGTGCAACATGCATATACTCTTGTTCTTCCATCAGTTTCATACATCAGAGATGATTCCATACACTTAGATTATGTACATGGAAATAGGCAGGTAGTATATCCAGATAAGAATCCAATGCCGAAGCTTCAACAGATGCCTAAGAAGGCACATACCACACTTCAGGCAATAGTCAACCTTGTAGGGAATCCATTGGATTCGAGGAGGACTCGATCTCAGCATGAGGAGCCTTCTCATGTAATTTCAACTTCAGAACTAGCGATGCCCATGCATTGCTATATGGTTCAATCTAATGATCCACAAAACTACAATAGGGTTGTGAGAAATCCATTATGGCAAGAAGCCATGTAGAAGAAGTATGATTCACTCCTACAAAACCAGACTTGGAATCTCGTTCCACTTCCACCAGAAAGGAATATTTTTAGGTGCAGATGGGTCCACAAGATCAAGAGGTACAAGGCTAGACAAGTTACCAAAGGACTTCATCATATCCATAAATATTTCTACATCTTCACGAAGACTTTTAGTGAGCAGAAGTTTCAGACTTTGCAGGATCGTCTTGCAGTTAAGAACACAACTACCTAGCAGTTGTCATTTTCTTCTCTTAATACATTATCTTTTGAGGGTTTTTTTTTCCCACGTGGTTTTCCCTCTTTCCTCACTTTTATTCAGTGTTCATTATTTGCATTGTACATGAGTACCTAAAATGGCCTAGTAGCCGAGAGTCATTTTTTACTCCATAGTGATGTTCAGGGGGGGTGTTGGAGAAATTTCTATTTTCAACACACTAGTTCAGTGGGATTTAACTGACTAGTTCTATTTTAGACTTTCTATTTTTACCATCACTATTATGCATGCATGCATTCCTAAGGAAAGATAACTACTTGATTGCTTTTCTTAATTATGGAATTTTTTTTCCTATATATGAGTGTATTCCACTCACTCATTGTATCATATTGATCATGATCTATGTATCAATCATCAACTCATTGGAGTAGTGTGAATAAATTTTCTCATTCTTCCATATTGAATCTCTCTTCCTTTCTTGATAATCTTTGTTTGTACTTGCTTTAGCTAGATCTCATGTTCAGGTTTCCATGAAACACTAACAACACATGGTTCTGTATCTCTTCCATTGATATTCAATCTACATAACGTCACCTTACATTATAAACCCATCGAAATCATTTTTCCTTGTGCATGTGAGATATTGTATTTTTTCTATTTCTTTGATCAGGTCATCAGGCCATAGGCTTCTCCCTTACCACGTCCATGGTTTTGTTGCACCTCCAACTCACTCAATGTGTCTCCTCGATCTCATCTCTATATTATTCTTCAATGAGATTGTCTCATCTATATTCCATTCACCATTTCTCTTGAAACTTGTATATCCCAAACTCATTTCACACACATTCATCTCATTGTTATGGTGATGTCTTTCTTGATTTAGGGTAAATACATTGATCCCTCACAGAAATTCATCATCGCATAGAGATATTCACAATCATCCTACCTTCACACAGAACCTCATCAACACACATGCTTAGCCTTCATGAAACCTCATCAATGCACAAAGATGTTTATGATCTCCCCTTCTCTTGGACATCAATGACAACAATTTTCAACACTTCTTGTTGTTAGTCTGATCGTACCAATTTGTTTGCATCAACGACATATCTCCCAATCTCTCAATAATAAATTTGGACATTCATTAAAAAATATTTCAAATATATATTATTTAAAACCTTTCAAGACGTGTTTCTATTTATACATGATATGTGATTTGTAAACTATCGTGGATATTCCACTAAATAGTTCATAAAAATATATCTAACAAAATACTGAAATCTTTACTATGAAGGTTAATTTCCTTTAGATATGAAACTCTTTGATAGCTAGTTTTCTTCTTAAAATGTGAAAAGTAGAGAATAGAAATAAATACATACACACCATCCAAAAATAAACACAAGATATAATCTGGGAAACCCAATATGAGAGAAAACCCAACTAGAAGGTGAGGTCACTTTGCTCCTTTTTCTTCAAATGAAAGTACATAGAAAGAGTCACTCTTTGGAGTTACCTTTGACATTGTTGCTTGTATGGATGATACAAAATATATCCTCCTCTATGTTATAGGTGAATCCTCTTGCGGACAAGTGGATTCCCTCTTGGTATATAGACCTCTAAAACTAAGACAGAAAGGGTGCTATCATTGGTCACTGACATCCTTTTACATCTAATTAAGCTAATGGATGAAGAGGAAGAAGAAAAGTGTACCTTTTTAAATGGCGTTTGTCATCGCAAAGTCCAAGTTGAGCTTTGATCCTAAGCTCCTCGATAGGTCCTATAGAACAAACAAGGCTACAACAAGATTCCTATTCTACTGAGATTAGCCCAAATACAGATCTATCTACTAAAGACAAGTTCATGTGTAACAAACATAAACTTGAAAGAAAAAGGCCAAGCATGAATTTATATTAATGAGAACAAAGTGTTGCTTACAGCCATGGATGTGGTGCAACAACTTCACCAAGCTCCCTTTGCCCAGACCCTTGCTCAAATAATCCACACACAGAATGATGATGCTTTATTATTCATCTCCCTTACGAGATCATAAGTTTGATGCCTCTAAACTACCTCCTTTTCACCATGAAGAGGCCTCCTTATATAACCTTGGAGATGCCCAAACACTTGAGAGATCTTTGGGATAAGTTAAGGATTCTTCTCCTTCAGTTGAGGATCTTCCCTAAGATCATGCCTTGACCTTCTATTCAAATCCAACCACCTTCAAAAATTGAGGGGATTCTTCCTTGGTTTGTCTCAACAAACCAAAATTCGCTCAGAAAAGGTAGCGCTCCCCCAAAATGGGGCACAGAGTGTTGTAGCACTCCCTCAAAGAAGCCCAGGGAGCGTTAGCACTCCCTGACAATGCATAGGGGAGCGTTGCCTTCCAAATTTGATATTTGAGTGGTTTTTTAAGTGGAAAAAGGTTTGTACTCCTTGTCAACTGATTTCTCCTCTTCAAAACCAGTCTTTGAGGTGTATTAAGTGTCCTTATGATGTCGTTAGCGACACAACATAGAAAATATGGTAGTATGATGTTTGCAACACCTGCGACACTTGTGGTCAAGATGCGACACTCACAAAATACCACTCTAAATTGTTATTCTCACCTATGGAACAAGATACAATGCAAAAGAATGGAACCTTGTCTCCTCCTAGTGGCCTAGTATTTAACATGGGCCGATAGACAACTAGGGGTAGGATTTTTACTTCCTCAACCCTCAATTGTGATAAGTTTTGGACCTTATAGAATATTCTTTAAATTCCATATATGGCTATCCCCATATGTGTGAGTAATGGGGGATGACATGGAATCCTCTCATACCATGGTGGTCAATATGGTAGGTGAACTTGTGATAGGCATACAGTTTTCATATGAGCTCCAATTGACATAATTTTTATACCATTGTAAAGGTATCAATTTGTATAAAAGTGTCACGAAGTCCAATATATCTCTAGGAACGTTTTGACCCAAAAACACTTTTTTCGATGTCTCAAAATGGATCTAGAAGGTTTAAAGCCCTAATTTTCCAAGTGAAACATACCACTAAAATGATCTGACAAGATGATTCCCCCAATTGTTTCCACTCTGAAAGTATCGACATAGATGACAAATAATCCAATGACCCAATCTAAATCACACCTCTCGAGTTAGGGAGGCTTTTTACCCCCAAAATATTTACTAAATGAGGTGAGGAAATGTTGACTCTACCTTCTTATTAGAGTACCACTTTGCTTTTCTTGGAAGTTGTCCTTTCAACCCAATATGCCAAAGGTCATGCTTCCCATGTCTTGAAATTCTATACCTCTTCTAAAAAATGGTGTCCTATGGAAACCCTACCTAAGAATTTGGTGTTAAGTCATCTATGGAAGGTAGGACCTACTCCTAATTCAACATGGAAGGCTCACAGGGTTTGAGATTCTAAACATTCACTACTAAGTAAATGTGCATGTATGGGGGTAGAATTAGTCTATAGGAATTATCTCCCACCTTCTCTAATAACTTGAAAGGTCCATATCGCAGTGCCTTGATCTTCTTACCAGGACACTATAGTCTTTCCTTGTTCAATTGTAACTAGAATATGTCTCCCACTTTGAATGACTTCTTCTATTTATGTTTATCATGTCTATTTTTCCTGTGACTTCTTCAACATCTCCTATACTTGCAAATATATTTGTCTAATCTTCTCAAAAAACATTTTTTCTTGCAATGCATCTATTGTGAGGTCTTCCCTCAATCCTCCTTGCTTTCCATATACAAAATACAAGGGTGAAGGTGCAGAATAATGAAAAAACGTTTCAAAATGTGACTTACTAGTATAAGTGTGGACTACTCTATTATAAGAGTGTTATATGTAGATCATATTTTCATACCAAATGTTTGGATGCTTCTAATTGTGATCCATCAATATCTACACCAAAGTGTCATTGACGACTTCTATTTTCCTATCTATACGTGGATGGAAAGTTGTATACCTCTTCAACTTAGTGTCCATATTCTCCCACAATGTAGTCCAAAATGTACTGAGAAATATGGTATCCCCTTCTAGGATGATGCTCCTTAGTATCCCAAAGTGCACCTAGACCTGTTCAAAGAACATTTTTTCTTATTCTTGTCCTTTGATGGTATTTTTACAAGGAATGATAATGTAGATCTTATTGAACCTGCCAACTAATACAAATAGGCAGTCATGTCCCTTTCTGGTTGTTGGTAAACCTCCCACAAAATCCATGGAAATTCTTTCCCAAGGTCGAGTGGGTACAAGTAAGGGATTTTATAGACCTTGCATCCTATTAATGGGCTTGCTAGTACAACAAAGTATACATCCTATAATATACAATGCTACATATTCTTTCATTTTGGGCCAATACACATAACTTTGTAAGTTAAAAAATTATTCCCAACACCAAATGTCTTGCAACCTTATAGGTGTGATCCTCTCTGATAAGTTGTATTCATTCACCTTTAGGGACATAGACCTTGTCGATCTAGTAGAGTATACCATTTTGGAAATGATATTCATCCTTTTTGTCACCTTCTTCTATATGAATTTGGCCTTATAGTTGTTAAAATACCTCCTTGAAGTCCTCATATTTTGTGTACGTCTCTTTGTATGCATCATGTGTAAAAGGCTCCATGTGCATCAGAGTTCCCAAAGATATAATAATGGATGTGGGTGGAATTGAAAGCATCTTCCAACCTATTTGTGCTTCCCTTTTTATACTTGATTACTAGATGAACTTGTAAAAAAAACATCCATTTGTAATGTCTGGTTTGATGTAGCTTACTCTAGGCCTAGAAATACTATCACAGCTAGTCATCTATGTGGATGATGGTCTCCTTTCCTAATAGAAAGTGGTTCCACTTCTTGATATCTTGAACTAGGGAATATCGTTCCTTATCATAGGTAGGGTAGTTTAGAACTTCCCCATGAAATATTTCAGAATTATAGCATACATGCCTTCCTCCTTGCATTAAAATTACTCCCATGGCATACCCACTTGCATTTTTCTCCACTTCAAAAGGATTTTGCAAGTTTGGTAATGTGATAAATAGTCCTTGAATTATATTTATTTTTATCTCATCAAAATCCTTCTGATGATCCTTCCCTCATTGGAAACTCTTACCACTTATTGTTATGGCATGGAGTGGTGCAACTACTGCAAAAAATGAAGCTGCGAACTTCCAAAAGTATTGCGATGCCCCAAAAAACTCCTGACTTTAGTGACATTTGTAGGAACTATCCTTTTCACGATGGCCTCCATATTTTTCGGGTCTACCTTGATCTCCCCTCCATTTATCACAAACCCAAAATAGACTAAATATTGCTCAGAAAAATAACATTTCTTGAGGTTAGCCACCAGTTGGTGCTTCTTCAGAGCCTCTAACATTTGCATGAGAAGTGAGATGTGCTCCTCCTAGGTAGCACAATAAACTAATATACTATCCAAATAGAATATAACACATGAATCCAGATATGGGATAAGTACATCATTCATTAGTCTCATTAATGTAGTTGGTGTGTTAGATAAACCAAATGGCATGACCAACCATTCACACAAATATTGCTTTTTCTTGAAGGAATTATTATAAGTGGCTTATTCCTTGATGCATACCTGGTGGTATCCCTATTTGAGATATAACTCGGTGAAATTTTTTCATGATGCAACTTATCTAACAAGTCATCCATCCTAGGCTGAGGGTACCAATATTTTTGTTCAATTTTGTTCAATTCTTTGTAGTCAATACACATTCATCAAGTCCCATACCTCTTTGTCACAATTATGATAGGTAAACTACAAGGTGAGGTGCTTGGTCGAATCACACCCTACTCCAACATCTATTGCAAATTCTTCTTCACATCATTTGCTTCCAGAAAAAACTATCTATATAACCCAATATTCGACAATGGGGAGTATGTAAATAACTGTATTTTTTTCTCCACTTCCCTCTTTAGTGGTATCTCTTTAGGATCCTAGAACACTCCTCTGTATGCCTGTAGAAAATCTGCCAGCTAAATTTTCTTCTCTTTAGTACATACGTCCAGGGATTCCTTTACTCTTATTGACTCATCCTCAATATAATTTTCTCTTAAGAAAAGTAAAACATATTTCTTATCAGAACTAATCTTTCTTGGATTAGTTGGCACTTATCAATGAAATATTTGACTTAACTTTATTCACATTGATGATGTAGGACTTCTCATCCTCGATTAGTCAATACTAGTTGGCACTTAGCATGAATATTGCATCTCTCATATACATGTAGGGGATTTGGTTGGCTCTTAGCATGAATATTGCATCCCTCATATACATGTAGGTGCTTCCAAATAGTACTTCACATACATCAACGATTACTACATCCAATTCTAATTCATCAATAAAATAAACACTTACAACAAATTTCATCTTGCACTATTTTGTTTTACATTGATATATGCATCCTTTTTTACCCAACCCAATGGATAGGGGCTAGGATAATCGTGAACCTCCAATCCAATCTTGTTGACCAGATCCACTACTATGATATTAGCATGTCAACTAGAGTCGAACATAGCATCTATCTTGGTCTTCTTGATCTGAATCTTAATGTGTAAGATATTTGTCATCTCTTTCTCTTCCTAGTGATGAAGGAAACTCATATTCACCTCCTTCTACACTGATGTGCATAAAATATTCTCATTTACATCGGAGATTCTTTCAACTTGATTTCTTGAATCTATGGCTAGAATATATTTTTTCTTTACTTCCTTCCTGCAATTTTTTGGGTTCAATTCTAGATGTAGTTTCCAACACTTTTGCATAGTGTGACCATAAATATTGCAAATTTTGTTGGGATCCTTGCACTGATGTGCAGTGGATTTCATATTCTTATCCTTTCCCCCTTTTCACTTCTTCTTCCCCACCTTAGAATCTTCATGGTGCTCTTTGTTCATGGAACCACTTGGTTTCCCTTACTTGTGACCTATGTTTTCCAGATACTATGCCTATACACATGCCTTATCCATTTTCCTTGTATTTAAAAGAATAAATTTCTTTTGTAGATGGTTATGCAGATACCTAGATACTTGAGGAGTGAATTTGGGTTCTAGGGAGATATACCCAACACGATGGCCATATTTCTGAACTCGATGGTGTACTCTTATACACTATACCCTTTCTTATACATGAAGTAGTGCCACAAGATCCATTGGTCCTCTACATACCCAATATGATAGAATTAGAACTTGATAAGGGTTTTTAAGTCCTCCCACATACTAGTGGATCACCCTCTATCTTATGTGTTTCCATATGTATTTCCCACCAGGTTAGAGCATGGCCTTGTAAATTCAGTCTAGCAAATGATATATCTTGTCCTTCATCTATATGGTAAATGTTCAAATAAACTTCTGGTTGTTGGAACCAATGATTCAGTTTGAATGCATCAATCTCACCTTGGTATGAATTTATTTCCACTTTAGCGTCCATCTTGAGTAGAGTCTATGAAGGGTTTATGGCATTGCAACTCAACTGCTTCTTCTTGGGATCCTTTTACAACTCCTTTTTAGGGTCTTTGTTATCTCTTGATTTCCCATCTGATTCAATCTCGACATTTGAGCCTCCAACTTCTCCGAACGTTATGAGATTGCTTGCTAGAACTGCCATGAGGAGGGATATATTGCAAGATATTTCAAAAACTTTATCTTTCATTCTTGCAAATCTCTTCTCTACTAGATCTTGAGGGTTGTTATGGATAGACTCATCGAACATGATTAGGATTTTGTGACTTTCTTCTTAAATTGATTCTTAGATCCTTCCAACTTTCCATAAATTCCCCAAGAAAACCTTCTCTCACACCAATATGAGATGTAAGCTCTAGTGGATATTCCATTGGATAGTTCATCACAATAGATCTAATAAAATACTGAAATATTTACTATGAAGGTTAATTTCATTCAGATCTTAGACTCTTTGATTACTCGCTTTCTGCTTAAAATGTATGAAATGGTTAAAATGTGAAAAATAGAGAAACAAGATAAATACACACATTCCATCCATGAATAAACACAAGATATAACTTGGGAAACCCAATATGGGAGAAAACCCAACAAGAAGGTTAGGCCACTTTGCTCTCTTTTCTTCAAAATAAAGTACAAAAAAAGAGGCACTCTTTGTGGAGTTTCCTTTGATACCATGTCCTATATGGATGCTACAAAATCTCTCCTCCTCTTTTCTTCTCACAAAAAACCACTCTCAACTATTACGCTCATCTATGGAATAAGATACAATGCAAAAGAAAAAAAAATCCCTCTCCTCCTAGTGGCCCAATATTTAACATGAACCGACAAACATCTAGGAGTAGGGTTTTCACTTCCTCAACCATGAATTTTGATAAGGTTTTAGAACTTATATAATATTCTTGAAATTCAATGTGTCTAGCCCCATATGCATGAGTAATGGGAGCCGATGTGGCATCCTCTCATACCATGGTGGACAACATAGTACATCAAATTGTAGGAGGAATAACGTTTTCATACAAGATCTGATTGATGCAATTTTTGCACCGTTGGAAAGCTCTCGATGAGTAGAACAACCTCATAGGGTCTAGCTATTGCTAAGAAAGATTTTACCCTCAAAATGTAATTTGATTCCTCAAAATGGTTCTAGAAGGTTTCAAACCCTAATTTTCTGAACTAGGACTTGCCTTTAAAATGACCTTGCAAGTTGATTCCCAAAATTTTTTCGACTCTAAAAACATTGAGATCGATGAAAAATAATATAATGATCCAATCTAGATCTGTTTGTGAGATTTCATTCCCAAGAAAGGCAAAAGAATAAAGTAGGGAATATTTTGAGGGATTTGAGCCTCGTGTTGGCAAAAGATTGAGACTAAGGTTCTCAAAGGTTGCCAACAAATAAACCTCTATAGTCTAGCAACACTGGCATATTCAACCTTCCACAAGGGAAGGAGGTCTCACCCGAAGAGACTTAAGTGGTGAAGGGAATCAAAGAGGATGCACCATCATGTTCAACATTATCATCTATAGTTCAATTCCTAAATACAAAATAAATACATAAACAACGATTAATTGCTAAGTCAACTTAATAGAAACAATCACACAATGGAGAAACTATGGATTCATGCAAATTATAACAAAATTTTAGAGCGCACATAAATTTATTCTATATTATCATCACCTCATCATGGTTTTACAACAAATGTAACTCTCATATAACAACTTACACGACAAAGTCTCTCCCCATATACCTATTACAAACTCTTAACCTTTTGCACAAGCATAGTTCCATTCAAAACCCTTTTACAATATCTATTACAACATGGAATCAAGAGTAACCATCATACTATTAAAAATGGTAAGTAAATCATAAGAGCGTAACAAAAAAAATAACAACAACAACAGTAGCGGTCCTTTCCCATTACATAACTCCATATTTATATTGTTCACTTGGTTGTTTCTTGGCTTCTTGATTCCATTGTCTTTCTGACATAGGTTCTTGATTCTGCTGTATTTTTCATCTTCTTCCATTCATGAACTTGATATATTTATCTTTTCCACTACTCGTCCAACTGGCGCATGATGATTTTTCAGTATTGTTTGGATTTTTTCTCATTTTACTATTTTCTTTCGCTTCTGATCTTTCACTGCCATACTCTAATTTCCTGCAAAACTCGAGTATTTCCACAAAAATGATGATCCCTAAAAAATATAGGGCCCAACAAGCCTTGAACATAATATTTGACTCATCCCAAGTCAGCCTTCCACTTCTCTACTTTGGTCTCCCTCAAACAAAGGGCTCAACTCACGTACAATGGCTAGGGCCTGTTGGTATAAATTGTCATAGTGTTTCCTGCAACAAACTCCTAAGAACCTATCATATCAAGCTCATTTGGCCTAGTATCCAATAAAGTAGTCCATTCTATGTAGGTAATGGAATCGACTATTGCATATCAACCTATTCGGCTTGTATGGTAGGATGGAAGTTTCAAATCTCTTTCTTAGTATCCCTTGCAGACTCATCCATCACATCCAATTTTTCATCTTCAACTTGGATATTTGTGAACTTGGATACATGCTCAATCAGGTCAGTAAGAGCTCAAGATTTCCCATGCATTCTGTTCATTTGAGTGTGCAATTCTTTGATTGGTTGAATGTGTCATTCTAGTAAGAGGACTCATTCATAAACCATGTGAATGAGCTGATGACATTCATCATCATGGTCATGAAGAGAGGACCTAATCCTATTTCCCTCCACAACTACCTATGTAATCTTCTGCATCATCTCTTTGGGATACTCCTTTTCTTTCAACTTGATCACAACCATTGACCCAATTATTGTTGCAGGGTGTCGATCTTTGTTGTCATTTAGGACCATGCGTCAACAATGAGTTCAATTTTGTTAGGGACCTAATCCCTCACATAGGTAGAATAATATATTTCCATGTAATAAAGGTCAATATTAATAAGGCCTAGTAACAAGGAAGAATAAGTCCAATGTAAGAAGGCCTAATAGAATCTTTCACTTCTAGAAGGATATTCCTCTAGATGGTTCTTTTGATAGACATATTTAGTATAAATAAGAGTAGAGGGTATGAGAACTTTTTTCTTGTATATTATTGTAATAGAGCTCTACTCTGCTAGGGGTTTCCCCCTCGAAGAGGAAAGTGAACATTGTTCTCAGTAATCAAAGTGCTCTTTCTGGTGTTATTCTGGTATCATTTTGGTATTATTGTGGTGTTGCTCTGGTTCTATTGTTGTTCATCTGACATTTTTATCTATTTATTTATGTTCTGCATAATTTTTTATATCTGGAATATTACAAGTGGTATCAGAGCACCTTCCTAGCCAGAAAATTGTGGGTTATTTTTTTTTCACAGTAGAGACGTATTCCGACATCTTTAAGCTATAGAGATCTGTTGTTACACGCATAAAAACATGTTCGGGGATTAATACATGCAGGAAATACAATAGGTACTTAAGTGCACATCTTTTGGCCACCCTTGTAACCCTTGTTGGTACCCCTTCGAGTGGTATCGCATCAAACAACACATGTATACAAATCGACCTAGATCTCCTGAAGCCCTCCATAGATAAATTGATCGGCTGCCTGACTGCTATAGTGCCACCGAGAAAAACACTCGGGAAGATACTCTCTAGTACCTAGGTAGTCTGGTAGTACAACTAAGAGCATGGTGTAGCCTCCTTAGTTGGTTCCCTGAGATATTGGACTGAGTACTACTGTTGGACCCCGCACGTATATTAGAGAGCTATAGCATAGGGAAAACCATTATCTGTAGAACCCTTGAATACCTAACCCTTGGGAAGGAAACATAAACATAATAGACAAGATCTATTGTTGCACAACTGTCTCCTACATTTGAGTTGTGAAATTACTACACATTTCTTCATGTTAAACATTTGGGCATTTCATTACTGCAGTATTCTTCATATCAGAGTATAATTCCGCAGAAGTAAAAAAGAAAATGTTTGGATTGTTGGGCTCTAAAGATGTCCTAAAAAAAACCTCTATGCATCAACCAAAGGTAGGCGCTGGCACAAGTGTTTTACTTGTCGCCTACGTAGGTTCTTACCTTTTGTTTTCAATACCCAGCCTCCAGAGCAACACCTATAAAGGAACAATAATTGTAAAGGGAACGACATTTGTTCTATTCAAAGGAACAACACAATTTGCAAAAGGAACAACAATCGTTACATTGGGCCAAACCAATGTTGAATTAATTGCATTGTAGTATTTACCCAACTATCTAATTTGTCAACCCGGGGGTCGTAAACTGACGAAGCACACACAAAGTATATGCAAGATTGAAGTGAGACTAATCTAATCTAATGTTTAAGATATGACTGAAATAGAATCATTAATCTAACACACGACTGGAATTGAATCATTAATCTAGTTGCGTAAATGAAATTAATCTAAGAATGGGAAATTGCGTAAAGGGAATTAATCTAGAAATGGAGAACTACATGAAGGAAAAGCATATACAACAAGTGAAGAGTTAAATGGCACAACAACACATGAGAGATCTCACCAATGAACCAATCTTACATTCAATAATCAAATCAATCTTCATAAAAGAATAATGAAAGCATGAAAATCAAAACCATGAATCAAAGCTAAGAATCTTTTTCTCTTTCGAATCCTAATGACTACTTTGATTCTAATTACATAATCTAACTCTTATTATACTTGAATAATCTAATTGAATTATCATGAAGAGAGAACACTCTCTTTTATACATGAGAGCCATGAATATAAGATAACCATCTCATTATTACAGATCCACTATTCTCTCAACCTATTTTTCATTATTACAAAACATAATCCCTTTAAATCCTCACACATATCTCTCATATATCTTAGATAAGATATTCCAACCAAATCTCCATGATCTTCTCCTTGGAATGGTCTTGAATTATCTCCTCAAATATTGAAATGGTGGAGGAAGTATTCGATAAGTCCTTTGAATTAATCCTTCACATATTCCTACACATTACAAAGCTCACACATATTTTAGATATATATGAAAACATGTTGATTTTCTAACATTTAATCAAAAATTCCTTTTAAATACTAAAATTAATAAAGTGGAGAACAATAAGGTGAAACCCAAGTATATTTATGGAAATGATATTGTGAAAGGTTAATGGGGCGATGAAATGTGAAGAACGATGAAGGGAAAGGTGGATGAGAATAGGACATTTCTGAGCCCCAACATGGATCCTATTGGAACCATTATTTGATACCTATTCCGTTGGATTTCTCTCTTCGCCCTTATTGTAGTCATACCTATCATTTTTTAGAAAATATTTTTTTTGTGGACCCAACACCCTTATTAGAGATTTACCCCATTGGATTCAACTCGTCGCCTTGGTCGTTGTGATACACTTCACCCATAACACATTTTCTATGTGGTCCCACCCACCCCTTTCCATGTTCCCTCATCACCATGGTGTTAGAATATAGAAGATTGTGCTCATTTTACCATTGACGATACCCTCGTCACCCAACCATAGGTTGAAACCACCCTTTGAGCACCTTAACCTTGACAGAGAAGAGAATCCTGGTAGTAATCCAATAGCCAAGAGAGGCTAATTGATGCAGGAGCATCCCTCACGACAAGCAAAACCAACGTGGAAGCAGAAGACAGCTGGAAGACATCCAGCACAAGTTTTCAGAATTTTTAACTTTCTCTTGAAGTTGACGCGCCAAACTTAAATGAGATCATTTAATGAAAGCACCTGGGTAAAAATGTAATCAGACCTCGAGCCATATGCTCTCGTCTGAGATAGATAGAGGCATTTATAGTAGTAGTTGCAGGTAGATAGAATTGAATTCTTTGATTAGATAGTTCTAGAAGGAAGAGGGAAAACCCGAATATAGACACCCTCATTGTATCATTGTATTATGGAAGAAGGGATCAATTAACAGGTATTGAAGAGAGCACAGGAGAATAACAGGTAGTTGTAGAAGACACCCATGTACAGATCTTGAATTAATAGAGAAGTTGATTCAGATTCATGGTTGTTGTGTTATTCTCTGTGTATGTGTGTTAATTGCTCTGTTTATGAATATTTACTTCCTATTATGCATTGTTATTATGTTGTGCGTATAAATTCATGTGTCGAGATTGAAGTCTGATAGGGAGTGAGGTGAGTTACAATTGTTTCTCTTTTGAGCAAGGATTTCTGCAAGGAGTGCGTTGACAGAAGGCTCAGAGAGTAACTCTTGTTCTCAAAGCACTCAGACGTGCAAGTGGGTTGCTATAGCCGTGCAAGGAGTGCGCAGACTAAGGAGAGTCTCAGTCGTGACACTGAGTGAAGTATTGAAGGACTGCTGCTGCAGGTGTGCGTAGAGTCAAGAGAACTTCAACACTTAGATGTGCTTGAAGATTTTCCGCAAGGAGTGCATGCAGGGGTTCTTTCTAAAGACTGAAGTTGTGGAAGATCTCAGGAGGGATAGACCTCTGAGTCGCTGAAGATTCAGCGTAGACAAGTGTGACTTGAAGTCGGGAAGAGAAGTCGCAGGTTGGCGAAGCGGCGAAGGAATCTTTTGGAGAGATACCCTTTTCATTTCGTGGATTAACCAAGGAAGAACAGACGGTCGAAATCTTCTAAGGAGATTTCGTGAAGTTTCGAGGATCGTCAGATCTTGCAGAGGTGCAAGGAGGTTACAATGAGAAGATTCTGAAGGGTTGGAAGCTCAGGAGAGGCAGAGCCATTGATTCTGATTCATAGGAGCCGTAGGATCTACATGTGGTATCGTGTATCGGGGACTCGAGAGTTTGAAGGGTGAAAGCCCAAGTATTGGGTGTTCAAAGTCGCGAGGCGATGAAGGAGAAAGAAAATGATAACCGTCCATCTGAGGGGACAGGTGGCAGAGATCAGTGATCTCGCAAACTTGGGAGTTCGCAGGGTGAAAGCCCAAGTGTTGGGTGCTCAAAGTCACGAGGACGCGAGGTGCGAGAGAAGGATATCCGTTGGATTCGGAACACAGGAGGACTGGTGGATCTGTGCAAGGGATCATGTCTCGGGGCCTTGCAAGAAAAGGTCCGAGAATTTGGCCACGGGGGTCGCGAGGGTGCGAGATAGCGATATCCCAACAACTGGAGCAGTGTGGGCCATAGCAGAGCGCGAGTGGATTATAGGGGGAACAAAGGGATGTCGAGTTGTGAAGTTCCGAGGAACCGAGACTCGTGTGGACACCAAGTCGCGAAGCGTCGAGAAGAGAGACTCGTATGGACATGTGGCAGAGTAGAAGGTGGGACCGCGCATCTCGGGGACTCGCAAATTTCGAGGTTGAAACTCAACAGTTCTACCGGAGAGGTTGCGAGGTCACGAGGTCATGAGAGGCGCTAACCTTTAATCCTAGCCCATGTTTGCATGTGGAAGGAGCTATACCCATATCGCCAGATCAGGTATCACAAGATTTGAAAGGAAGAGTTAGAGGGGTTAAGTCCCGAACTCGTGAGACAACAGGATTTAAATAATCTCCCGGTGGGAAAGGGGAGACCTTGGAACAGATTTCTGTGGGTACAGATCTCCCAATAGGGAGATAGAAGAACCTTCAAGTTCTTTGGGCTGAAGAGGGGAATAGAATCGATCCTGTGAGCAAGAGGTCAGGTGGAGAGACCCTGCGGGGTGATAGGTTGTACCTCTCTGCGTCAAGTGGTATTAGAGCTTAGAAAATCCTTCTTTGCTTCCATAGCAGAGGAAGGGGAGAATTCACCATGCCGCCAAGGAGAAGAGGCAGACAATCACCCTATTTAGAGGAGGAAAGGGAAATGTCCAGAGACAGAGGTAGGCAAGTACAGAATCCAGATGTGGAAAGAGGAATGCGAAATCTTCGTGCCGGGATGGAGGACATGGAGATAAGACAAAGGTGAAATGCTAATGCAGGAGATATCAGTGAATCCGAGGAGTAAGGTGATGCTGGATGTGAATAAGAAATCCCAGCAGAAGATGCAGCCAATGAGCGTTTGATTAAGGCTATCACTCGGATGAGTTCGAAAACAAATATGGACATACCAACTTACGAAGGGAGTCTGGATGCAGAAGAGCTGCTAGAATGGATTAAAGATCTTGACACTTACTTCGATTATGAAGATATCGAAGATGACAAGAAGGTCAGACATGCTGTCACAAGATTAAAGGGACATGTAGCTTTGTGGTGGGATGAACTGCAAGCTGACACACGTTGCCAAGGCAAGCAGAAGATTAAGAGTTGGGACAGGATGATTGCAAAGATGAAGGCAAAATTCATTCCCAGGGATTATCAAATTTCTCTGTTCAGGAGGATGCAGAACCTGAGACAGAAGCTGATGATAGTGAAAGAGTATACTGAGGAATTTTACAGGTTAAATATCAGGGCAGGTCATCGCGAAAGCAATGATGAAAAGGTGGCCAAGTATATGAATGGCCTGAGGTATGAAATTCAGGATGAACTAAATTTGGTGACCATCCGAACGGTGGAGGATGCTTACCAATTGGCTCTGAAATCTGAGGAGAAGCTGAGCCATAAACAAAATCAAAGGGGCAGAGGCAAGATTCATCCCAAAGGCAAATCGGTTGGCCAAGATAAAACCCAGAAACCTAAAGATGACTGGAAAAAACCTCAGACTCAGTCAGAGAGAGGTGGAAGTTCGCAACGAGGGTGATATGCTGAGCAGAGAGAACAACATACTGAGCAAAGAGGAGGATATACTGATAATAATAGGTTTCCTCGTACCATAGGTAGAGGAAGAGGAAGAGGTGGAGTAATCACATGATTCACATGTGGAAAAGATGGGCACAAGTCATTCGAGTGTCCAGAGAAAAGGAAAGAAACTGGAGAAGCTCACATCACTGAGGCACAAAGGCGATATGCTGAGGTAGAATACACTGAAGGCGGAAGATTGCTGGTGATGCGAAAAGTCCTTTTGATGCTAGAAAAGGAGATGGAGAATCCATCACAGAGAAACAGTCTTTTTAGGACTGCATGTAAGACCAAGGATAGAGTGTGCAAAGTCATCGTGGACAGTGGAAGCACAGATAATCTCGTTTCGACCGAGATGGTAGAAAAGCTGGAGATGGAGACAATTGATCATCCAAGTCCATACAAAGTTTCATGGCTACAGAAGGGACATCAGGTAAATGTCACTAAACAGTGCTTAGTTGACATAAAGATAGGAGGATATAATGATAGGATTTTATGTGATGTTATTCCTATGGATGTCTGTCATTTATTGCTGGGTAGACCATGGCAATATGATAGAAATGTAATTCATGATGGGAGGATGAATACATATACCCTGGAGAGGAATGGGAGAACCCATATGTTTTGTCCAATTGAGGATAAAGAAGTAAAACCGGAAGTAGGCAACAGAGTACTTCTCATGAGTGGGAAGGAACTTCTTACAGAAGTTAAGAAGAAGGAAGATCCACAATTCTTTGTGGTCAGAAAACCGAAAATTGTTCTGACTAGCACAAGAGTGGATGATTTGCCAGAAGAAGTTCAGGAACTACTGGAAGAGTTCGCTGATATTGTAGTGGATGAATTACCTCGTTCGTTGTCACTGATGAGGAGCGTGAGTCACCACATTGACCTCATACCAGGAGCTATTTTGCCAAACAAAGCCGCGTACAGGTTAACGCCGTAGGAGAATGAAGAGGTTAAACGACAGGTCCAGGAGTTGTTGGACAAAGGCTTGGTCAAGGAAAGCTTGAGTCCGTGTGCTGTTCCAAAGATACTCAGTCCGAAGAAAGATGGAGGCTGGAGGATGTGCACTGATTCAAGAGCCATTAATAAGATAACTATCAATTATAGATTCCCATTTCCGAGGATGGATGATCTGATGGATTGCTTAAGTGGAGCAAATTTTTTTTAAAAGATAGATTTGAAGAATGGATATCATCAGATTCATATGAGAGAAGGTGATGAATGGAAAACAACATTCAAGACAAACGAAGGTTTGTACGAATGGCTTGTCATGCCGTTTGGCTTGACGAATGCACCAAGTACCTTTATGAGGTTGATGAATGAAGTCCTGAAGGAGTTCATCAGGAAATTTGTCATCGTCTATCTGGATGACATATTGGTTTTCAGCAAGACAAAGGCTGAACATTTGAAGCATTTGGCCATTTTGATGAAGAAATTATAGTAGGAGAAGTTGTTGCTAAATATGAAGAAGTCCTCATTCATGAAGACAGAGCTCATTTATTTGGGGTTTGTTATTTCAGAAAATGAGTTGAGGATGGATCCAAATAAGGTGGAGGTAATCAAGAATTGGCCATCACCAAGGAACGTATTTGAGGTGAGGAGTTTTCATGGACTGGCTAGTTTCTACCGGAAATTCATTAGAAATTTCAGTGGGATTAGTGCAGCAATGATGGACACAGTCAGGAAAAGACATAAATATTTTCACTGGACTGAAGAAGCAGAGAAAAGTTTCAATTTGTTGAAACGAAAGATTACAGAGCAACCAATTCTGGTGTTGCCAAATTTTCAAAAAACATTTCAGGTGAAATGTGATGCAAGCGGATTTGCAATTGGAGCGGTCTTGAGCCAGGAAGATAGGCCGATTTCATATTTCAGCGAGAAGTTGAATGAAAAAAAAGAAAAGTATTCCACATATGATAAATAATTCTATGCCATCATACAGGCATTGAAGAAATGGAGGCACTATTTGATTCCAAAGGAGTTTGTTTTATATAGTGATAACCATGCATTACAATTTGTGACTCAATAGGAAAAGTTGAATCAGAGGGATGTTAAATGGGTGGAATACATGCAAAATTTCACTTTTGTGATAAAACATATTTCTGGTACTGCTAACAAAGTTGCTGATGCTTTGAGTAGGAGGTGTTTGCTATTGCAGGAATTCAAGGTCAGGACGTTAGGCTTTGATGATCTGAAGGACACGTATGCAGATGATTCAGACTTCAAGGAAGCTTATGAAGCAGCTGAGAATCCAGTTCTCAGAGACAGAAGTCAGTGGATAGAGTACGTGATCCAGGACAGATTGTTGTTCAAAGGCAATCAACTGTGTATTCCAAATTGCTCCATGAGGGAGAACTTGTTGAAGGAGAAGAACAATGGAGGATTGGCTGGACATTTTGGCCATGATAAGACATTTGCAAAGCTAAGAGAGTCATAGTTTTGGCCAAGGATACGGTCAAAAGTCAAGAAATTTGTTGAAAGATGTAGGATTTGCCAGCATTCAAAGGGAAGAAAGCAGAATGCAGGATTTTATCAGCCATTGCCCATACCAGACAGGCCGTGGGATGAAATTAGCATGGATTTTATATTGGGGTTGTAGAGGACATAAAGAAGTGTTGATTCAATATTTGTGGTAGTTGACAGGTTTTCTAAGATGGCACACTTCATTCCATGCCAGAAAACCAGCGATGCAACATACATCACAAACTTGTTTTTCAAAGAGATTGTTTGACTTCATGGATTGCCGAAAAGCATAGTCTCGGACAGGGACACAAAATTCATAGGGCATTTCTGGAGGACATTATGGAAGAATCTAGGAACTAATTTGATGTTTAGTTCTGCTTATCATCCTTAGACGGATGGATAGACAGAAGTGGTCAACAGAAGTCTGGGAGACTTGTTGAGGAGCTTGGTGACAGAGCACCATAGCAGTTGGGATAGCATATTACCGCAAGAAGAATTCACATACAATGATTCAGTGAACAGGAGAACAGGAAAAAGTCCATTTCAGATTGTATATGGGATACAGCCGAGAGGAGTTTCTGAATTGAGGGATTCAGAACAGACTGATACTAGCAGTGCTAGCGTGGGGGAACTCGCTGAAGCGATGAAGGAACTTCACAACCAGGTGAAGGAGAGACTATTGAAGTCAAGTCAAGAGTACAAACGCAGAGCAGATCAACATCGGAGGCAACTTCAGTTTGAAGTTGGTGATCTGGTTATGGCACATTTGAGGAAGGAAAGGTTCGCAAGAGGAACATACAACAAGCTGAAGATGAAGAAAATTGGGCCATGTAAGGTCTTGAAGAAAATGGGACAGAATGCTTATGAGATCGAGTTACCAGAAGGCATTGGAATATCTCCGATATTTAATGTTTTGGATTTATATCCATATAAAGCTGATGAAGCAGGAGAAGAAAGTGATGATCAACCAAAGATCCAGTGGCAGAAGCAAATGCCAGTTGCAGAGAAGCCACAGATGGAGTAGATACTGAATAAAAGAGGGGGTAAGAAAACCAGGAGGAAAGAATATTCTGAATACTTGGTCAAGTGGAAGGGTCATCCAGTTGAAGATGCTAGTTGGGAGACTGAAGTAGAAATTCAAAAGCATGGATATATCGTGCAGGAGCTCATGGACAGGAGCCCATGCAAATTTTCAAGCGAGGGAGTATGATGCAGGAGCATCCCTCACGACAAGCAAAACCAACGTGGAAGCAAAAGACAACTGGAAGACGTCCAGCGCAAGTTTTCAGAATTTTTAACTTTCTCTTGAAGTTGACGTGCCAAACTTAAATGAGATCATTTAATGAAAGTGCCTGGGTAAAAATGTAATCAGAACTCGAGCCATATGCTCTCGTCTGAGATAGACAGAGGCATTTATAGTAGTAGTTGCAGGTAGATAGAATTGAATTCTTAGATTAGATAGTTCTAGAAGGAAGAGGGAAAACCTGAATATAGACACCCTCATTGTATCATTGTATTATGGAAGAAGGGATCAATTAACAGGTATTGAAGAGAGCAGAGGAGAATAGCAGGTAGTTGTAGAAGACACCCATGTACAGATCTTGAATTAATAGAGAAGTTGATTCAGATTCATGGTTGTTGTGTTATTCTCTGTGTATGTGTGTTAATTGCTCTGTTTATGAATATTTACTTCCTATTATGCATTGTTGTTATGCTGTGCATATAACTTCATGTGTCAAGATTGAAGTCTGAGAGGGAGTGAGGTGAGTTACAATTGTTTCTCTTTTGAGCAAGGATTCCTGCAAGGAGTGCGTTGACAGAAGGCTCAAAGAGTAACTCTTGTTCTCAAAGAACTCAGACGTGCAAGTGGGTTGCTATAGCCATGCAAGGAGTGTGAAGGCTAAGGAGAGTCTCAGTCGTGATACTGAGCGAAGTATTAAAGGACTTCTGCTACAGGTGTGCGCAGAGTCAAGAGAACTTCAACACTTAGATGTGCTTGAAGATTTTCCGCAAGGAGTGCGCGCAGGGGTTCTTTCTAAAGACTGAAGTTGTGGAAAAGATCAGGAGGGATAGACCTCTGAGTTGCTGAATATTCAGCGTGGACAAGTGTGACTTGAAGTCAGGAAGAGAAGTCACAGGTTGGCGAAGTGGCGAAGGAATCTCGTGGAGAGATACCCTTTTCATTTCGTGGATTAACCAAGGAAGAACGGACGGTCGAAATCTTCTAAGGAGATTTTGCGAAGTTTCGAGGATCCTCAGATCTTGCAGAGGTGCAAGGGGGTTACACCGAGAAGATTCTGAAGGGTTGGAAGCTCAGAAGAGGCAGAGCCATTGATTTTGAGTCATAGGATCCGTAGGATCTACACGTGGTATCGTGTATCGGGGACTCAGGATTTCGCAGGGTGAAAGCCCAAGTATTGGGTGTTCAAAGTCGCGAGGCACGAGGACGCGAGGCAAAAAAGGAGCAAGAAAATCGTAGCCATCCATCTGAGGGGACAAGTGGCAGAGATCGGTGATCTCGTGAACTTGGGAGTTCGCAGGGTGAAATCCCAAGTGTTGGGTGCTCAAGTCACGAGGACGCGAGGCGCGAGAGAAGGACAACCATTGGATCTGGAACACAGGAGGATTGGTGGATCTGCGCAAGGGATCGTGTCTCGGGACCTCGCAAGAAAAGGTCCGAGAATTTGGCCACGGGGGTCGCGAGGGTTAGAGATAGCGATATCCCGACAGCTGGAGCAGTGTGGGCCATAGCGGAGCACGAGTGGAGTATAGGGGGTACAAAGGGATGCCAAGTCACGAAGTACCGAGGAGTTGAGACTCGTGTGGACATCAAGTCACAAAGTGTCGAGGAGCGAGACTCGTATGGACATGTGGCAGAGTAGAAGTTGGGACCGCGCATCTCGGGGACTCGCAAATTTGGAGGTTGAAACTCAACGGTTCTACCGGCGAGGTTGCGAGGTCGCGAGGTCATGAGAGGTGCTAACCTTTAAGCCTAGCCCACGGTTGCATGTGGAAGGATCTATACCCATATCTCCAGATCAGGTATCGAAAGATTTGAAAGGAAGAGTTAGAGGCGTTAAGTCCCGAAATCACGAGACAGCGGGATTTAACTAATCTCCCGGTGGGAAAGGGGAGACCTCGGAAAAGATTTTTGTGGGTGCAGATCTCCCAATAGGGAGATAGAAGAACCTTCGAGTTCTTTGGGCTGAAGATGGGATTAGAATCGGTCTTGTGAGCAAGAGGTCAGGTGGAGAGACCCTACGGGGTGATAGGTTGGACCTCTCTGTGTCATTAATGCACCAAGCAAGAATAGAAACCAAGTTGATCAGATAATCCCACCCAGAGGCTAGCGCACACCTTCCCAGAAACTTGCGCACAAGTTGCAACTGTGCCTATAAAAATCTAGTGCACTCTGCAACTGATGAGATGAGAATAATGAGAACTGGTGCCCTATATTTATAGTAGTCTGGGTAGTTTAACTGGGGTCGATTTCTCCTTCTGGGTATTAATAAATTCATATTAAATATATTTCTGCAGTCGACAACCTGTCTAGGGATTTTTTCATTTCTTTGCTTCCTTCTGGAGTATTCTAATCTCGTCATAGGTCACAATATAGGTTCATACCTCCCGAAGCTACCATAATATTAACACTCCCTCCTAGCTAGGGATGTATGGTCTTGAGCACAACAGACCATTCAACTGGTAGCAACATGAGCACCATCATTATTATCCAACTGGATAATCTCCTATGACAACTGGTACAATATTAATTGATAGAAAACACCTGTGTCTATTCAGGTAGTATGCAACTACTCAAACCAT
The DNA here is from genome assembly GCA_032191745.1 of Picea mariana. NCBI lineage: Eukaryota > Viridiplantae > Streptophyta > Pinopsida > Pinales > Pinaceae > Picea > Picea mariana. Next base: position 129,796 of record JASDQU010101923.1, read on the forward strand.
GACACATAGTCACAAACAGTGGAACAAATCCACCACAGTAGTATATCTCTACTATCTGGAGACAAGCAGTCTCCGAGCCAACCTTTCACTCACATCTGTGAGTTCTGAAAGAATATCTGCCTCACAAACAGTGGAACATATCCACCATAGTAGTTTACATCTACTGTCATATATTCTTCATAACAAACATCTGATAGCAACCTTCATAGAAACAATGTTATGATAAAAACTAAATCATCTGGGCTAATCTTTCACTCACGTCTATGAGATATGAAAGAATATATACCCTCAGTATAGAACATCAACAATGGGCTTTCTGCCCCATTCTTCTCAAACAAGGAAGAAGGATTATTTCTAATTTCTGAGCCTGGACCATTCCTCACTCTAGGCCATTCTTTCTACACTAGTCAAAGTGCACCCTGGACAGAATGTATAAACCCTAAGGAATGTTTGGACCATTCCCCACCCTGGGCCATTCCTCCTACACTGATCAAAGTGCACCTTGGAGAGAATGTATAAACCCTAAGGAATGACTGTCCTTGACCATTCCCCACCCTGGGCCATTCCTCCTACACTAATCAAAGTGTGCCCTGGAGAGAATTTACAAACCTAAGGAATGTTTGTCCCTAATTGCTGAGCCTGGACCATTCCCCACCCTGGGCCATTCCTCCTACACTAATCAAAGTGCGCCCTGGAGAGAATGTATAACCCTAAGGAATGACTGTCTGGACCATTTCCTCCATTAACCATAAGAGGAAAAGACTGTCCTGCATCAACCTCCAAAACAAACCATTCCTCATGTTAACCACAATGAGAAATCATTGTCCGGTGAGGCGGGCCAATCTTCTTGAGTAACCCTCAAGAAGAGAGACTTCCCTAGACCAATCCCCATGTTAACCACAATGGGAAGTCACTGTCTATGATACATCAACAATCAGACTACCTCCCATGTTAACCACAATGGGAAGTCACTGTCTGTAAGAAATCTCAATCCACTTTCCGAACAAGAAAGAATCTGTCCAATCTGGACTATTTTTCAATTACAAAGATAGATAGTATTTTCAGTGCTCCCTCCTAACTGGAGAGTTATTTAAATAAAAAAAATAAAATGTTTTTCAAGAATATTTTTCCGTACCTTCTCCTAGCTTGGAGAATCTTCCCTTTCAACTAAGGGAGTTATTTCCACGATCCCCATATTCTCTCGGAAATATGCAAACTTGATTCTGGATAGAGGTTTTGTCAGGATGTCTGTTGTCTGCTCATCAGTGGGGATATACTCGAGCTTTACCTCTCCTTCCTGGACTTTATCTCGAATAAAGTAGTATTTGATCTCAATGTGCTTCAACCTTTCATGAAACACTGGATGTTCTGATAATTTTATACAACTCTGATTATCACAATATATTATGGTCTATTCTGGAGTTTGATCAAATAAATCGTAGATTAAATTCCTTAGCCATACTACTTCTGTTCATGCTTCACAAGCTGCCATATACTCTTCTTCTACTGTATTGAGTGCAACAAACTTCTATTTCCTGCTGCCCTAAGATATCATAGTGGAGCCCAACCTGAAACACATACCTGAAGTACTCTTTCTGTCTTATGCACTTCCTGCCCAATCAGAGTCTATGAATCCATGAAGTTGGATATCACTGGATGTGATATATCTCAAGCCATAGTTTATTGTCCCACAAATATATCTTAGGACATGCTTTGCAGCTATCCAATGCTCTTGTCTAGGTTCCACCTGGAACTAACTTAATGTATTTACAGTAAAGCAAATATCTGGTCGAGTATTTACCAAATACATCAATGATCCAATTAGTTGTCGATATAGATATGGATCTACTGGATCGGAATCTAGGACTTTCACTTTTCTTATATCCGCATTCATAGGAATGTCCATGGACTTACAGTCCATCATTTCAAACTTCTGAAGGATCTTTATTGCATACTTTCCTTGTCCAAGGAATACTTAACCATGCTTCTGACATACTTCTAGTCCCAAGTAATAATGCATGAGACCTAGATCTTTCATATCAAATTTAGAGGCTAATTCCTTCTTGCACTGGATAATTAGAGATTCTTCACCTGTTATGAATAGATCATCAACATATAATAGTAGAATCACAGGTGCGTTATCCACGACTTTGTAATAAAGGTTTGGATCTGCATGACTCTTGAAGAAACCAAGTCTTGTTAGATAGTTGTCCATTCTGGCGTACCAAGCCCTTGGAGCATGCTTGAGTCCATATAGAGCTTTCTTCAATCTGCAAATGTGAGTGTCTCTGGAATGTACCTCAAATCCTTGAGGTTGTTCAATATACACTTCTTCTTCAATAGCTCCATTGAGGAAGGTTGTCTTTACATCCATCTGGTGTAGATTCCATCTCATGGAAGCGACAAGAGATATGATAGCTTTGATGGAGGTGTACCTTGCCACCGGAGCAAAGGATTCATCGTAATCTTCTCCCTACTTCCGGGAAAACCCTCTGGCCACAAATCTTGCCTTATATTTATCCACGCTTCCATTTGCTGCATGTTTGATCTTGTATACCCATTTTGAGGTTACCACTGATTTTTCTTTAGGTCTGGGTACAATTTCCCATACTTCATTTTTCATAATGGATTGATGCTCTTCCGCCATAGCTTCTTTCCATTGTCCCTTTTGGACTGTTTCTTCAAATGTAGTAGGTTCTTCATCTATAAGTTTCGTCATGTATGTTGCATAAGTTGAGAATCTTTTCAGTCTTTTACTCTTTATGGATGTTCCTTATGGAACCTTGATTCTTTCTGTGTCTTGTAATGTAGCTTCAAGCCAAGTTGGTCGCTTCTTGGCTTTTGGTATGATATCTAAACCAATGTTCTCACCTGGTTCCATAGGATAATCAGGTTGATCCTTTTCATTATTTTCGTTTTCTGTGTTTTCTTCATTTGGTTCTTCAAGTTCCTCTTCTTCTATAATTTCTTCGATGAATTTCTTGAATGCCATATTTTCATTGAATGTTATGTCTCATCTAACTTCTATCTTGTGTTGTTCTGGAATATATATTATATAGGCTTTGGATGAATCACTATAGCCCACAAATATCCCCTTCTTCCCTGAGGGTTCTAGTTTATTCCTTTTATCTTTGGGAATATGAGAGTAAACTGGACATCCAAATATTCTTAGATTTTCTATGTTAGGTTTCTTACTTGAGAATGCTTCTTCTGGTGTCATGTCCTTCAATATGCGATGAGGGCTTCTATTCTGTACATATATTTCCGTCATTGTTGCTTCTCCCCATAGAAACATGGATAGACCTTGATCGTTCAATAAGGATTTTACCATTTCTTCGATAGGTCAGTTCTTTCTTTATGCTACACTGTTTTGTTGAGGATTATGAGGAACAATCAGATCCCTCCTAATCCCTTCCAATTTGCAGAATGCAACAAACTCCTTCTAGGTGTATTCTCCTCCATTATCTGTTCTTAATTTCTTGATATTCTTGCTCTTAAGGTTTTCTATTTCTGCCTTGAATTCTTGGAACTTGCTGAATAATTCATCTTTTGATTTCAGTAGGTACAACCACATCTTTCTTGAATATTCATCTATGAATATTACGTAGTAGAGAGATCCTCCTATAGATCTGACTGGCATTGGACTGCAAACATCTGAGTGTATTAGATCTAGGATTTCCTTGGATCTGTTGTTGCTTCTTGGGAATGGTTTCCTGATATTCTTCCCAAGGGAACATCCTTTGCAAATTGATGTAGGAGCATCTCTCCATGCGAGTCAACCAGCCATCTAGCCACGTCAGTGCATGCATTCAAGGATGAAGAGAGGTGCAACCCTCGTTTTCAAATTTGAATGTAATTAGTGTTGTAGGTTGTTGAGCCATGGAGCCATGCATTTGTGCAGGCATTAGAGTAGGTAGGCCTTTAATGTTTGTAAGGCTGAGATCTAGATTTAGATGGTGGACTAGACAACCCATTCAATGTAATTGAATAGGGTAGGTAGATTGGAGGGAAGAGATTGAAGAGCCCCCTCGTGTAAAAGATCAATTTCAATCTCATTTTAGAGAGGGAGAGAGTTGGTAAGAGTGAGAGTCTATGAGTAGAGAGCAGAAGAGAAGGAGTTGAGACCTTGTTACAGGCCGTGCTCAGGAACACCATTGTAAACAGGCATTTTCCATTTTAATACAAACAACATTTTTTCCTGCACACTTCTGTGTTAAATGAATTTCTGTGAGTGTTCGTTATGTGCTGTGAATGTATGTTGTGTTTATGCATTTGTAGGAGTTGTTTTGGCTTCAAGCTTGAGAGGTATTTGAGGCTTCACACCGGGAGGGTGTGACATAACACTGCGGGTTTTGATAGCTATGCACAGAGGGTGCATTTCTGAACTCTACGGAGTCAGACATAGGCGTGCCAGGTGGGCACATAAGTTGAAATCAACAACTCGGAAGAAAGACCTGTGAGGTTGTTGAATACCTCAAGAGGCAAGGATGTGGAGAAGAACATATTTTCAAACATAAAATCTCTTTGAGTTCTATGAAGCTCTGCCAAGTGGGCAATGAGCACATGCATAGTGATGCATTGAGAAGAACTCTACTATGAGTTTAGACAGGAGAACCAGAATCACTGAGGATTCTAAGAGCTCTGCCAGGAGGGCATTGAGCAGGTACAAAGGGTGCACATAAGAGGATAGAATTGTTGGACATTCTATAAGAAGATACTCTGCCAGGTGGGCATTGAGTAGGTGTGCATATAGGCACAGGAGAAAAGAACTCTTTGAGTTCTGAATTTGAAGAAGAGTCCAAGGAAAGATACCTTCATAGGGTTGTTGAACACCCTGAAAGACTCAGCAAGAGGTTGCTTGAGAAAAGGAGTGCCAGGAGGGCATCATATTTCTCCATCTACAAGAGAAGGAAGAAGAGTAAAATCCCTTAGGGGTCTGAGTAATTGAGAAGCTCAGGAGGAATTGTACTTTGTGTGCAGGGACTTTGTAGAGACGCAGGAGTCAAAATTGTCCAAGGATTCGGGTGTGAAGCTTAGGAGTAGTGCTTTCAACACACAGAGCGTAACTGGAAGGAGTGCAGAAGCCACAGAAATATTTGGAGAGTTCAGAGTTCCCAAATCTCAGGAGGGATAGCGTTTTCATATACGCGCATGAGAAATCAAAGTAAAGGAGTACGCAGAGGAGAAAGAAGGCAAAGGTCGAGGAATTTAGTCTTGGAGAAATCTTCCAAGTCTCAAAAGAAAGCGCAGAAGCTTAGGAGGGAGCACAACTGCCATTGGATGAGCTGATAGATTCTGGACCGTTGAAATTTCTATATCCAGGGAGCAGCAGGAGGAGTGCATAGGAAGAAGAGATCGTGAGCCGTCGGATATTTCTTAGAATACCCATTAGCCATCGGATCTGACCGGAGTTGCGAGGGATTTAAGCCTTCATGAATAGAGGAGTGAAGTCCCGAAAGGGGAGGCTTATTGCGATATCGACAATCGTAATATCAGAGATCATGATGACGAGAGATCAGGTTACTTCATAGTGAAAAATCATGAAATATATCTGAGCCATCCATCCGTGGAGGACACGTGGCGGATATCGAGAACCCGTCAGTATTTCAGCTACCAGGGTTTCGAGTTGACAGAGAAATTGTGACATTGAGGAATCACAAGTCGCAAAATCCCAAACTGAATCAGGACCGTCCGTCTGTTGGGACACGTGGCAGAGATCAAGAGCCGTCGGCATTTCGGAGTTCATACCTTCGGGGATCAAAGGGACAAGATGTTGGGACATTTTGGCATTTGATTTCGTGAAATCATGAAATGGATGTGGACCGTCCATATTGAAGAGACGCGTGGCAGAAATCGAGGCCTTCGGGAAAAATCCCGATATGAAAGTCCATCGGCATTTCAAAAATGCGAAGTCTGAAACCCTGACAAGGTGGAAATATCCATTGTGGGGCCAACTGACGTCATATCGGGAAATCGAGATTCGGAGGATCGAGAATCCTGAGGACAAAGTGTCCATGCGTTTCAGCATTTGAAAGCTCGAAATCGCGAAAGACATAGGATTGCAGTCATATGGAATAGTGGTCACATAGACCAGGAGATAGCCCAGGGGGGCTAATCGTTGTTGAAGCCATTTCAGAAAATCGACATATCATAGATCGGGAGATCGAGAAGACCGAGGTTATCGACCATGGGAATCAGAAAACCCTGAAACCCAAAATTTCTGTCGAGGAGAGATTAGGCACGTGCAGAAGCCATGACAGGGGTAAAGGAAGGACCTGTGGATCGGGTTTTTAACTGAGATTCCGGCAAGGAATCGAAAGAGCCACTTTGGCTCGAAGGTGAAATTAGAATGATCCTTAAGACCGAGAGGTCAACGCAGAGACTCTGCTGAGGCAGAGGCAGCATCTGCGTGACAAATTCCTTCATGTGTGGATTTCAATTCTGCTATTCCTTCAACCAATTTTTTGAGGAAAGGTAATGCTTGATAATTAATATGAGCATACCTTATATGCCAAATCTCATTAGGGTTGACTTCATCATGTACTAGAGCTTCTTCATTTCATTCTAGTACTCTATACATATTTCCTTCACGACTTCCAATAATCCTAGCATCCTCTACGCTGGAATTCATATGCCATGATAACACCTTTCCATCCATGAAGGCTATTCTGTTTCCTTTTTCTTCTAAACATGATATTGATACAAGATTCTTTTCTAAACTAGGTACATATAAAACATTACTTAACTGAACATGATTACCTGATTCCAACTTGACGGAGGCTTGTCCAAATCCTTTGATGGGGTAAGTGCTTTTGTCTCCAAGCTCCACTTTGTATGATGTCTTTCTCTCATTTAGATTTGAGATTATGGCTTGATCTCCCGTCATGTGCCTGGAATTTCCACTGTTGATTATCCACATATCATCTTCAATCATCCCTGTAAGTGTTGAGTAGTGTAAAAGATTGATTGTTTCACAAATGTCTTCGGTTGACTAGTAACTGGTCATGCCTTGATCGAAAACTTCAACTTCGTCATTTCTATCTTTTGAGAGAGCCAAGAGGTACACTGAGTTAGGGAGAATCTGAATATCTTCTTCTTGGGTGATATGCTCCATCACAAGGTGTTGGATCGGAGATTTAGCATTTCTGCAACTGCTTCTGCAAGTAACCCTAGCTACAATGTTTTTGGAAGCTTCTCCTGCTAGTAACCCTAGCGACAGTTCCTCAACGAGCTCAATATCTAGCGGCTATTCTTCCTTCCAGCATTTTAGGCTGAATGAAGGGGGTGTGGGTCTATAACCTATTAGAATATAGAAGATTGTGCTTGTTTTACCATTGACGATACCCTCGTCACCCAACCACAGGTCGAAGCCACCCTCCGAGCACCTTGACCTTGACAGAGAGGAGAATCCTGGTAGCAATCCAATAGCCAAGAGAGGCTAATGCACCGAGCAAGAATAGAAACCAAGCTTATAAGATAATCCCACCTAGAGGCTAGCGCACACCTTCCTAGAAACTTGCGCACAAGCTGCAATTGCACCTGCACAGATCTAGTTCACTCTGCAACTGCTGAGATGACAATAATGAGAAATGGCGCCCTGTATTTATAGTAGTCTGGGCAGTTTAACTGGGGCCAAATTCTCCTTCTGGGTATTAATAAATTCATATTAAATATATTTCTGTAGCCAACAACCTGTCTAGGGTTTTCTTCATTTCTTTGCTTCCTTCCGGAGTATTCTAATCTCGTCATAGGTCACAATAGAGGTTCATACCTCCCGAAGCTACCATAATGTTAACACATGGCCCATACCCGTAGCCAATACTTGGAATCTCTATTTAATACCTTGCATTCCAATTTCACAGAAACCCAACAAGAAGTGCAACAACTCAGTGCCAATATTGTCTCCATCAATAAAAAAATGCATGCCTCCATCGCTGCCTCACTCGCTACCTCAATCGAGGAACTCAAACAAGACCTCAAACAAGACATGACTACTAATATTGAATCAATGACTATGATGATCTATGCCAATATGCATATCCCTATAGATCTTCCCTTATCTGACCCACCTTTGCATACTGAAGGTGAAACTTCCTCCCATTCCCAAAATTTTCAGCCCCATCACTTTCAGTGTGACCTAYGCCTTCCACATGTGGATGTGACAAAATTTGATGGATCAGATCCCACTGGCTGGGTAACTCAAATGGAACATTATTTCTCTTTGTATGGCATTACAGATGAGTTGGCCAAACTCCAKTATGGTGTTCTCCATCTAGATCAAGAATGTCGAAAATGGTGGCAATGGAGAAAAAATGCCCGCCAAGGGTATGTGGCTTGGACACACTTTGTGGTAGAGCTTTATGAACACTTTGATGCTGACACCAACCATTTAGGCCATTTGAAAAAGTTGAAACAATCTAGCACAATGGAAGACTTTATAACTTCTTTTGAGTGACTCGCTTTTCATACATAGGGCATGTCTGATGCTTTTTCCTGAGAATGTTTTAACAATGGCCTCAAGGATTAGATTCATGCCCATGTCCTCATGGCTCGACCTTAGAATTGAGTGGATGCTACTAAAAGAGATAAGGAAGCACAATATGTTGTCTCTTCTCAAAACCGAAAACCCTCCATTATTCCTCGTACTAAACCAGTAACTCCCACTCTTCCTTCTACTCCACTAAAGATCCAAAAATTGACCAGGACTGAAATGGATGAATGCCAACTCAAAGGACTTTTTTATAACTGTGATGACAAATGTTTTCCGGGACACAAGTGTAAGGAACAAAATCATTTTATGGCCATCTCGAAGGATGTTTCAGAAGAAGATGTTGAGGCTCCCCTTGTGTCCGTGTCACCTGAAACCACTGACATAACCCCTCCCTCAAACCCTCTCGAATTAGAACTGATCATTTTCCTAAATTCTCTCAATGGCTTCTCTACTCCCAAAACCCTCGAGCTAATTGGTTACATCAAAGATATAAAGGTCATCATTCTTGTTGATAGTGGAAGAACCCATAATTTTATTCATCGTTGCATTTCCCAAGAAACTAATTGCTATATCCGGGCAGTCAATAATTTTCAAATCATGATTTCCATTGGTGGGTCCATGAAATGTGGAGGGCATTGTGAAAATGTATGTCTCCAAATTGGTGAATGCCACCTGAAATCTCATATGTTTGATATCAACATGGGAAATTGTAACATTGTGTTGGGTGCATAATGGCTAAGGGATTTGGGTTCAATTCTCATGGACTTTAAGGAACTAACCATGCAATTCGACCAGGAGGGCCAAAATTATAAGTTCGAAGGCATCACTACCAGTTCCTCGAAGATCATTAGTCTCCATTACATGGAAAAGCTGCTCAAAAAAGGTCATTCTAGCATTATTTCTCAACTCCATGCCATACAAGCAACTGAGACAGCCTCTGTGCCACATGACCTCCAATCCATCCTCTCTAAACATCAAGTGGTTGTTTCCACTCAGCAGGGACTCCCTCCTTCCCATGGTGTTCATGATCATTCCATTCCCCTTGTTCCAGACAGCCTTCGTCCCAATATTTGTCCCTATCATCACCCCTTTTCCCCAAAAAATGAAATGGAGAAAATTGTTCAAAAACTGCTCAACGCAAGTGTTATTTGCCCTAGTACAAGCCCCTACTATTCTCTTGTGGTCATGGTCCTTAAGAAATAAGGTTTTTGGCACATGTGTCCCGACTTCTACGCCCTGAACAAACTCACCATTAAAGACAAATTTCCCATCCCTGTCATTGATGACCTCTTGGATGAATTGAGTGGTGCCCAGTTCTTTACTAAACTTGATCTTCATTCTAGCTATCACTAAATCCATATGAAAGAGGTAGAAATTACTAAGACTGCATTTATAACTCATGAAGGCCACTATGAGTTTTTGCACATGCCCTTTGTCCTGTGTAATGCTCCCTCAACTTTCCAAAGCCTCATGAATCATGTCTTCTATCCTTTTCTCTGTCATTTTGTCTTAGTTTTATTTAATGATATCCTCATCTATATTAAAACCTAGACATCCCATCTTTCTCATGTGGATCAAGTTCTCCATCTACTCTCTCAGCACCAACTTTTCCTCAAACAATCTAAATGTTCTTTTGCCGCCTCAGAAGTCGAGTACTTTGGTCATCTTGTTGGCAAGGCTGACATCAAGGTGGATCCTAAAAAGATTGAAGCTATGCAAGATTGGCCTCGCCCAAAGACTCTCAAAATATTGCGTGGATTTCTGGGTTTAACAGGTTATTATCACAAGTTTGTTAAGAATTATGGAAAGATTGCAGCACCTGTCACTGCACTCCTTAAAAAGAATTCTTTCACTTGGACTCCAACAGCTTCTCAGGATTTTCAAACCTTGAAGATGTCCATGTGCACCACTCCATTCCTGTCCCTTCATGATTTCACAAATACCTTTATCCTCAAATGTGATGCTTCTGGGAAAGGAATTGGTGTTGTGCTTATGCAAGAGGGTAGGCCTTTGGCCTTTACCAACAAACAATTGTTCGAGCGAAATTTTCAAAAATCAATCTATGGAAAGGAAATGTTATCTATTTTTCATTTTGTGGATCTTTGGCACCCTTATCTATTGGGGCAACACTTCCAAATTAAGACAGATCATCAAAGCCTCAAGTATTTTCTGGAACAATGCATTTCCTCCCCAGAGTAACACAAATGAGTGACTAAGCTCTTTGGATATGATTATGATATCATTTACAAAAAAGGAAAATCCAATGTGGTTGTTGATGCACTTTACAGAAAATATGAAGATGAAGGGTCCCTTTTTTCTCTCTCCTTCATTGTACTAGATTGGCTCCAAGATGTTCGCCAGGAATGGCTACATGATCCCAAAAGTTCGTATATGATACAACAATTGTAGTCCAATTCTCTAGTTTCCCTAGGGTACTCTTGGCTCAATGATCGGATTCAATAAAAAGGTCATTTGTATTTAAGTAAACAATCAAAAATTAAATCCATGGTACTTTCTGAGCTTCATGCTACATCCACAGCTGGGAACTCTGGGTTTACCAAAACCTATGACTGGATCAAACGTTCTTTTTTCTGGGATGGTATGAAACAAGACGTTCTTAATTTTGTGGTTGAATGTGATGTGTGTCAACGCAACAAGGGAGAAACAGTCAAATATCCTGGCACACTACAACCACTTCCAATTCCACCTGATATTTGGTGGGATATATCTATGGATTTTATGATAGTCTTACCTAAATCGGTCAATAAATTTGTCATCATGGTGGTAGTTAATCATCTTTCCAAGTATGCTCATTTCTATGCTCTTCAAAATCCATTTAGAACATCCACTGTGGCTCAACTTTTCATGGATCAGGCCTTCAAGCTTCATGGCATGCCACATTCTATTGTTTCTGATTACGACCCAATTTTCACCAACAATTTTTGGAAAGAACTATTCAAGCTACAAGGCACCCAATTGCATCTCAGCACAACTTATCATCCCCAGACTGATGGTCAAAATAAAATTGTCAATAAGTTTTTGGAAACATATTTGAGGTGTTTTGCATCGGTATGGAAAAATCAATGGGCTCAATGGTTATCACTAGCTGAATGGTGGCACACCACTTCATACCATACAACTACCTACATGAATCCTTTTGAAGAAGTATATGGACAAAATCCACCTTTAGTTCTCTCATATTTTTCAGGTGTCCCGAAGGTCCAAGCAGTTGAACGAACACTTACAACGCGAGAGGCTATTCTTCGTACCCTCAAAGAGAATTTGGTCATGGCCTAGAATCGCATGAAGCAACAAGCAGATCAAGGTCGCTCTGAATGCCAATTTGTATAAGGGGATCAGGTGTTTCTTCGACTGTAACCTTACAAGCAAGATTCACTCAAGGTCGACCATGTGAGAAACTGACACCCAAAGTTTATGATCCTTATACCATTATCAAGCATGTGGGATAGGTGGCCTATCAGTTAGCTTTGCCAAGCCATTCTAAGCTCCATCTTGTTTTTAATGTTTCCTTCTTAAAGAAGGTGTTTGGAAATAAGTGTCAAACGCAAACCAACCTTCTCGAGTTGGATGAAGAAGGCTCCATTTGGCTACAACCACAAGCTGTTTTGGACCAGTGTGAGAATCGTCTGTGTCAATAAACCATCAAGGAAGTGTTAGTCCAGTGGAAATATACAACTCCAACATATGCCACTTGGGAACAAACTACCATTCTACAACAATTTCCTCATCTCAAGCCTTGAGGACAAGGTTGTTTTTAAGGGGGAGGACATGTTAGGGACCTAACCCCTCACATAGGTAGAATAATAAATTTCCATGTAATAAAGGTCAATATTAATAAGGCCTAGCAATAAGGAAGAATAATTCCATTGTAAGAAGACCTAATAGAATCTTCCACTTCTAGAAGGATCTTCCTCTAGATGGTTCTTTTGATAGACATATTTAGTATAAATTAGAGTCGAGGGTATGAGAACTTTTGTCTTGGATATTATTGTAATAGATATTTGCTCTGCTAGATATTTTCCCCTCTAAGAGGCAAGTGACCATTGCTCTCAGTAATCAAAGTTTTCTTTATGGTGTTATTCTGGTATCATTTTGGTATTATTCTGGTGTTGTTATGGTTTTATTGTTGTTCATCTGCCATTTCTAGCTATTTATTTATGTTATGCATACATTTTTATATCTAGAATATTAATTTTTTTTTGCAGAGGAACAACTGGAGCGATATCTTCGAGGATCTTGGGAGAATCCTATCTAAAAAAGGGCTATATTTGAACAAATTTATCCAACACGGTCGCAATAGTTGATTTAGCTTGTACCTGCAAGCCATGTTCGTTCTCTCTAGAGGATGATGCTACAGTGATGTCTAATTGTAGATTTTTTGTTTGGTGTGTGATCTCATCATTTGTTTTCTCAACTTTTGTGATTCTCTGCTCATGTTGATCCATATAATCTTAGTTAAGGCGTACAATATGAGGAGTGGACCAAGTTGTGAGATCACCATTGGTGAGAGATTGATCAAAGAGAAACCTTGAAGCCATTGTTTGGCCACTAGTGATAGATCGCTCAGCCAGGATAGGGGTGTTATTGGATAAATCCGTAAGTGCGGACACAAACCGATCTCCCTAGATCCACCTGGATCTAGAACAAAGCAAGATAGAACATGACTCTTTCCCTAGATTTTGACCATTGAATTCAATAGGATGCAAGAACAAAGAACATACCTTATTATCGCTTCCTTTGTTCTTTGTTGCTCCCGCTTCGCTCCAGTGCTCTCGTGCATTCAAGACCAAGACAACACAAACCAACCAAAGTGAAGAAATCACAATCTATTCAACAGTCAATCTATGTATATGATCAAGGAATTATACAATAAAGTGGAAAAAGCTTTATGGGAAAGGGACATATTACTGTATCATATTAATGGAAAGTAAAGATTACAACCTGAGCCTTGATGTTGCAAGCTTCCTTTCGATGGCCCTTGGCTCTGACACACACACTTGCTCACTTGCATGAAGAAGATCAACCCCTTTTGATAAACTTGCTAGAGTTTTCAAGCTGTTGTAGCTTTAGTCCTTCACACAATTCTTTCACTAATTCTCCAATAAATCTTGCTTAACCTTTCTTAACCTTTTCCATGAGAATTCCCTCAATACATAGGAGAGAATGAATTAGTTACTTGGATAAGAATGATCCCAAAATATCAAGGAATCCAGTACTAGGATAACCATTCAAATGCCATCTCATCCTTCTAGAAGATTCCCTTATAGAAGCATCGAGAATTCATCTTTTTCCTTGCTTTAGAAAGAGTTCACACCCTAGCAGTTAACCACAGTGTGAACTTCTCGCACCCTGGCTTAAGGCAGCCTGTGAGAATCATGCATTCTCGCAGGAAAATATACTAGCAGCCTGTGAACCTTCTTCAAAAATGGGATTTCTGGAAAGAGAAGAAAGTAACTTTTCTCAGGTAAAAGTTCTTATGAAGAGCCTGAGCACACCGTCATTAATACATCATCACGATGACCAAAATCATGGGTAATAGAATTCCCCCCAAAGTATGAGGTTAGAACCAGTGATAGCCGAAAGACTTTGTAAGCTACATGTGTGTGTCGAGAACCAGGAGCACATCTAATCGGAAACCTGCGAACAACCAAGCATCTGTAGAATATCATATATATCAATTCTGAGGTAGGCATTCCCATACTCAGATCACAGACTAATGACATTATAGACATGGTTCATGGCCACCAATCATACACTGTGGATCCATGCTATCAAAATATAGCATAGCCACCGGAATACACTGTGGATCTATGCGAGAAATTTCAAATCAAGACGACATAGCCACGAGACATACACAGTGGATCTATGTGTCACAAATTATACATACTCCATCGCAACATGGATCGCAAAGATAATATCCAGGGTCTTCAATCTCGTTGCCCAACGTATGAATCTAACCATGTGATTACATGTGTTGAAGTCGAACATGGTAGAAACCACTTGATTACTGGTCATTGATGAAAATCGTTAACAAGTGTGAGGGAAATCACCATTTATGTCAATGACTCCCAAGGTACCATAGTACAATCCATTGAATGTGAATGAATGAGTTGAAGTCAAACATACAATGGAATCTTTCGATCAGGGGTCAATGATTTAAACCCACTGTCGAAAGCCAGAAAACCTTCCATTGAGGCATGAAAGCTCCAAGGTACCAAATAATTTCTAAGTCTTGATTCCGGATAATGAGCTGAAGTCGACGAAACAAAAATCATCATAGGAGGGCCTTGATGTATCCCCCATCAATGACACGAAATGAGTAATAGATTTTGAAGGTGAAACAGAGTATGTTGTGAATTGGACTGGACACAGGGAAGGCCGACACAATGAGAATGGATAACTACAGATGGACGACTCAATATAGGTTTCAGATAGACTTCTCTTGAACATATGAACGACACGACCAATGATTTGGCAGCATTGACTCAAAGACGACACAGAGAATGACCTTGTAATCAATCGAATGAGAGACAAATGGATTTCCCAAACCGGCTTCAAATGATGAATAGGGGGTGTCATGTTCAAGAGTGACACTTACTACCAATCAATACGAAAATGAAAACATATCCCTTTCCCAAATTTCCCCCCACCATTTCTGGTGAGTACCTCTTTATTTTTATGCAAGCTTGAGGAGGATAAAATATGCTTGTTGATGTAAGCTCATCCTTCAGACGAGTCCCTCAGAGTATTTTTAACGAACCCTACGAAGGAGTGGTTTGGTCCCATCACGGGTCTGGCAATGTTTGTTTAACGAGTCCAGAGCTAGAAAACTCGAAGGTTTTTCAAGATTATAGAGTTTGGAAAAACACTTAAAAGAGAACTCTCTCAGTTCCTTTTTCATAAAATAGTCTAGACGGGACCAAAAAAGAGATAAATTATCTCTCACTAGACGCTTACTTCAAATACTTTATCGAGCGTGAAAATAGCAAGGTCGCTTGGCGATATTTTCATGTTTAGAGAGTCTGAAAAGAGCTTAAAGAGGACTCCAGGGGGGTTCCTTTTTCATATAACCTTATTGAGCCTGAAAAAGTGATAAAATTATGTTTGATCACGTTCTCATGTATTTACGAGTGCAAGAACGGACAAAAACGACGCTCGAGGTTTTATGTAAAAACCATAAAAAACAATCAAAATACATGATGGAAAAGAAAAACTATGTCCATATCCTGATATCTGATCATCAAGGTCATCACACCTGCAAGAATTACACTCAACATGACATTAGGGATTAGTGTTTAATTGATAAATAATCATAAAAAACCAAAATGATATAGTAAAAGTAAATAAAAGGAGTAAATACTCTTTTTACCACATCATTTTTACATTTCCACTATTGAGCTAAAAAACCCCTCTTTTACCCTCCAAGTTCGGCGACAGATTGCGGGAGATACGAGAGACCATTCAGCGAGCCGTTTGCGACATTTAGGTAGGCACTTCATCCTTAACACTTTCATGGTTTAATTTTGTAATTTCATTGGTTAAATTTGTAGTTTTAAGTTGATTTTCTAAGCCCTACATGCGTGCTGCCATTCTCGCAGGCAAGCAATACGGGGCCTGCGAGAATGAGGTGTTCTCGTATATGAGCCTAAGGCCACTTGCGAGGTTCTCGCACTGTGCACACAGGGCACCTATGAGAACCGCAAAGCCCAATTTTTTTTTAAATTTTAACCCAATGAAAAAGATCCAAAGCATGAAATTTTTTTATTAATCCTCTTATTTTGTTCCTTATGCAGATAATTGGCCATCAGCATGGTGCTAGAGTGGCACGAAAGGGAACATGAAGAGGATAATACAATGGCCAAAAATCATCCACCTACCATAGCTTCTTTGAGAGATTGTGGGCTCTTGAAGTACTTTCACATCCCGATCATGAGGGCCCAAGTCAGACTATTAGAGTACCTGGTGCGTATGTGGGGCCCTGATTAGCAGGTGTTTCATGTGGGGGTCTGCACACTGTACTTAGACATTGAGGACATTTACTTTTTGACCGGATTGTCTCGACGCGGGTACTATGTGAGCCTGACTGGTAGTAGAGGTGGTGGGCTAAAGATGAGTGAGTACTGCAATTTATACTGCGTACCCGAGGCTGAGAGAAAGAAAGGAAAAGTGGCTATCTGGGGGGTACAAGACTTGACCCTTCGTACTATCCTTTTCACTATAGCTTGGATGTCTTGGAGTTCTTCTCCTCATATGGCGTTACAGAGTTACTTCCAGTATGCTATTGAGTGTATTGAGCCTCAAGTGTTCAACTGGGCAGATGCTGTGCTGCGCAGCATAAAAAAGAAATTAACTAAATGTAGGCGGGGTGACCTGAAGAAATTCAGGTATGGATCTTTGCTGGTATCCTTCTTCCTTGAGTGGGTCCCATTACTGAGGCTACAAGTGGAGTGGAATTTACCATCTCCCAGGGATCCGTGGAATTCTGAGATGGTGTCGGCTCATGGCCCGACACATAGTAGGACCGATCATCAAATATGATGATACTTTCTTTGACTGGCTTCAACCACAGATGTTGATGGTTGATGACTACGCTTATGCTGGGATGGATTTCCGAGGAGATCCGGATTTGGTATTACCTGAGGATGCTCAGTGGGGGGACCTTGGTAAGAAGTACACACATTTTCTCTTTTTAAATGTTTTTGAATTTTTTATCATATTCAAATGTTTTTTGTTTTATATGTTCCTCCAAAGACTAATACAAAATCATTTGTTGATAACATAGATGTTGGACCTTACAGACCTTCCGACACTTCTCCCATCCAACGGCGAGGAGAGGTAGCGACAACACCACAGTATGCTGAGGATTACCAAGTGGTGGAACAGAATCTAGAGGGCCTGACTGCAGACATTCCAGACATGACTCTGGAAGAGGTTCCACGACGCGATCAACGTCATACTGTAGGGGTATCAGCGTCTATAAGTTGACTGCTCCATAGGGTTTCTAGGGCAGTTGTGTGTTACCGTGAAAGTCATCCATGACGTCACTTTGTAGAAGCTATAAGCTTCAATTTTTGACATTTTGGTCTTCGGACAAACTTTTTGTAAAAAACTCTTTTGATCGTTATATATACAGATGGCTTCTACTGGTTTACTTTATATTGTGTGAATTTAGATGTGTTTGATTTATAAATGATTCAAATGTCTGTCCAATCCATAATTAGCCAATGCATCTGTTAATGTATTTAGACATCTAGGAATATGTTGATATTCAATGTGATCAAAATAATGTTCCAAGAGGCGAATTCACAAATACACCCGTAACAAAGTAGGACTTCAAATAGAGTAGTATTACTTAACTGTAGTACTACAAGATATGAGTCAAGTTGCACAACCAAATGACGAATTCCGAGCGAGATAGCATCAACCAATAATTCAATAACGACGCTATGCTCTGCAATGTTGTTGGTCGCACGGCCAAGGCACACACCTCATAAAGACACAATTTCATTTGTTGGGGCATAGATTGCCCATGCAGCGGAAGCAAGGTTCCGAGTACTATGGCTAGCACCATCAGCGAAGCCAATATAGGGTAGCAAAGACTCCGACATATGGAAATCAAGCACAACGTCACATAAGGGCAGAGACCAGATAACGACCAAATCAAACTATAGTAACACACAAAAAGTATGATACATTAAAATACAAGTACTTGTGCACAGATGGTTTATGCATAGTACTTCTTCAAGTACAACCCATTCCTGGGTTCACTCAAAGGGATACCATCGTAATATACCAACTCATATGCTCCATTTTCCAAAACTCGGTTAACAATATAAGGACCTCGCCACATGGGTTCGAATTTCCCAGCTCCTAACACATCTCAATTCTGTTCATAAAGAAGAACAAGATCACCTTCGGAGAAAACATGAGGCTTGACATGCTTGTCATATTGGGTCTTGACACGTTTTTTCTGGGCTTCTATTACTAGAGTGGCATCACATCGAGTTTCATCTAATCGCATGAGATACAATAGATGTTCTTCTTCAACAGAAGTGTTGGGTAGGAGTTCAACAACTAGATTCAGAGAGGGTATCTCGCATTCTATAGGAAGAATGGCTTCCACACCATAGACTAACCAAAAAGGCGTAAACCCAGTAGAAGATTTGACAGATGTTCGGTACGCCCACAATGTCGAAAACAACATTGTGTGCCAAC